>ML119677.1:168128-419816 GCA_003788565.2 Ascobolus immersus RN42
AGGAGGTGTACAATTACTAAGTGCTTGATTTAAGGACCCAATTACTAAGTACTTAAGTACGTAACGGCCTGGGCAGCTGGGGTATGGCTATGTGTGCAAGCCGGTGTTATCAGGTGCCTCGTCAGTTATGGCATTATTCTAAAGTATGTACGCGTGGCGGAAATGCAGGTGATAGAACGATCATCATATAGGTACAATGAAACCGGCTTACTCGGCGGATTTCATATGATCATCCTCATGAGTGACATAAGGGCCTAGGGGTTCAGGAGTACTTTGTCGCTTTCTAGTTTGCTACTTCTTTACATACCCCGTTATCAGAATGTACATACCCTTCAATGTTGAGAGTACGAAGGTCTTCAATTCTCGAGCATGCAATCTGTTGTGTTAGAACGTTCAATGCACCCTGGTACCGGACCATACCACACAAAACCCCGTCATATATGCATACCATCTATTCCATCAAGTCCCCTGAATACCTTGCAATGCGATTCCTTGTTACCTTTGCACCAACTCTTTTCCTGCTTCCATCTGCCTCGCATGCCACTCAAGCCAGCATAGGCACAGAATTGCTGTTCAACACTTCAGATCCAGCAGTTATACAATGCATGCGCAACTGCGCCTTGCAGGTACAACAACCTGAGCTTCATTCTATCCTTCAAGACAGTGCTGTAAACGATCTGATCGCCCAGCCAACACCTGTTTCAAACGACCGGGTTAAAGACTTGGAGTCGGGCCATCCAGATATTGTACCTGATATGTGGGATGTTAGTATACACAGGCTAGGGCCGTGGGATGAAGAACTGCAACGTAAGCTCGAGATTAAGAAGCCATAAGGGTGATAACTGACAGAGTGTACTTTCTCACTCACAGGATGGCGTTGGGAAGCTCTCCTAAACATTCCAAAAAAGCCAGCCGCTGCCAGAGCCGTATCGGTGGCTGTCGACGGGATAGAACAGAACCAGCTAGCAACCGATACGAATGCCAATCCCGACACTATACTAGAGAAGGATGTCGATTGGGTTGCCTTTGTACAGGAACATGGCTTGCGTAACCCATTTCTTGCTTGGGCATTAGAGCCAAGCCCTGTCTATACCCCACCCAAACGAGTGTTGCAGCAAGACAACATTGAAGATACCCCATTCCGGTACTACTTAACCTGGGTAGAAGAGATGGTATGCGGTCCATGGCACTCATCCACACCCATCAAGAAGAGACCATACAGAATCCCGGAAGGCGCTGAAGATCCCTGCTTATCTTTGGATAAAAGCAAAGTGTACGCTGAGTACAGGGAAATTAAGGATACGAAAGGGAGGGAAGGGTTGCCTGCGAGGTATCTGCACTGGGAGCACGGTATGAGGAACCAATGGATGCCTCCTCATGCAGAGGGGCGGTGAAGGTAAGTGGCAACCTAAGTAGCTGTCAGGCCTGTAAAAAGCAAAGGCAAGGGGGAAAAAAGGATTCAAGCGAGCGGGCGACGCATTGGTGTGGATTTTTGGAACCTTCGAAGAGCGGGTAAACCGTACGGATTCCTTCCATGCTCTGCCAAGCAATAGAATACATCTGATAAGATGCATATCAGTGCCTTCCCGCGCTCGTTCTTGAAGGTTAATTTCGCGAATTCAGAGACACAATTTGAGTCATCAGGAAGATGAAAGACCCTTCAGGAGAACACAATTACTTATGTAGCAAATCTTCGACAAAGTAAGACAGAGACAAGAAACCATAATGCCCTTGCGCCTAGTAAGACCCTGAAAGTAATAGCCCACCATCAAGACCGTAATAGAATTTCTAAACCATGATAGCAATGATACCTCTCGCAAAGCAAGTTATGAAAGACCAAACAGACACCCACCTTGTGCCCACACTCGAGCTCCGCGAGTACCTAGGTATAGATATTCAGAGAAAACAACAAAGCTAAACGTACTTAAAAGAAATGACGAAACTTCACCCCTCATGGGTACGGCCCCTTGAAAATCTGCGAAGCATACGACGATAAACCATACTACCGATAACCTTGACATCTTCCTCCAACGCCTTACACAAAAAATAAAGGGAAAATGGCAAGGAATATCCCAGTAGGACCACATCCCTATGATAACCAATACGCAAGAGACTCAACGAGAAATAATATCAAACCGATGACACTCCTCCTCATTTTCCGCCTCAGATGACAACCAAGACAAAATACAACCAAGGCAACAGGCAGGACTGTCTCTCGCATTCCACCTTCAGCACTGAACGACAATAGCAACCGCATCGCCACATGCCTCAGGAAACTGAAGAGACTTTGTGAACATCGTTACCCTTGACCAGCCCCAGCCCCAACTCCAGCATCCTCGGCAACGTCGACGGCCTGCTTCTTCTTCTTCTTAGCGTCATCCAAGGCCCCACCGAAAGCATCCTCGGCAGAGTCGACGGCCTGCTTCTTCTTCTTCTTAGCATCATCCAAGGCCCCACCGAAAGCATCCTCGGCAGAGTCGACGGCCTGCTTCTTCTTCTCCTTAGCATCATCCAAGGCTCCAGCCAAAGCATCCTCGGCAGCCGCCACGACCGTTGTCTCCTCCTTTGCATCTTGGAAGGGATAAAGCACGTGCGGAACGACTTGATCCTTAGGAACCGTACCATCTTGGATGTAGTTCATGAGTACTGTTTCGTAGGTGCTGGGCCATGGAAGTTGCGATCGGACCGAGTGCTAGAACGAACCGTCAGTACGTTGCTTGTCAGGTGAGAAATGATTGGTTACTCACACCGACACCATCAATCTCCAGGTAATAAGTTTGTTGATAGTGTTGTGTCCCATAAGGGGTTCCATCAGACCTGTAAGCAACAGTCAGCTGAGCTACTGGAAAGGTCCATTTGGTTTATGGCTAAGCGAAGTGGGATAGAAACGATGGGACTCACTTTCTCTGGGGGCAGACTGGGTCAAGTCGTACGCCTGTGATGAATACCGGATTCCGGGTCTTGATTGGCGCTTTGGGTGCTACGACATCTTGTTAGTGAAGTTCTTTTCGCAGCTTGTATAAGTATGAAGCGGTTTCGTACCAAGAACCTTTTCCTTCGCTTTATCCAGTGTAGGCAACCGGCCGGCTGGGCTGGCCCGCGCCATTTACCAGTCCCGCCCACAGTCTTGGGCCCGGCTTCCTACTCCAATAAAAACGGCCCGTACCGATGCACAGCAAGCCCAGCCCGAGCTACCGTGAGCCGAGCCGGCCGACCTGGCCGACAACCAGTCAACATCACCAGATCATAGCCTTTTCGGGTAGGATTGGCGACTCTCGCTCGCTTCGGTTACAAGTAAAACTCCGGTAGAACCTGAATATTACCCTAAAAGGAAGGTATACCGGCTTTCCGGCCGGCCAGAGACCCTTCTCGGCCGGCCCTCAGCAGACAGATGTAGATAGAAGCCGGCCTGAGTGGGCTCGGCTCAAAATAAGGCTCGGACGAGCCGAGGCCGGTGTGCTATGGCCGGGACGGCCCATGGGCTGGCCGGCCCGTTGCCTACACTGGCTTTATCCTGGGCATAGATTCCCAAACAGCTCAACCACTGGCACACGGGTACTCGCATATCAGCACCGATCTTACTGGCTTTATAGGCCTTCGTGGTGAAAAACATATGGATAGCCATCGAGCTGCGATCAACCAAACCAAATTCTTCCGCATCCGCGCACTTAATCAGCCAGCCGGAGTATCCACTCAGTTCATCCGGGTTGACCTTGCTCTTCCACGCACCACCAGCCAACAATCTATGCTTTCCTACGTCATATTGTTTAACGTTCAAAACCTGGCCCGGCTGGATGCGGCCTTGACGCAACTGCTCCAGATTCTTTTCCCATCGGTCCAAATCCTTGACGAACCTGCTCAGCCTACCCTGCATCTGATTGTATACTGCCTCGCTAGTCGCTGAAAGAAAATACGAGAGCCGATATTGGTCCCAGCGGGTCGCGAAGGGTGCTTGTCGCGAGAGGTGTAGTGCAATGCTGACCATGGACTGTCGAAACCTACCGGCAAGCTTGCACTTGTCTCCGGCATCATTGCAAAGCTTTTCAAGCGCCGTAACTGCGTCTTCGTAGTTCTGTAGTTGAGTAAGATATCGCGCTGAGGAATTGCGAGGCACCGAGAGATCCAGACCAGCTATACCAACAGGTTAGTCGGCTGCAAAACAATAACTTTCAACCTGAAGAACATGGAAGACTTACAGTCCAAGACAAATCTGCCCACAAGATCCGGATACATTACCGCCAAGGTATGGCCTAAAGTTGCCCCCCACGAGACACCCCAGAAGTTCAGGAGTCCGGTTTCAGAGCCGACTGTGACATTGTAAGCAGTACAGAGTTTCGTGTGCAGACTGTGCAAGTCGCGGGCATGCGCGGCGAGCCCAATATGTTTCAAAACTCCGTCGTTTCCTCCCAATCTCTTTGAGCAGCGTTCACCGAACTCCAACCACTGTTTCCTTAGTCGCTGAGCGGCAGAAAGACCGCCATTGATCATGGAACCGTCCTCTTTATACATAGCCTGGTGGAGGTATTCATCCCACGGAGAGTCCCAGCAATTAGTCTGGGGCCCACTTGCCCCGGAGCCCCTGTGGTCGCGTAGGATTATCGTATAATCTGGGAATAACTTCTGGATGTAGTACATCGACCTCCAGCCGTCTAGGATAGTCGAAAAGCCAGGACCTCCGAAATCCCAGTAACTGAAACCCTTCCAATCCGGATGGGCCTCGTTTATACCGCTGGCGGGGGGGATTCGACTGACGGCGAGATGGATTGTTCGGGAATCACAATCGTCCAGGTGATCGAGTGGTTGTATGCTGTTCCAGCAAAGAGCCACATCTTTGGCGGATTGAGGTGTGTTTTCCTTCTGTTTCTCGGGTTGCGTGTCGACAGTAGGGCCAGCCTTTGGGGTCGTTCCAGCGGATTGAGGTGTATTCTCCTTCACTTTCTCGGGTTGCGTGCCGACAATGGGGCCAGCCTTTGGGGTCGTTCCAGAGCCGTCCTGAGGGGTGGTGGCTTCAGAAACCTTTGCAAGGGCCGGATCCGTGAGATGAACAACTGAGTCAGGGCATTTGTCGAAAGAAACGTGGACAGAAGCGCGAACCTGCATATCTGTTAGCAGCGAACTGGAAGCTGAAACTGCTACTCACGAGGTTGAAAAGTGTACTTCCGTGTCCGGCGGTCTCATCACCATTCTTCTTGTAAGGGAAAGGGCGCTCCGCAACTAGCCTCATTCTCAGTCGCCGTCACGTGGCCGTTGTGGTAAAATTGCTGCGTAGCAGCTCCGCAACACCAGCTGGGACCCTCAGGTTTGTGTTGCCTTCGATTTCTTGGGCCTGCGAGATAGCAAAAAGATGTTGCATTACGCAGCCGGCATATAGAAGAAGAAGAAGGGTGCGGGATAAGGAAAGCATGTTTGACAGCGGGAGGATCGTTTCGATGATGATGAAGGCGTTGACTGTCGAACTGCCGGTAGCTTAGAAAGACCACGCAGTAGCCGTTGCTGGAGTAAACCACAACAATTGAAGCCGAAAAAAGAACAAAAGGAGAAGTGAGAAACAAAGTGGTGATTGTTGGTTTGTTTGGAAGGGTTTTGCTTAGTGGTGATGTGAGATGTAATCTGAATGGTGGATAAATTCGAAACTTTAGGTGGTCTCGTTTGCCCTAGGCCTCTAAATCAGGAAAGAAGCAAACGTTCAAACGCCGCCTTGGATCATACGCGTCGAGCAGGTAGCAGTTTAAATCTTTCGCCCCAGCCAATCCAAAACAGGTTCCCGCCAAAATAGAGCAGCAACGAAATAGGGCGACTTTCAACTTATCCTGGCGACACTGCCAAGGACCGGCGTCAAAGCCTCAATCATGTCCCGGGAACATCGCGAGCTCCAGATGTTGCCTCTTCCCTCCCAAAGTCACGGAGACGTACCGTACTTTACTCTGACGGCTATAGCTTCCTCGCTGCGGGAACCGATCGAACTCTCAAAACGCAGGCTTATCCCAGAAAACAGCATCCACTATTCAAAGCTGAATCGAGATGTCACAAAACCCAGAACATATTGTTGAACCTCAACAAACTGCAGAAGAACTTTACAGATCCGACTTGCATAACCCGTCTCGGGGAAAGCACGCATAACCTGCGATTAAAAGAATCTCGCCGTTCAAGCTTCGACCATGGATACAAAGGCACGACTAAACATCATGCAAAGAACAAACCAGCATCGCAAGGAACAGGAGTCTTTGCCGAGATCAAACTACCACCATCACCAAACCCAACCCCCAAAAGATCTCAAGACCGAAGCACAGCCATCCACTGCCGTTCAATTCACAGCCTTTCACGATGGGGCGCGACATCAGCCCAAACGACATTGTCAGCTTCGTCTTGGATGTACTCGATTGGCAAGGCAGTCAAATTCGCTCCGTGATGAGGTACCAGGCTTTTGGGATGATGATCCAGCGGTTTCCCTCCAACTGCGAGTCACAGCAACGGCTTCCTTGCCTCAGAACACAATAAAGAGAACGGCTGCCTACTTCTTCGTCTATGATCAAGCTGTTCATGACAAAGAGAACTTGAACGCTCGAAAATGGTTCGATTCCGACAAAAGAAAGCCATCATATCGCGACGATTCCAACGTTTGGCTCCAGAATCATAAACTTTGTCGCCACCTTTGGTCACTGCAAGTCAGCATTACCCCTCTTCAGCAATTCTGGGCTGGCATTGAGAAGGCCCTTCCCTCTAGGCTCTCGGTTCACGACACTAAGAAGTGAAGGATTTAATCATCATCATCGGATCTTTCTCAAGAGCCCTCAAACCGTCCATGCTCATGGAACGCTGCTGGACAACTGCCACCCTTTAGGGAAGCTTTGAACAATGTAGCTTACAGTCCGTCCCGTCCGTCCAAGCCTTTGGACCAGGACTGGACCAAAATTTCCGTCCGTCCTAGCCCCCCCTTCAGGACGGACCGTCACTCTAAGGGCAAGGACTAGGACTGGACCGTCCGGACCGTCCGGACTTCACGTGACCCTGGGGCCGGCAAGGGAGGGAACCCGATCTCCAGTTTAGCAAGAACAACGAGTAACATTATACAGTGCCTAGGTACGAAATGGTAAAGTCTGTCAAATTGTAAATATGTCTAGCTATACAGACTCTATACAATGCTGGAATTCCATTGCGTTTGTTGGAAATATTGATTCGATGGCGCGGCATGCACTGGACAGCCTCTAGCTGTAGGTGTTCTACAGTCTTGCCATGTTTCCGTGATCCTTCGCTTCCATGTTCGGCGGAACGCCACAGCGTCTCTGTGGATAGTAGGCCGTATCGAGCACCTTGGATAGCAATACAATCGACGTTTATACTTCATTTCCAACAGCATTAATGCCCGCTAATACAGACCCTCTCTACAGAATTATCACGTGTGGTCCAAACCGTCCGTCCCGTCCGTCCCTGCTCTTTTCCTAGGACGGGACCGGACCGGACCACACGTGTCGTCCTCAGGAATGCAAGGACCAGGACGGGACCATGGTCTTTTGACCGTCCGGACGGTCTTTGGACGGCCGGTTAGCCACATTGGCTTTGAAGAATTGAGGTTTATGCCAGCTACTTGCGAAAGCCTAAAAAACAAGGAATGCGACCCCCTTGGATGGAGTTTGGCGCCCTTGAAAATTTGGAATTGTCGCGGGAATGCAACAGCTCTCAAGAAAGCTTTTATAATCCTGAAGACCAACAGGAAGCGGTGGCCATGCGTGAGACGCTCTGGGATCTCTATGCTTTGGCCGCTTCTCATGGAGGAAGCAGTTGTAAGAAGGCTATGATTGTCGACACAGAGGCGTTGCCTGAGGTGCATCATATGGTACAGTAAACGATTCGAGGAGCTCGAGCAAAAGACGGCTTTGGCTTGCCGTTGTGCTTCCTTCAGGCATCAGCATACATGTCAGGCTTTCACATGCAAAGGAAGCATCAACAAGAAATATTGCAGATTTTGCTTTGGTCTAGCTAAGAGACCTTTGAGGTCGGCATATCCCAGAGTTACAACATCTTGCACAGCACCCATCGCCATACGCAATACCACGCAAAGGATGCTGCTCTTAAGCATTCCGTCATTCTCCGAACGCCCGCAAGAAACCGGCCGGCGCAGCGTTTTTCTCTACAGCACTGTTGCATTGCAAAGAGCGTCAGCCGCGCAACGGAATATGAACCTTCCCACAAAGCAGCTCTCCGTCACCCATTTCTCTACAACTTCGGGCAACAAGAACAAACATAGCGAAAACCATCGATTTCCGCTAAAAGTCCGCCGAACTCGACTAATTCATTCTGTCAAAGTGACGTTTTCCGCTCCCGCAGCAGATCCGCCTCCGTACGCCAAGCCCAGGGCTCGGCGCCCTGTAGCACCCCATAAAGACCACCATGTAGCCCTTCAATACAATTATCTGTTCATTGATCTATCTCAGTTCCCTACATTGTGACAGGTTCTGATCCCGGACACTTCCTCTGTACACACGTACATTATACAATTGTTTCCGCTTTACCGTTTCCGCTTTACCGTTCCCGCTTTACGCTTTATATTACCTCGCAGAATCCGCTTTCACCATCTACGGAATCCGCTTACGCCAAAAATGACCACTCCAATCCTTCTCGGAAGCGGCAAAATTTCCGGTGTTCCTAAGCTTGAAGCCGGAAACTACTTCCAATGGAAGGAAGCAGTCATGATTGCGCTTTCTGGGATTAACGCCCGCCAAATCGTCCTCGGTTTAGAGACCACGCCTGCGCTCAATGCCACAACCCAGTATCGCGACTTTATCAGCCGCTCTGAACATGGCGCTGCTCTCCTCCACCGCACTTGTGGACCTACTGCAGCATCCCTCATTTCCGGAAATTTCGACCCTGTGGACATTTGGACCACTCTGGAAGCCCGCTTCAAGGCAACTGAGACAAGCCGCCTGCAGTTAATTCAACGCTTCCACAACCTACGCTACAACCCGGAAACCATGAAATGCGCTGCCGATTATATTGCACAACTCCGTGCTATTCAAGCCGAATTGAAGGGTTCCGAAGATGCGCTTACCGACCGAAACCTGCTTGCACACCTCCTCACGCACCTTCCAGGCCGCTACCGCATTACAGTAAACATGATCAACAATCTTCCTCAAGATCAGCAAACCCTTGATCGAGAAGGAGGAGTTCCCTCACAGGCTTTGGTGCACAGCACCATAGCCTGCTCATGACGAATTTCCTTTAGTATATGTATCTTTCCTACTTTCCTTTGTTCCTCCGTCATTTCCTCACTTCAGATAGCTAGCTAGCTCAGATGAATATAAATTACTACCCTTGATCGAGCGGCCCGGGAACTTGCAAATTTCGAGACGCTTGACGGAATCCGCTGCAATATCATTGGTGGCAGCAAATCTTCCACCACCCGCACATCTGCCTCTGCTCTTTCCGCATCTCAGCAAAAGCACCCGAAAGGACGAAAACACCGCTCCCGCTCCCGGGACGCCGAAAGGCGTAGATCCCGGTCACCAAGAAATTCAAGTTATCATCAATCCCGGTGGAATCAGAATGACCGACATTCACGGCCATGGAGGAAAGAGACCGATAAGCGGGACAGTAATTATTCCGCAAAAGAATGTACCTACTGTCATAGGCGAGGTCATCTTGCTCACGAATGCCGGAAGCGCATCTATGACGAACGCAACAAGCAATCCAAGCACCGGGAAACCACTGACCCATCCGGTTCCGGGTCCGATACAACCATTACTGCCGGATCCGCGTCTGTTAAGGCAGGTGCAGTAATTGATGACTATTTTGCGGAAAGCGATCGAACTGAACGGCGCGGATTCGGCAAACAGCATTGACTATCTGCCTTTCCACTTCCGGGTCCGCTACAATCACTCCTAATGGTCTTTCTCTTTCTCTTGGTCTTGCCATTCCAGGCGCTTCTCCGGCTTCTCTCTAGTATTATCCCGGCATCCATCTTCGGCTACACGCTTCCTACACTTCCCAAAACCCTTCCACACGACTCCCGCTTCATGCGTCCCGCCTTTGCAACAAAGGCACTATTCTCCAGTAGTGAAGCCAACCCGCTTTCCCAAATCGCAAAGTGGATCATTGATTCAGGCGCATCCTACCATATGACCTTTGACAAATCCGCCTTTAGCGACCTACGCCCTTTAGATCCTCCGCTCAATGTCAAAATTGCGAATGGCGACATTCACCAAGCTGTGGGAATTGGCAGAGTCCACATCCGCCTATCTGACAAGTCCCTGCTGACACTTGTGGACTGCCTATACATCCCGACATTCGCAGTCTCGCTTCTGTCTGTGGATGCACTTAATGAATCCGGGTATAATGTCATTTTCAACTCTCGGAACCGCTCTTGCAAAATCCGCGCGGATAGTCTCCCAAACTCATCACCATGGACTTACCTCGGGCGTCGAAACTCTGAAGCCCGCCTCTGCTTTGTTTATGGGAAAAATGAGCCACAGGAGCCGGAATTTGCGCCAGAACCACTTGCCGCGCTTTATGGTGGATCTGTAGATGGGGCCCAGCATCCGGAACCCCGCTCATCAAGCCATCTTGCTGCAGAACCTCCAAAGCTCAGTATCCCGTTCACACTGTGGCACCAACGCTTTGCGCACCTCAATCCGGTAGATCTCAAGCGGGTCCTCAGCCCGCGCTTATATCGGAAGGATGGATTGGCATGTACCTCTGGCGAGCGGAAAACACCCTGTGAGACCTGCCTTCTTACCAAAGCAAAGACAAAGTATCAGCGGAAAGCGAAACCCCGCCGTGCAACAAAGCCACTTGAGATTATTCACAGTGACCTATGTGTACCTATCTCACCGCAATCCCGCTCGCACTTCAAGTACTTTATTATCTTTGTAGATGATTTTACCCGACATACAGAAGTACGCTTCCTACGCAACAAGGAAGCCGCTACAGTTTGTGAAGCCTTCCTGGACTTCAAAGCGGAGATGGAGCGACAGTTTCCCGGACATAAGATTCAGCGCTTCCGATGCGATAACGGTCGCGGGGAATACGACAACGATGAATTCCGACAACTGCTAAAAGATGAAGGAATTCTCTTTTGCCCAGCTCCTCCATACACTCAACACAAGAATGGAGTCAGTGAGCGCATGATACAGACAATTGCTAGGAAAGTACGGGCTCTACTACTTGAAAGCGGACTTGCACCATCCTTCTGGGCAGAAGCGGTACTAATAGCGGTGGATATTATCAACTTAACTCCCACAAGCGCAAACGATGGTCGTAGTCCGTTTGAGAAGCTATTCGGTCGGAAACCGCCAATTCATCATCTCCGCCGCTTCAGATCTCTCGCCTTTATTAAAATCCCGAAGGAGCTTTTATCCGGCAAATTCAAATTCTCCGCTCGCGCTCAGCTGGCCATCTTTGTGGGATATGCCCATGATGCCACTACCATTTGGCGATTTTATTTACCGAAAGATCGCCGGATTGTAGCCGCCTCAGATGTGCACTTTGATGAATCCCGGACCGCAAAAGATCTTAAAGACAAATCCGATCTCCCGGATGACCTTCTTCGAAGTGAAGCGGATCCCGAACTAGCATTTGGTGAGCAGACAGCTGAAGCAGAACCTGGTATGCCAGTTGAGCTACCGGAAGCGAGTCCTGCAGATATAGCGGAGTTTAATAGCATGTTTCCTGCTATAAACCCAGCAGATGTGCAGACTCAAGCAGAGCAACCGGATGTTATTGTGATTGACTCCGACTCTGAGCCCGAACCCGCTCTGAATACAGGCGGAGCCCCACAGCGGGTTTACAATCTTCGGAAGAGGCAAGAGCCCCGCTTAGCATATTCACAAAGTGCAAGCGCCGTGAGCCCGCCTACAGATCCTCAAAGCTACAATAGCGCAGTACGGCATCCGCTACTGGGCCGAAAATGGGCTACAGGAATTGAAGAAGAACTGCAATCTCTTCAAGACAATCAAACCTGGGATATAGTTCCCATATGCGATGTCCCACTACAGGCACACATTCTATCCTCTAAGTGGGTCTTTAAGACCAAGTATTCCGCTCAGGGAGTACCCCGATATAAAGCCCGAATGGTAGCGCGCGGGTTTGAACAAATCTCCGGGCGGGACTACGAAGAGACTTATGCACCTGTAGCAAAACTCACAAGCCTACGCATGTTATTAGCACTTGCCGCCCAAAATGACTGGGAAATTGAACAGCTTGATGTAGTTACCGCTTTCTTGAACCCCGAGATTGATGGAGAAATCTATATGGAAATTCCGGATGGACATCATCTTATAGATCCTACCATTACCCGGACTCGTGGAAAGCGTCCAACTCATGCGCTTAAGCTCCGGAAAGCCCTTTATGGATTAAAGCAAGCGCCGTATCTATGGTACCGCCATATTGACACCTTCCTGCGCTCACTCGGATTCCGGAGATGCACATATGATCCTAATGTGTACATTTCCGATGACACAACAGCGGGACCGCCAGTCATGCTTCTCCTCTATGTGGATGACCTACTCATGTTTTCCGCCTCCGGAGGCCGTATTCAGCACTTCAAAGACCAGCTTATGCAGAAATACAAGATGACCGATCTCGGAGCGGCAAAACAATTTCTTGGATTAGAAATAGACCGGGATCGCAAAGAACGCTCGATCCGCATTCATCAGACAAAGCGCGTTAGAGAGTTACTTGCCCAGTCACAAATGGACACTGCATATGGTGCTTCCACACCACTTGCGCCCAAAACACAACTAGTACCCTTGGAGGAATCCAGTGAGCCGCCTCTTAATGATCTCGGAAAGCGGAACTACCAATCCGCTGTCGGCAGCCTTATGTGGCTTATGCTTGCCACACGCCCCGACCTCGCATTTGCTGTAGCAGCTCTTAGCCGCTATAATGCCAAACCAACCCGCTCTCATGAGGCTGCTGTTAAACATGTACTCCGCTATCTCAAAACAACAAGCACATTGGGAATAACATTCACCGGAACTACAAATGCAGACCCCCCAGTTGGATATTCCGACTCCGATTTTGCGGGCGACACTCATGACCGGAAATCCACATCTGGCTACATCTTCATGCTTTCCGGAGGTGCAATATCATGGCGGGCAAAGAAGCAGCCACTAGTTGCCTTCTCTACAGTCGAAGCAGAATTTACTTAGGTGCATCAGATGCTGCAAAAGAGTCAATTTGGATCCGGAATCTCTATACGGATTTAGCACTCGGCATTCGGGAATCTGAAACCGCCCATGATGTTTGCCGGAACTGCGAATACCCAATCCTCTCCGCCTCACATACATCGACATCGATTCCGCCTCAGCTGTTGTACCTTGATAATGCAGGCGCGATACAACTCGCAAAGCAGCCTCGCTTCCATGACCGGTCCAAGCATATCGGAATCCGCTTTCACTTTATACGGGATGCCGTCGAGCGGAACGTATTAATAACGCGCTATCTTGAAAGCGGAAATATGACAGCGGACATCATGACAAAAGCGCTTCCTAAAGAAATCCACTGGAGACACACAAAGTCAATGGGGCTGACACTCTAATATGATGCTCAAAAAAAAAAAAAAAAAAAAAAAGTTTAAAAGTTCAAAACACCATATCTCAGTTGCATTTCCTGGACAATCTACAAAAAACATTTACAAGCCTCCCACTGACAATTAGCACAAGCAGCCTTAAAAGCTGGCAGTGTTCCATCCCTAATGTTCTGCTTGCTTGCTGCCTTTCTACCCCAATAGCATCCATCAAATGGCCCATCACCCCTAGCACATGCCAAACACTCAACACCTGGCCTTGTTATCCTCTGCATTGCAATCTTTATTCCAGTCAAACGTTTATCAGAAAGATTCCCCAAGTCAACCTTTGCCCCAAACTCACTCCTTAATGGGAGCGACATCCAGAGCTCTAACGTTATTCGATATCGCTCAGCACGTCTCGGCTGCCCGACCCTGCTGCCGATACTGGAATTGTCGAGCCCGTCCTCACCAAGCCCCCGGTCTTGCGACGTTTCGCCGAACTTCTCTAGCAAACATTAGCTTCAAACAAAACAAAAAAAAAGGGCACCTTGACAACGGTACGGGTACGGGTACTGGTCCGGGCACGGGCAAAACATACGGGCGGCTCATCCTCACTTTCTTCCTCCTCTCCATCATCCACCAAGTTCATAGCAGACCTTACACCTGACGAGGTCCTCTCTTCCAATCCCGGCTCCAATTTGATTGCCTTCTTTGGCTTGTCCTCTTTAGCAGCGACACCCAAACTACCTCTCAAATCCTTTGTCCAACTGCCCAAAAACATCCCAAGAACCTCCCTCTCGCCGTCCGAAATCATCTGACCCAGTAGCGACATAAAGGTACCATGTTTTCCCAATACCTCATTGGCAATTCCAGGATTCCGACTGCTACGACGCCTCGCAACCTCACCAAGTTCCTTTGCCCGAGCCTCCTTAGCAGCAGCCTCTTTCTCAGCAGCCTCCCTTGCCCTCTTAGCTGCCTCCCTCTCTTCCTTACGGCGTCGCACCTCCTTCAGCCTCTCCTGAGCCTTAGCGAATGCCTCCTGAATCTCCCGCTCCTCAGCATCCAACCCAGTATCCTCCATGTCGCTTGTAGTAGCTGATGTTTTGCTGGCTGGGGCCGGGCTGATTGATGGCTTCTTTGCAGGGAGAACGTTGAAAAGGACTGGCGAAGAAATCGTGGTCTGTTTCGCGGCCTTCTTGGATGTCTTCATCGTCGTTAGGTCGATCTGTCTCTGAATCATCACCCTCTCCTCTTCTCTCGCAACCAACTGGCAAACTTACCGCCCGTAGCAAAACTCTAGCACTCCTGGGGCTTTACCCTATGTAACACCCACAAACAACCAACCAATCACGGACGTTGACAGCCGAGCAAACAGGTGCTGTTGAGTGGTGTTGGACGAGCGCTCGGGCTGATGGACGGAAGCTGATCCTGATGGACGGGTGGGAATGGACGGGCGCTGATGGAAAGCCTTGATAGCTCCCTAAGAGTGTAACACTGTAGTAGAAGGAGCTTCTGTGGGCGAATCTTTTGGCGTTCCAATAGGTATGGGCGAGAGCGAGGCTGCGGGCGAGAGCGAGACTGCGGGCGAGAGCGACAAACGAGGGGAAGTGTCAAAGTGACGTTTTCCGCTCCCGCAGCAGATCCGCCTCCGTACGCCAAGCCCAGGGCTCGGCGCCCTGTAGCACCCCATAAAGACCACCATGTAGCCCTTCAATACAATTATCTGTTCATTGATCTATCTCAGTTCCCTACATTGTGACACATTCGAACGCGAGCCTTAACCCTACACCCCATTCCCTCTTCGGTCAGTCGATCATCGAACCCAGCTCGTCTACCGCGTCCAGACTGACTTTGCTTTCGACACCTTGGGATATTGATTTCCGTTCAACTGTCATTCAACACCTGCTGTCGACAAGTCCCCTGAAGTACGAAATCATCATATTGCAATCGCGATCCAACTAACGACTGACAGCTCGATTGAACCAAAACCTATTACAGACGTTCAACATGGGAGGCCCATCCAAACTTGCAATCATCCTGGATGAGCTTGTTATCCATCCCGCACCACCCACAATATTGCCCGGATGGTATCTGGGCAGGGAAGGTTGAGGACATGACGAGGAGCTGTTTTTAGGATCCGGCGGTAGTGCTAAGGTCGAGGGAGTACGGTTCCTTGGAGACACGAGAACGAATCCAACACCTTTCACCGTCACCCATTTCCTTTCGGTCAGCTGGGGTTCAGTCGAGAAGGCTCTTCTCTACTTTTACTTGAGGATTGGGGTGCCAACAGATACATGGCAACTGCAGGGGTATCCTGATCTCATAATTGTCTTCTTTGATTGGATTGATGAAACAGTGGCTCAGCAGAAACTGCAGAGCCCCACAGCGGAGGAGCTGGAGGAAACTCTCGCGAAGATTGAACAATACAAGAATATCGATGGACAGTTGTTCTTTCCTCGCAACAGATATCCAGCACCACACCTCATACTACAAGCTGCGGGTAAGACGCGCGGTGCTCATCAGAATCTTCGACTCATCCGTCGCCCACCCTGCTACCGTTGAGCAGCTGGCCACTACATTTGATCGAATCAGGTCTTATTGCATCGACCACTCTAAGCATCGACATGAGCAGCACGTAACTGGCAATGCTTATTGTTCCGCACAAACGACCGTCCCAGCCTCGCCGCATATCGAAGAAACAACCAATCAGTCCGACGGTACCGAGGATGTCTAGGAATTGACAGCTCAGGGGAGCTTCGGCTCGAGTGCTTCTACAAATGCATCTCTAAACACTGCCCTTTCAGCATCAACCCGATTCTCCAGCAAAACGGAACTACTGTACCGCTCGAGTACAGCTAATACGGAGGTATGACAGCCCACCAGATGACTGTCCTGAACCAAAGAAGAGGGACGGGTGAAGGGAACGGTTCGAGAGAAAAGGAGCTTGGAGAGAGTACTGGCGAGGGGCCGAAGGGCTCGGTTGGTAGCAGAGGTCGCAGCTCCAGGGGCGGTTGGTAAGCAATAGATCATACGGATCGTGCTTCATGGTGGTCAGTGCACACGGTGGCACATTTGGGAGTGGGTATTGTTGTGCTGCTTTCTTTTTTGCATATGGGAGTGGGTATTGTTATGCTGCTTTCTCCTTTGCATATCGTTCGATATTGTTTATTCCGTTAGTATCTGCGTTTTTGTTATGAGTCTCAGAAATTTGCCCGAGAGGGTGTTCATGGCTTAATTTGTCCTTGTTTTGAAGTCGTGAGATACAGAGCTGATGGTCAGAGCTGATACTGTTTATCGTTATATCCTTTGCATGCCTTGAAGAGAGAGCCTGGCAAGCGGGATTTTCTTTGCCTCCCCTTTACTTGCTTTCCTAAAGATATCAGTGCTATCTTAGTTTGAAAGCTGTGTATTGATGGTGGCGTATTACTGGGTGCTATTCTTGCGCAACGCCGTCCAAACTCGTACTTTTGCCTTGGATATTCGTTCTGATTTTATGATGGGATTATATTTTCCATCGCAGTGCAGTGTTACTCCGTTGAAAACGTGTCGATTATGTGCTCGAAATACGCGGTGATCTGCTTGATGGCTCGAAATTGGGTCTCTTAATGCGCCAAAGGGGACCGTAGAAATGGCACGACGAAGACTGGGATTGAGGCTAGGCAACGGGGAGCTGGAACAAAACGTTTAAACGGAAATGCACGTTATTCGATGGATTAGAGTTCAAGGTAGAGGCTGGAGTGTCAACCGCTCATTTTCTCGTTGCTTTCCAGCATCCATTATTCCCTATCGGCCGGCGCTACCTCAATGGTACGTCTCTGGGCACATCTCGTCAGCATTTTAACGTACCTTTCAGAGGGCTGGAATGTTTGCCAATGGATGCCAGGCCAGGAGCTGAACAAAGGGTTGCACAAGATCTTTAAAAACCGGTCAACAGAGCAGCGAGAGATAAATCATAAATCGAAGCTGCTGATAAAGAGGAGTTGAGGCAGTTTCCGGCTGCATTGCAGCTACGTTAGAGAACGTGGGATGATGAAAGAGTCACGATGCTAAGTTACATCTTTTGTAGTGGCCACTATGAAACCAACTTTGTGTGGTGAAATGTGTGAACAACACATTTATAAATGTGTACCCACACAAATTTATGTGTTCTGATAAAAATTCTGTATTTGACACATTTATATTTAATGTGCCATAATGTGTCATAATGTGTGGAAAAAGTCAGATCCCTAGACTTATTCAGGATTGAGTAGGAAATGTGTGAGTGTTGAAAAGTGTTGTACTGCCCGAGAAAGGTCTCCATCTCCTTTGCCAAGACCCGCCAAGAGGAAGAGTGTCCTGCCCTCAATCTTTCGCCTGGACTCTTCCCTTCCTTAACAACAACAACGCCACCAAAAGTACAATACAACAACAACCACAATTGTCCTATCAGAGGACCGATTTCGAAGGACCGGTTTCGGAGGACTGGCTCGCAATCGTGAAGGACTCGGACTAGCTCGTCGGAGGACTTGCTCTCAGGCTCGAAGGTCTCCGACTGGCTGTCGGAAGATTGGCTTTCAGAGAACTTGGTTGTCGGTATCGGAGGACTGGCTCTCAGTGGACTGGCTATTGGAGGACTGTCTCTTGGAAGACCAGATCTTGGAGGATTGGCTGCCGGAGGACTGGTTGTCGGCCTCGGAGGACTGGCTCTCGGTCTCGATCTCGGATGACTAGCTTTTGGAGGATTGGCTGTCGGGAGACTGGCTTTCGGTCTCGGAGAACTCAGACTAGCTTGCAAGAGGACTGGCTCTCGGTCTCGAAGGGCTCGGACTAGCTTGCGAGAGGATTGGCCCTCGGTCTCAGAGGATTGGCCTTGGTCTCAGAAGATTGGCTCTCGGTCTCGAAGGACTGGCTTTCGGGCGCTGAGGACTGTTTCATCGGAGACTGGCTCGTCGTAGAACGGAGAGAAAGTTTCGGGAACGGAAGGATAACTCTCGGGCGCTAAGAAATGGCTCATCGGAGGATTGGCTCTCGGGTGGAATGCTGGCTCTTCGGAGGACTGTTTCATCGGAGGACTAGCTCATCGGAGGACTGGCTCATCGGAGGACTGGCTCATCGGAGGACTGGCTATCGGGTGGAGGCTAGCTCATAAGAGGACAGAGAAACGACTCTCGGGCCCGAGGACTGGCTCGTCGGAGAGCGGAGGAAAGTCTCAGACTCGGAGGGTTGCCTCTCAGGTGCGCAGTACTGGCTCGTCGGAGGAATGAGTCTCGGATGCGGAGGACTTGCTGTCGAAAGAATGACGCTCGGTCTCGGTGGACTAGTTGTTGAAGGAATGGCTCTCGGTCTCGGAGAACTGGCTGTTGAAGGAATGGCTCTCAGTCCCGGAGAATTTGTTGCCGAATGAAGGGCTCTCAGGAGAGGGGGACTGGCTCGTCGGAGGAATAACGCTCGGGCGCAGAGGACTGACTGTCGAAGGAATAGCTTTCGGGGGAGGAGGACTGGCTCGTCGGAGGGCTTGCTCTCGGAGGACTGGCTCTCGGAGGACTAGCTTTCGGAGGACTGGCTCTTGGGCCCGGGAACTAGCTCATCAGACAGATTGGCTTATTGAATGACTTGCTCATCGGAGGATGGGCTGGCTCAGCCTGAAAGGACTGACTCGATCTCAGAGAACTGGTTCATCGGAGGACTGGTTTGTCGGATAATGTTTGTCGAAGGATGTTTGTTGAAGGACTGAAATTTTTGGGCGGTTGGTCTTTCAGAGAATCTGTAAGTTTGCTCCCTAATAGTTTACTCTTTGAGCCCTTGAAAATAAGTCAGGCTATCTTGTAACTGCTAAAAAGAATGTGTAGAAATCTTTGACTTGGTAAAAAATATTAATAACTTGGAACATAGAGGTTGGGCCAGACATTGCCATTTTTTACATGTTGACACATTAATTGACACATTTTTTGACTGATTAATTGACACATTGATTGGCACATTTCCTCCAAGTGCAGACTTTTATTGACACATTATGACACATTTATAAATGTGTCAAGCAGGTCTAAGATTTTGGTAGCATAGTGGGCTGGGTAGCTAACGGTGGGTACTAGGAAGCGGATGGATCGTCAAAGTGGGAGTCAGTCAGAGAATTAATTCACTGAAGCGAGCGACAAAGTCGATGGCAGGAATATTCGAATAGATGCGGGTTGAGTTTGCAGGAATGAGGAGCTGCAAAGTGTGGTCGCAGGAATGTTGATGAGGAAATTTTGGGTGGGTTTTAAAGATAATTACCCGTCCTCCAATAGTTCTCCACTCAGCCTTCAACTCGAGCCGCATGGTTGACCATGCATTCTTCGAATGCTGACAGCAAAGAACGAAAAAGGACACGTTAAGGTTTGGAATCCGGACCCACCCATCAAACGCTCCATCAATATTGCAATCCACAACCTCTTTCTCGTACTACCACTTTCTCGCTCTACAATCAACCATGAAGCTGCATTTTACTACCCTTGTGATGCGATTCTTTATGAATCTTACACCGGTGATTTCTCTCTTTGCGGTTGCATTGCAGGTCGCTCGAGCTTCAAGCGCAAGCATACCAGCTCCAGGTGTCAACGCTGCTCTGATGCCGCCTCACTCGACATACGCTTTACTGGATGACGCTCCGCGACCACGCAGGAAGGCAGACGACGACCAAGTAAACTGGGAAACATCAGGTACTTAGGGAAACAACATGGGCAATCAGACTCTATTACGACAGGATTCTAACTCTCTTCTACCGAAATAGAACCAGACTACGACAGCGAGGCAGAACATTGGGCATCCCCTATGAATGCAAACTCACCAGCGCCACACAAAGACAGCATCGACGGCGCCTCCTTCCTCTGGTACTGGTACTGGAAGCAAGAAAGCACATGTGGCGGCCCGTGGCGGGTGCTGACTTCCTTTGACAGAAGGCCCTACATGTTCAGGGTACCAAGCCGCGAGGACGATCTTTGTATGGCGCTGGATAAAGAGGTGGCGTTTAAGGAATACAGAGAAATTATAGATTCGGAGGGGGAAAGGGGATTGCCGGAGAGTTATCGTAGCTGGAGGGATAAGGTGAATGCTTGGATACCGCAACCGGATTTGGACGAGATTGCGGAGATGTTTGGTTATGGTGATGATTTAAATTGAGCGGCTAGACTAGGTGTGATACTGTGGTAACTGTATGTGTAGTACTGATGGGCATAGGCTGGTCTTGGATGGTAGGATTGTTTTGGTCCAGGAAAGCTTGCTAGGAGAATATGGGTACATAGCAGCTCGAGCAACCAGATGTTATTATTTATACTTCTGATCCCTGTGGCATAACTGTTCAAAGACCGTACCCAATCCGACCGGTCTCAACCTCCCATAACGCATCTTCTACCACTTTGGCGCTGCACTGTTTCTGTCGAAATGAACTCCAGATCAACTTTGGTCATTGTCTTTGTGTATCCGAAGATGGGGCCAGATACACACCTCGCAACTCTGCCAAAGACCCGTGAACGGGCCCGATACTCAAATTGGTATAGTTCTTGACATGCCGTGCCACCTGGTCAACGAGTCCCCTCATGACAGAGTACAGACATGACATCGCTTGACATTTGGCAACCAAAGCAACCCATGAACTGCCCTTTCAGACCCTTCAGTAACGATACCAGACCCCCAGTCATATCTCCAGCTTCAACCGCTGTCAAACAAAGTACATACCCGTATGCAAACCAACATCCGCCCCCTTCCTCGCCTTATCAGTCTATTTATCTTCTCATATCCGTTTCTCCGATGCATCATCAGGTTCAGAAGTTCCTTTCACCATTGACCTAATCCAGGTCGAGGTTAGTATCTCACTGATACAACTTGAACTCCACGGTTGTACCCCACCACCTGAGCATGGTCCAATGCATCTGAATATCGCAGTTATCTGCCATTCCCGAGAGGCAACCAGTCTGCGGGTATGCACTCTCCCCCAAAGCTCATATATATCATCTTCAAGGGAACGGTTCGTCCGGACCATCCTCCACGTCAAACACATTGTCTGCTCGACTCCTTTTGTTCCAAGTTTGGCGTGTACTTCTTTGCTTGACTCTGCGATAACAAGCGTTTTCCTCCCTATACCAAAGAAGAAAAGGACAAGCAGAATCGTAGCCCCTTGCGTTACGCTTACTAAGCTGCAACACGAAGCATTCCGGGGGAATACGGTACATAACAGTCTGAATACAGTACCGTTTCTTAAGCCACATTCCATAAGTACTTACATTCCATAATTACATTCCATAAGTACATTCCATAAGTACATTCCATAAGTACTTAGTACATTCCATAAGTACATTCCAAAAGAAGTACATACACAACCGGTTACCGCACTGTGCACAACAATCTTAATGATGCATCCACTCGCATATCCATGTATCCGGTGTATTAGCAAGTGGGCTTACGTCCCGAAAACAAATCGACGAAAAGCAATCGAGAACTCGCTCGGACATCTCTTGCAGGTCATCACACCGACCATATGGTCATTCTAGTTGCAACTTGTATCTGACGCAAATGCACATGCCCGTAATCCAGTACCGTTAGCGAACGTTCTAGTACTGTAATTTGCATACTACCTATACGAGAAGAAAGGGAGATTAGCGTAATCGGTCCCAAAGTTGCAAGCAACCAGCGTGTCATATGTCCGGATTCTACCGGGATGCTTTGGACGTTGTTAAGTTTGGCTTCGAAGCTTTGGCGAACCACAAGGGAGCTGTAAGTGTGTAAGTATGCATTTACAGAATTTGTTGAGGATAGACAAGCCTGTTTAAGGAAAGATAGCGGAAGGTGAGCAGGGTAAGGTATTGCTTGGGTCAGTTTGAGGATACCTCAGTTAGGTATTTGGAATGAAAGTTGTTCATAGGAGGATGACGCACTGAACGGGTTGCTCCGACCGCGAGCCAAGACATTTTATTCATCAGATAACGTACGAAGTTGTCCGCAAAAGCGATGGCTCAACCTAGCAATGATCGGCACAATATCTCAGCCATGACTTTTGACCAGCACTGTATCTTAAGTACCAAGCAGCCCATGAAGTCCGGTCCGGCATGCGCTCGTTCTGGATGGTACTTGGCTCGGCCCTTTCGAACAGTTCACTGTTAGAGTACAGGCAATATTCGCGACGCTGGCAATCTGAGAAGAAACGGACAGGAAATAGAAGTACCATAGACTGCGGTAACGATCCAGTACACAAATCCGCCGATCGATTACGGACGAAACTGAAGCTACCAAGCGAACCCTCATGTAACAAGTTAACTGATAACAAGGACATAATTCTAGCTCCTGGGTCCTTTCCTTTAGCATTACCCTTATCACTCCTTCGTTACCTTTCCACCGAGCTGGATTTCCGGGCATTTCCTCCCAGTATTGACCTCATCATCAATATCGTCAGTACCAAACCCCATAATCAACAACAAGAAAAAAAGCGACCAAGAATGGCTCAAAAATCAAGCGCTCGCAACCTATTTGATACCCCGTAATCTCCTTCTCGGTATATACCTCAACGAAGATACGGCCCATTAAACAAACAACAATAACATGTAGTATCAAGCAAAAAAGCAAACAATATCCACCGCTATCCGACGCATTCGATTCGGGAAAATGCCACTCTCAATCTCATGACAGAGACCCATATAAACATTACCCAGAAAAAAGCAAGCCACACTGGATGATGAGCCATCGCCAAACAGTATTCATATCTGGAACGATTTCCATAATCCATAATCTCAATAACCAACTCTTATCACGTCTGGCGTGTAACCTCAGTCCATATGGAGACTCACTGAAAAGGGTTCGCGAGGGTTTTGCAAACCTCTTCGTTTGGAACGACGCCTTTCTGGATGTATCTGCCGAGAACCTCCTCGTACCTGCTGTCCCATGGAATCGCGGACGCAACGCCGTGCTAAAACGCGTGGTTAGTACATGAAATGAATCTGGGGTCCCGGGTAGCTCACTCCAGTGAAATCAATCTCGAGATAAAACGCTCGTTCGTAGTGACGTATCCCATAGGGTTCTCCTTTGGCGCTTTCAAATGGCGTCAGAACTTGGACCATGTATTTGCAAGCGATGTACAAGGATAACTCACCTTCGCTGGGGTGCGATAGGATCACGTTTCAAGCCGGTTATGAGGACAGGGAAACGAGTTCGGACTGGTGAAGTTGGAGCTAAATCGAATGTTAGCAATTCCAGAAACTCCGCTGATGTGGGTCATACCTGGTATCTTCTCCTTGGCTTTATCAGCCGACGAGAACCCGAGGCAGCTTAACCAAGAGGCAACTTGATTGTCGGAGCCGATTTTACTTATTTCATAAGCTTTGGCGAAGGCGGATTCGATACCAGCAGCAGAGACATCCTCCAACCCGAACCTGTCTGTATCGACGCATTTTATCACTTGGCTTGCGTATCCGATTTCACCATTTGGTAGCATCCAGTCGGTTTCTCCTTTGCTGGCAACCTGGGAGGCGTGATCTTTTTTGTCGAATGTGCTGAAGGACAAGAAGTTCTTGGGATGCAACAATCCATCACGAACTTGCTTTAACTGCTCTCCAAAGGACAGAAGCTGGTCGATATACTTTCTTAGCTGAAGATTTGGATTGTATAAAACCGCGTGGCCCAGGCGCACAAAACTGAGCACCCGGTACTGTGCTTCCACTGTCGGCTGATAGTTGAAAAACAGGTAATTCCATACATCTGTGTAGGTATCCTTGAACCTGTTTGCCAGCTTGCAGGCAGCACCAGCGTCATCACACATGTGACCCAATGAGGCAAAGGCGGCATCGACATCTTGCAGTTGCAACAAGTATCTAGCGGTACTGTCTCTCGGAAATCCGATATCGACACCAGCTATCGTGTTCCACTTTGGTTAGCAAAGACCGTCGTCCAACCTCGTCGTTGTTCCGCACCGACTTTAGAAAGGGTTCGATACTTACAATCGAGCACCAAGCGACCGAGCGATTCCGGAGCCATTGCCGCCAGAGCATGTCCCAAACTCCCTCCCCAACTCACTCCCCAAAAGTTCAGTCGGCCAGCATCAGTATCCAAGTCGACATTATAGTGACGGCATAGCGCGGTGTGGATATTGAGGAGGTCACGGGCATGTGCGGCGAGCCCAAGATGACGTAAGACACCATTTTTCCCACCCAATCTCTTGGTACACGTTTCAGCAAAGGCGACCCACTTAGCCTTCAGCCTCTCGGCCGCCTCAGTTCCTCCAGTCAGCATAGACCCAACACCTTCAGTCATTGTACCCTTGTGCAGCCGTTCTTCCCACATTGACGCAAAGCAGTTACTCTGGGGACCGCTAGCACCAGCACCACGTGCATCCCGAAAGACAATTGTAAAGTTCGGCATGAGACGTTGAATCCAAAACAAGTTCGACCAGCCATCGACAATACTGATGGCACCGGGACCGCCAAAATCAAAGTAGAAAAAGCCCATCCATGACGCCGAGCCTTCCACAATGCCCGAGAATGGAGGAATCACAGCCACAGCAACATTGATGGTACGGCGATCGGAGGCGTCGAGGTGGTCCAATGGTTGGACAGAGTACCAGCATTGACAGTTCTTTTTGAGCTTGGGTGAGGCAAGTCGGCGGCCCTTAGACTCGTTTGGTGCATAAACCATCATGTTGATCTGGTCAGAGCATGTCTCAAAGCTGACGGCTTCCGAGGCGGTGACCTGCACATCTATTAGCAACAAAACAAGAAGTTTAGCAGTGGATTCTTACGTGGTTGAAAAGCACGTTCCCGTGGCCCGAAGTCGTATCTGAAGTTTCGTAGCTAAACGCGCGGGGCGTGCCAGGATCCGGGGCGAGAACGGGAAGGACGTTGCTGAAGAGAAGAACTCCGTGCATCAAGAGAAAGAAGAAACGAAGAGGGGGTAACATCGTAGAACACGGATCTCAGTTGAGGGCGAGGCCGTTCAAGTGGCTGGCGATGCGGGCTCTGATCCGAATGAAGAGAAAATGAAGGAAGAAGTCAAGTTTGAAAGAGGAGCGTGGAAGTTTTTCGTTGAGGGTGATGTTTGACACTTATGTTTGACAGTTGTGTGGTGTGTAGTGGTGATGGGGAGCCTCGAACGGTGGAAGGGCATGTAAGCTAAGTCGACGTGACACGAACCAAAGAAGAAGGCAAGAGGCTATAGGCACGAAATGAATGTGACCTTGGATCAGTCCAATCTCTGTCCATCCGGCGCAGTTTGGTGGAGCTTCAATTGGCACCTTCCTCCTGTATTAATATCCACGGAAGTTGGCTTCAGAACAGGGGTGCTTGACGCGGGCAATGGATGCAAACCCAACAAACCACCGGGTTGCTTTTTAAAAGTTCACCGCTCCGATCGCAAGCAATCAGCGAGGCGTGAAAAGCCTTTTGCTGAGGGCACAGAATTTCCACCAACGAAAGTTGATGTTAAGCGTCCACAACCCCCTTCCCAAACATGGCAACACCATCCCATTTTTCTCGGGTCCGAAGCAAGCAACGGGTTCACAGTAACGTCAACCAATCGTCCGTCTTCTGAAACAGCACGATATGCGCCCACGACAGGAAAAGCATCACCAAGAGCAGCTCCGTCCTGAGCAACAGAAGGGATGTACGGATGTCAGACGCGTCAACCAATACTCGACCCGCCTTGACACCAGCACTTTGCTTCCATCACCGGTTCTCATCCTACAATCACCGATAAGCTCGTCTTGAGTCCTCACTCGCTCTTTCGAAAGTCGGACGAGTCGCGTCTCTCCAAACCACAAACTACACCAAGGACTGGACACTTTGCTAGGCAAGCATGAAGCAGGGACAAGCAGAGGATGGCCCCAGTTGAAGAGGTGTGAGCTCTCTTTCTTGCTACGATTTGCTTGGATATCACTTGGATATCAACCCGATACAAGGCAGGAGAAGGAACCTGGCAGATGGATAGACACCGGCCTTCCCTGCTTCGCCTGAGTATTGGTGGACGGCCTTGAAGGTTTCTGCCTAGATCAAGATGACGACCTTGTTGCATTGCTTGCTTCGCTTGAGAAGGCAACTGGTCCGACGAAGCATCCTGAGTGATGGAGACCTGAGATCGAGGTCTTGAACAATGAGTAGCTCAAGCCGACCTTGTTATGATGGCAGAGATGAACAACCGGCCCCAGCAGCGTCCCGAGCTACTACGACATTTGCAGTACTGGCTGCATGACGAGAGTTGTGCTCTTCGGGCCTTGGGAGTGTACGTCTTTCGGAAGGCAACACCGACATCGTTCTCCTGATTTCAAGAGCTACAGGAGCGAGCTACGCCAGCTCAATATCCTCTACAATTCGAGCACGCTGAACCATTCTCGGTGGAATCTGCCCTAGTACATGTATACACAGACGTTTGGAGGTTTGGCAATTGGAGGAGTGCGAGCATTCGCCTACAAGACGACCACCACACCGAAGGGATTATGGATATAGCAACCTTCTGGGAGGTGGAGATAGTTTCGCAGCTCACCTTTGAGCAACTCGCCTTTGATTCGTCGCAATGATTCCGGCAGCATTCTGCAACGATGGCAGTTCTCAAGCAGCATCCCACGGCTGGTCATCCGGAACTCTAGCGATGGCACGAAGTGAGAAGGATGGGATCCGTTCAGAATCTTTGCGCCTCCACAGGCATGCTGTCGTCCTAGATTCTTCCTTTCAATGGCTAACCGAGTTCAGAATTAATCAAACAAGAGGCTTTGACTTTCAAGAGAAACAAAGCTGCGGGAATGAACATCCCAGGCACCTGGCCATTGCTCTCGACAACGCCTCCAACTACCATCGTCGAAGAACTGCAGTCCATTGCCGTCGAGCTTCTCTGAAGCTACTAAAACATCCTGCCAGTCAAGGAAGCGATATCCGCTTAGCATTAGTGCTATCCTATTCCGCCATTACCGGTTAGTGGCCGCGTTCGATGTCCCATCTTGAGATGCTTTCGACTGAGCCTCAAAGGGAAATCTCAGAGAAGTTGCTTTCGGATCGGTGTATGCATCTGGCATTATCTCCAACCTTAGTATCATCTGGAATGCATCAGCCCCGGGAAAGCCTTCAATTCTTACTGCTGCCACTGGTAAGTGTTATGAGTTTTACAGGGAGGCTGTGCAGAAATTTTGGATCTTCGAAGTTGGAATGTCGTTACTGGTCGTCAGTAGGAGCTGAATGCGCCTACCGCATATGGATAACGGAGTATAGTTTTGTTTCCGCTTCAGAGTGGTTGGGCGAGAGAAAGTCTTTGTGTTTTGTATGTTTCGTGGAGTTGTTGCTGGTGGCTTGTAGCAAGGATAAATTGCCATACTAAATCCAACAAAATTGTTGTTTTCTCTTGTGGTGTCGGTTGTTGCTTACATTGAAATCTCTTGCGCTTTGATGATGTGTGGTATGTAAGTAAGTAGAAACGTTGTGATGTGGTCCAATCACAATCTCGTTTGGAAAATTCCAAAGCAAAGGTCCGGTTTCATCTTACTTACCGATCCATTTCATCATTGGGAGTCTAACTGTTCAGGCAATCTCCTCAACAACGGGTAGAGAGAAAGACAATCGGATGTGAATGTCGTAGATTCAAACCAAAACGTACACAGTAGCGAGGCGATATGCATGTACTGTACAACCCCGCTCCCCCTTGCTACTGTCCATCCTCATAACCCACCATCCCCAACAACCCAAACCTCACACCCCCTCCACCCATCCCAACGGGACAAACTCCTCCCTCAGAAACCTCTCCCATTCTAAATACCCCTCCGGCAAACCCTCCTTCCCAGTGCTATCAACAATCTCTCGATACTCAGCATACACCTTCTCCACGTCCTGCGCGTTTATGCACGGATCAGGTTGTCCGGGGAGGAGTGGCGTTGGGCGTAGGTGCGGCGGTGTAAAGGCGCGGAAGGGACCGCAGACGCGTTCGAGGAGCCAGGCGTGGTAGCGGAGAAAGGGAATGTCGGTGTGGGGGTTGGGGGGTGGGGAGGGACATGGACATTGGGGGAAGTGGTTGTGGTTGGGGGTTGGGGCTGTGAGGGGGAGGGGAGACGGGGGAGGTGGGAGTGTGGTACTGGGTGGGGAGAATGGTGGTGGTGGTGTGGTGGGGATGGGTGGTGAAGGGGTTGGAAAGGGAGCTGAAGATAGAGGAGACGCTTGGGTTAGCCAGAAGATTTTAGGTTCCAGGTGGTGATCGTACGTGGTTCTTGCTCAGACAGAGAATGTACGTCTGCTGGGATGGGCTGATCTTTCGTTGTCGAGTCAACATGCGCTGTTGGTGTATTCCCGAATGGTATGGGCGGAACTATCGAGGGAGCAGGTTCAGATTCGTCTCGAAACAGCTGGACACTGGTGTTTTGTGGAGTCCGAAGATCGTTCGAGCCATTCGGTAGTTGTGAGGCGACGCTGGGCTCTGCAATAGGGTGCGACCTGGCGGTAACTAGTAAAAGGACGAAGACGTAGAAGATTAGACACCTCTGGGCCCGAGCGAAGTTGTCTGGAGGCATGGTGTACATCAAGTAGGTTGCGACTGGCTGCTGGTGAATTGAAATCGATCAGTTTTGGACCGGGAATAGGGGACACGTTTTACTTAATTGAACGACTGTGAGGCATCATGTGGAGATGGAGAAGGTTGGGTTTGGATTGTGCTTAGTGACATCATTCCAAAGGAGATGGCGGTGTTGCGGTCCTTGCGGATATGCGCAGGTGGGTGGGCTCTTTGCGGTACTTCCACCCTCCTGATCCCTCTCTTACAATGCATAATGCTTCGACTTTGTCCCTCCTTTTATTCCTTGACCAACTGATCGACTGCGCGGATCCAAATCGGCCCACATTTATGATCGAGATCCAGGCGTTTCGACTCGGAGACGTAAGCTAGCGTGAAAATAGGCAGGCTGTTTCAACTACATGTCTTTGTGAGGCGGTGGGTCCGTAGATTCATCTACTGAGTAGGTAGCTCGTGTTGATTTTGCGAAGCTTGACTCCGGCCTCATCTTTCGCCTTTAGTAAAGGCATTCCAAGGACGTCCGAATACTTGTGCAGTGTCAAATAACGGATGTTTTGCATAATGGATAAGAAGTATGGTGCAAGTTGAACGGAGATTAGGGTCGAATATTGCTGTTGGGGCGAAGCATCCAACAGGAGAAAGAACCAAGGATTTGGTGGGTAATCGTAAGTGACTCGGTGCACAGTGACCCAACGCAAAATGAGCTGAGGCCTCTTCACCGTGAGCGAATGGATCTCATCCATCAGATAACGAGAGGCGCACATCGAGAATGGGTCCAGGGAATACTAAAGTAGTTACCGCAGGTTTGCCAATGAAAGATTCGCAGCAACCCAGATTGTTCAATTGAACTGCACCTTCTCATGCTTACCCATCACCTCGGATGAGGCAAATGCATCAAGTCTCGTATGATAAGTATTGGGAAAACCCGAACCGCTTTATACTAGAACTTAAGATGAATCATGATACCTCTCACTTCACTGGCAGCTCATACGCACTCAGGTCTGATGGAACCAGGACAAGAAATAAAAGAGCATAATCAATCCATATCAACTTCACCCCTCAAACAAGTATCAAAGGATAAACGCCTGATAAGTAACATATTCGAGTAAAACGAGACCATAAGCAACCAGCCAACTGCAGATTAGCAACAAAGCGCAACGCATCTTACCAATAGCCACCTTTGGCCATAAGATGTAAAAAGAACAAGAATAGCAGCCGACTTAGGCCAACCTAGCCAGATAGAAAACAAACGCTCGGGTCGCAGCAAGAAAAGAAACAAACTCCCGTCAACCTGAATAGCAGATGTCCGTCCACTAAAAAACATGCGCAAAGAAAATATGAAAACCCCTAGCGCCCCTCGTCTGCCTACATCTCGATATTTGCTGGTGAGACGCAAAATCATAGACATATCCACCCGTGCACCCATAGTCATAAGAGTTACGTACACCATTAAGAAGAAAAAAAAAGAACAAAGAAATGTCCACACGAACCAATCACCCCCAACATTTATGCTTCTGATGCTAACAGAATACTCATCTCCACTTGTCACCCTCCTCTCTGTGAGCACCAAAGTCTGATGAACACATCACCCAATATGCCTCATGATGCTACTAGAACGGCTGAATTGTACTAACAGTCGTAGTCTCACGGACTCTTGGAACCACAGCATTCGTCAGGTATTCCCTAAGTGTTGCCTTGTATTTTTCGACCCAATGTAAATGACTTCGAACGCCATGCTAGACCGAGCAGTTAGCGAACCATTGGTAGACTGATTAGGAAAGGGATTCTTACACCTGCTCCAGCGATCTCAAGATAATGGGCTTCTTCGTAGTGCTTGACGCCGTAAGGCTCTCCTTGCGCGCTAAATAGGACTGTCAGTATTTCAACTTGATGACAGAGTACCAGAATGGTCTCTATGGAAAAACTCACTTCCGTTGGGGGCAAATAGGGTCGTAAAGAAGACCGGTGATCAGCACCGGATTCTTGGTCTTTATCGGCGTACTGGGTGCTATACGTCATGTTAGCATAACAGAAACCGTAAGCTGGAATATGGGGATGTACTTACCAAGAATCTTCTCCTTTGACTTGTCTTCTGACCCGAAACCTATGCAACTCAACCATCGGGAAGCACGCTGCTCGGCACCTATCGGGCTTATGAGGCGCGCTTTTTGAAACAAGGAATATATGCCAGCTGCTGAAGGGTCCTCGAGTCCAAAGGTCTCTGCATCGGCGCACCTGATCAACCAACCAGCGTAGCCAGTCCAGCCTTGGGGCCGTTCTGAGTCATTCGGGCGCCGCCAGGCCGAGGCTGCCCCTCGTTGGAGCGCTGTTCTGTCAACCAATCCAAAGCTCGGGAATTGTGCAGCTGCAGCTGCAGCATCAGAAGCCGTCGTCGTTTCGTCTTGAATATTCGCCAATTGGTCCTTCCAAACGGTTAAGTTTCCAACCAGGTGCTTCAGATGCTGTCGTGGATGGTATAGAGTGCCCGTTATTCTGTTGACGAAACTGTAGAATCGAAGCTGATCGTCAAAGTAGACTGGCGATATATGAATGAGATACTGCCAGATGGACTTCAGTGTCGATGCAAATTTTCCAGCGAGAATGCATTTGCCTGGTGTATTGTCGCACAGCCTACTGACATACTGGATCCCAGCCTCGATGTTTTGCAGCTGCATTAGGTATCGAGCAGTCGAGTTTCGAGGGAAGGAAATGTCCACCGCAGCTAACAAAATCGGAGTGAGTTAGCGAAGTTCTGGATCGAAATCAAGCAGATTCCTGCTCCTCGGAAAATGGAAAACATACAGTCAAGAACAAACCTTCCGACGCCGTTTGGATACATGTTTGCTATGGTATGTCCGAGCGTTCCGCCCCAGGATACACCCCAAAAGTTCATGAGAACTTTATCCGATGAGAGTGGGACGTTGTAGTGCTCGCATAAAGCACCATGGATACTAACAAGATCTCTTGCGTGGGCTGCCAGTCCAATGTGCTTTAAGATTCCGTGTTTTCCACCAAGCTTCTTTGTACAGCGGTCTGCAAAGTCCATCCAGGTCTTACGATATCTCTCAGCTGCCATAACGCCACCATTCAACATCGAACCAGAGTCCTCGTAATTGGTTTGGTAGTGGATCTGTTCGTCCCATACATTACTCCAACAGTTTGTTTCTGGTCCACTAGCACCCACGCCACGGATGTCGCGCAGAATTATGGTGTGGTATTGGAAGAGGGCGTACATGTCGGAGGTGCTCTGCCAACCGTCGACGATAGTGGACGAACCAGGCCCGCCGAAGTCGAAATAAACAAACCCCTTCCAGAGTGGATGCGCCTCGTTGATCCCGGTTAAGGGTGGGAGCCTACTGACGGCAATGTTGATCGTCCTCGTATCTGTCGGATCAAGGTGATCAAGTGGCTGGATGCTCAGCCAGCATTCCGCGAGATATTTAGCTGATCCGGCCATGTCTCCAACCACCGAATGCATGGGGTAGTCCGGGCACTCCTGGAAGTTGACTTCTTTCGAGGCAATAACCTTCACGTCTGTTAGCAACAAGCCGAGACTCGGGAGATGGAACTTAGTACTCACATCTTTGAACAAAGTATTTGCGTGACCCGATGTCTCTAGGCTGAACGTGTATGGAAATGCGTCAGCAGCGGCTGGATTCGGGTCAGGAGCGATCGTATAGTCGACGAAGTTGATGAGGGCCCATCCAAAGCACAACAAAAGAAGTAATGGACGAGACGGAGCAAACATCATCCTGTGCTGGGCCACTAGGGCGAGAGAAGAGGACGGAAAAGTTCGTTGGAGCGAAAAGAGGACACTAAATGACAAATGGTCTGTTTCGAAGAACCAACAGCGAGGTAGAGGAAGGTTGAGCTGGCTTTTTCAGCACGTCGAGAAGGCTTTGGAAGGGTTCGAAGAGGTAGCGAAGATGATGATGAAGCTCGAAATAGACAGAGGCAACGTGGTAATGGAAGTAGTTGGCTCTGGATTTCGTGTTGTTGAGGAGGTTTCGTGAATGGTGGGAGATGAAGCAAAGATGGAGAGGCAGCTGAAGTAAAGTTGGAGAGGTGGACCTGGGAGGAAAATACGAGACAAACAGAGAAGGATGCAATGCATTAATGGCTGCTAGGCTTGGCGAGGAAAGAAGGAAAGAGGCTCAAAGGTGCCTTGTTTAATGGGTCGGTGCAGGTTTGGTTCGGCAGGAAGCACTTCAGCAAGCAAAATAACCTTGTCCACTCACGCAGGCCAAACCACACAAAGTAGTCAAGGGCACCACAAGCATCCTAACATCCAGATCTGAGATCTGCTCACCAAGCTGCCGCTCATGGCACGTGCTTGCGGGTCAGCTCCTTCCCTGTGATCCAAATACGCTAGCACACTATCGAACGTCTAAGAATCCGTCCCGACATCCAGCCGAGACCAGATGGTTGAGACTCACAACAAAACACCATCGCGATACCAGAACCCTCAGGATTCCAAAGGGCCGAGAATCTTTTCCAGAACGAACATTTTTCAGTCAGGTCTAGAGCGCGACAAAACCACATTCTACACGTCAAACACCATACCGACGGGCTGGAAGCGGTCGGAATGCTTCCTGCAAACCTCAGAATCGCAAGATGAAGTCTCCAAATGCCTCCCAAGCACTATATGACGATCGACAAGCAACTTTCCCGGCAGTACCGTCTCACAAAAGACGCCATACGAAGATGCTCCAGCAGACATTACGCCTCCACGACCATAGTCGAACGTTTCGACCGCAATCTGTCGTTGTCTTGCGACCGGACGATCGACGAGGCATGAACGCAAACAAAGACACCCACATCCCACCCGTCTCTCTCCAGCTACCCGTCCAAAAAGTCAATGATTGTCCTCGGGAAGGAACTACAGATAATCAATCGATCGCGGCCGCCCATTCTTCCGTCAAAGAACAGTCAGCTCACGTTTAAAAGAGCTTCAGGTAGCTGTCCGACGTGGTTTGGCTCTTACAGCCTACAGGACTTAGCACATGCTAGTTCGAATCAGTTCAAGGATCACGGCACATGCCATCCAGTTACTTGTGCTGGGTGCGATGGCTTCAACTGTGCTGTGGATGCTGAAAGGGCTAGGAATCAGTTTTTCGAAGCTCTGTCGGCGCCCTCGGAAGGCTCAGGTCTGTGAACGAGGCTGGCTCAATGGTGCTTGTCGGTGAAAGACCCAGAGCGCTTGACGACTTTCGTTTCTCCAGTTAGCAGACAGGACAACACTTGCTCCGAGAAGCTCAGAGCTATGAAGGCACATTCAGCAACCTCAGTGCTCAGTCAGTTTTTGCAACGTAGGTCCTTGTTCCTTGTAGGCTAACAGTAGCAGTTTGTCCGAGCTTGTGACAATGCGTGTCCGCTGGAAGACACTGTTCCTAGCAGAAACTCACAAGCCTTCACAATCCTCAATCTTTCATGCTCAGACGAGCAATTAGAGCCTGCAGTTGCTCCACTTTGCCTTTCAACAGGAACCGCAACACTCATCGCCCGATTCGAACAGTCTATCCGACCTGCAAGAAGGCCATCAACATCAAGTTACACGTAGCACGACACTAGTGACTACTCCTGAACGAGCATCGGCTCTCGTACAGTATCACGTCAAAATTTTGTTCGTCAAAGAAGCACGAACAAAGAGTTTCTCAAATAGTTTCTTCTTGTTTGCAGCCTTTGAGGACTGGGAGGTGAGAGCAGAACACGGATGTGCAGATATGGATCCGGCAAGGGTAGACTATAGGACTTGGCCTCTGGAGCTTGGACGGAACCAGTCACTCAGGCGGAATTCCCTGAAATTGTTCACGAAGGATTTTTGCTAGCTGTCAACGCCAGTTGAATTCGCTTACACGTAGTTTACAAATCATCACTGCCTGTTGGCATATGGCTGGTGGAAGTTGCTTTCGGTTAATTAGCATTCTCACGTATGTACTTAGTGCTACGATGTTGCCCGTTTCTCCAATCCAGTCTGTGTTAATGTATAAACTTATCATTGCATATTACAAGAAACTCTGTTTCATTATGGTACCATTACTTCAACAGTGTTATCATTGGCGGTTTCATCAACCGACCAACGATCGTCAACCTCGAGTCGGCAAAAGGCAGGAGAGATGGAAAAATAGCTCGCATGACGAATTGACATGGTACGGTATTTGAAGTAAAAAACTACACAACATCTCCGCTTATGCTGGGATTTCATTCCTTTTTTAACATCGCGAGCCCAAACTCCGCATCAAGGCATCATCCCGAGTACTTAAGTAAGTACTTGCTTCTTTCGCCTCAGGACCCTCAAACAAACGCCTGCCAGCTCTCAAACCCCGGCCCATCAAAGTCCGACATAGGGAACCACCCAAACCCATCCCCCCTAATCGCATTCTGATACAGCTTATACATCTCCGGCAACCCCTGTCTTCCCTTCGTGTCCACAATCGCCCTATACTCATCATAAACCGCGCTCTTCAGTCTATCCTGATTCAAGCACGGGTCCACCTTGCTCTTGTACCTCTGTGTCGAGCGGTTGCCGGATAGCCCGCAGAGTTGGCGCAGGCGCCAGTGCCAGTATTGCTGGAAGGGAGGCTGGTCGATGGCGTCGGTGTAGGCGTCTTGCCAGTTCTCGGGGATGAAGGTGAATCTGGGCCACGGGAGGGGATTGAGCAAGGGATTGGGGTGAGGGGTGGGGGTATGTAGGTCGGTTTGGTAAGCGGTTGGTTGTGATTCGTGGCCTGCTTGGTTGTTGGGATCGTTTGTATGAGGAGCTGAATCTGCATCCACGATAACATCGTTGATATCTGGCGCATCATCTAGCTCATGTCGATCCAGGTCTGTTTGCAGGCTGGGTGTAAACGCTTGTCGTTCTTGTCCCAGCATTGCGGGAGTGTAGTTGCCTTGTTCAATTGCGGGGTCTGTCCAGTGAGCGGGTATGTCTTTGTTTTTGACGTATGTTTCCGTAGCCTCCAAATAACTGATCGGGAATGCCAGACTGGCTGCAGGAAGGATAACGAATATCCGCATTGTGAACAAAAGATTCGACTTCATGCTGGGATGGGACGGTGACAATGATTAGTATCGTTTAAGAGGAAGTTTATGAATCGGAACGTCTCCAGGTAGCAGCCAGCAGCAACAGGCGGGATGCTCGTGTTGATTTATCATCAAGGGTCTGAAAAACGTGCCACCAGTGCATATGTAATGAAGCTCGGAAATCAAGGCACTGTACTAACGATGGATCATGGATGACACTTTCATGTCCAAGGATATGTACCTTTTCGAGTACCTTCAAGTTTATCCAAACTACCTAGGTAGATGATTACAAGCAAACAATCTTACATGTGTACATCTCAAAGGAACGTACTTACCTAGTATCGTGGAACTGTATATCCAATCATAATCCATCTGTCACTTTCGTACTCCTCTTAATTAGCTTACGGTATGGCAACCTTGGACTTCCACTGGTTCGAAGTAAGTTAATCTTGCAGACGTATGGAATATCCTTGATATGTACTTACCTCCGGCTGGTCCGTTAATATTGCATACCAAGAACCCAGAATACAACCCGCAAAATGACGTAAAAACAGCCCCAAAGGACAAGAAACATAAGGATCAGAGCTATAAAAGTAACGGCCCAATATCCAGCTGTCTCATACCAAGTCATCTCAGCTTCGTTCTCCCCGCACTCGAGCTCGCGCTCATCGTCCCCATGCGATACTGTTGTTTGCAATCTGGAATTCCATGAACTTGAATTCTTAGCCACGACCGCCTCGGGAGGTCTTGCGGATTCCGCGTTGCATGTTTTGCAGTTGGTGCAGAGTTTTACGTTGATAATGATGTTCTCTTGCATGGCCGCCAGGGCCGTTTTTTTGGCCTCCACTTCGCAGGTATTTCCACAGCCAGAAAGGGACCTCTTATCCCAAGCGGCAAGGAAAGAATCTTTCTTCTTCAACTCGGCTTTTCTAAATGGTTCTGCTTCCATTGCCTTCCAAATTCTTTGACATATCTTATTTTACCAGTCCTGATGTCAAACATCCTTGTAATTTCAGAGAGCTCTTTGTATCTTTCTGAGTCTCATTCAATGTTACTCTTGAAGGGACCTCTCATCCCCAGCGAGTAGGAAAACATCTTTCCTATGCAAACAACCCTCGAGATGCAGGCCAAAAAAACGGCCCTGGCGGCCATGTGTTACATTGTTCGTGAGAATCCATACTAAGTGCATACTTAAGTTGATATGTGGGGATACCTGGAGATATTGTCTGTCCATTGACTGCATCGCCACTTGTTCTCTGTTCGAGGGGACTCGGATCCTCTGTATCCTCCGGTGATGGTGGTACCGGCTCGTAATGAGAAGCAATGACCATTGCTCTTACCTTCGGCCTTCAATGTGTGATCAGGTATATTACGAGTAGGTAAGTATGCAGACGTAGGTAAGCACTTATGTACTACTTGTCTCCTAGATTCAACCAGGTCTCAGAAATGCAAAGCAATGTGTGCTTTTGCCGAAACGCCTCGAGACCGCCTGTTAGAAGATTGGTTATGAAGAGCTCAAGATACTTTGTGAGGCTTTGTACTGCTGGTGAGCAGATTTAGTGACGGGCACGTTGCCAGTGCAAGAACATACGTATGTCATCGGAGTTACCTGTAGGGTGATAGGAATTGTGAGCGATAATGAACTCCGATATCTTCCTTGGGTTCCCAAATGCATATGAAAAGATCGTTCCAACACAATATTGAAGTATCAAATGTGAAGGACATGCAAGGTCTCTATGGCCTAACTGGTTAGGGCGTTCGACTGTTAACTCATTCTCTCTCTTCATGACACAAAATGTGATGATGAGAGCGGGTGTGACAATCGAAAGATTCTCAGTTCAATCCTGAGTAGGGACGCTGGTTTTCTTTTTGTCCCCTCGTAAGCCTTTCGCACTTCCAAATCCGCTTCCTCAGATCCGGCTTGAATCATTTCGTTTCGCCTCGAAGTCGATCATATCCCAATCTAGCTCGAATGGCCATGCCATTAGTACCTTCACACCCATGGGATGGATGCTAAAGGCAGAGATGCGAGCACATTTTTACTCGTAACAGTTACAGATACTCCGAGTAAGAACTCGCGCAATTGCTTAGGATTCCGTAGGCGCGAAGATTCAGGAACTGGTCCGCGGCCGCGAGGTTCATTGTCCTCCAAGAAGAATATTGGCATCACCATACCAAACCAGCCACTGTGATCTCAGCAAGCCGTAGCCCAGTATAATTTGTCGCAGGTATAACTGGATCTACAATGTATAGATATATCATGGGAGCTTCGCAGTTTCACTATCTCAAAGGGCTGAAAATGAGGTATCAATTCCACGTAAGGCAAGCACCTTCCACTGCCGTTTGATCAGCCAGATTGATAGTGAGCAACAATCATCCCGCGATCCGCAACCAACGCTAGGCCTCCCATATCCCCACGCAGTACTGTCCCAACCATATCGTGCCGTTTCATTAACGACCCCGAATCCAATCCACAAACACAAAAAGTACCCAAAACCCAAACCCGAGAATCCCGACCGCCACAGCAATAAAATACACAACCAAAACCGGGACTCCGACGATCTCCCAGTTCCACCATAAAGCTTCTAGTTCCGCCTGTTTAGCTAGTTCTTCTTGCCAGTATGCTTCCTCCAACACTTCCGAGTTTGCAAGATCCTCCATCTCTTTGCGGTGGGTAGACGTCGTGGTGGTTTAGGCTTCTCCTGATGTTGTGGTGCGCTGGATGTGGCGCTGCAGTCTCTGCAACGGGGACAGAGTATTTTGTGGACGGTAACATTCTCTTGACGGTGCATTAGCCTAACCTGAGTGTGGAAAGGGTAAATTCATTAGTGTACCTGCTGTTATGAATGGCTCTTCCAGCAAATCCGCCTGGGAGTTGGTGACAGATGCAGAAGGATCCAATTCATGATTTCCAGGTTCTGTTGTCTGCACCGGTCCCAAATCAATCTCGGAATCCATGACAAGTGCGGATGGGCTAGGCTCGCGATTACCGGGTTGTTTAGTCGGCCCCTTTTCGGTATTCGGTCCGGTTGTGGTGGCAGGTGCAGGTATGTTCGGGTTGCGATTACCGGATATTGAGCCCGAGTTGATTTCCACCTTGATGGCACCTGCTGTTGATAGTTTCCGCTGGGTTGGTCTTGGTTGGGGCTGGGGCTGATGCCCGGTCGCTGAAAGGGCGCATGCTGGTGCAGGTTCTGGTGCTGGAGGAGCTGGATAGTGTATGTTGAGTCGCATGGCTTCGAGCTCAAGATTAGAAGGCTGTCAGTTCGTTTGCCCTGTATGCCTGGTACATTGCAGTTGGAAACGATTCGGTTTCCTGAGTACAGAATGTCCGGCACCCGCGAAGTGCGGGGATGAGACCTACCGGGTACCCAGCAAACGTCTCCGGAGTTCGAAAGTGATACTTAGTGCATACTCCGAGGTGTTACTAAGTAGAGCTCATACCTGAAAAGTGAGCCAGAATTGGCCTTCGACAAAGTTCCAATCGATCGCGAGGTTGGGTACCCTGAATTCATGATCATTTCACTTTCCGACCCTCATAGGAACCGAGATACTGCCAACTCGGTTCGGCTTGGTGTTCAGCCTCACCAACTAGTCCTTAGAAAGTATGGTACATCGGTTGTTCCCTGTGGAACTGCCACTTCTAGTGCCAGTCGGATGGGCTTGAGCTCGCTAGTGCTCGCCTACTTAGTATATCACCGGCTCGGCTGAAAGGCGGGTATTCGACTACCTCGGAGATGAAGATGTACTTGTACCTGTACCCACTACAAACCTCGCGCATACTTTGAAGCTTCAAAGACTCCTATATTTGATTATAGCTACTACTATGGACCTGCTGTATGCTGTATGGGTCTGTAAGTATGGTTGTTCACTTGGTGCATAAGTACATAGACTCGTCAGGCTGTATGTACTTATGCTTTGCCATGCCCCGGTTCGCTCTTGACAGTTTGCGAAGCTTACAACCCTGGGCCGAGCACTTGTAGCATGTAGTTGACTGACGACAAGCCGTTATGCGTTCAAGTAGCAGAGCTATCCGCATATTCCACGGTCGCATATGTCAACGGAGCTTATGGGAGTCTTGCGAAGCAGATACATGATTACATGCACTGTAATGAAATAGTAGTACAGCCTTTCGACTTCGTGTCTGCAGATTGAGCGCATAGGAGGGGAAATTTCGAAAGTGCGTTTAGGAAATATGTTTACTGAGCTCAAGCTCAGGTTGCAGAAGCATCTCTATGTAATTGTAAGCAGCACTTCTACTTCCAATACCTGCCATCCTCAGCTCAGGCCATAGCCAGAACTTGAACACTTACTTCTATGAACAGTACTCAGTATGGCTCCCGATGATTCCGTGAATCACTGACAGAACACCACAAACTTCTCCTCAGCCAGAATATATGCGCAAGAATCGCGCAACATGCCCATACTCCGACTCCCGCTACCCACAATCCAACCCACGGTACCATACCCCCCACCTCCACCACCCGAAATCACCAACCAGTCTATGACATACACAGGTACCCTCCCGCTTCGCACCCAAAATACTCCGCGCCGAAATATCTCCGCACCAACACAGTGCGGCGCCTGCGGAAATGAACACACACGCTATTTTTGGATCGCCGCACCCAAAATATCCATCCCCGCACCGCCAAGCTTGTGTGACAGGTGCCAGTGCAGCAGTGTCCAATTGCGTCCACCTGCAGAAGGGATCTGCAGGGTAAATTTAGGTGCATCGCGGTGGTGAAACATGGAACACGAAACACAATTGTTTGAGGCGGGTGGAAAAATTCGCGATGGGCAAGTCCGAGAGCTTGCGCTCAGGCATCGCGATATCGAGGATTGTTGAGATTCACAAGTCGGATGGGAGGAGAGGGAGAGATTCATGTTCAAGGTTCATGTATTTTCCGTATTCTACACTGTACTCCACCGTCGCCATCCCAGTCCACCCGAGCTCTAGGTGGACTCGATGCGACCGCACCACCAAGACAAGAAAGCAAAGGTATGTACTCCACATCCACTCCCCACACCCCAATGACCAAGGTCCAGCAATAAAGAAGATTCGTAACAAGGGAATTCGCACCAGCAGCAACAACAGATAACAAAAGAAAGAAACAGTGACAAAGGAAAGAATTAATAAGCGTAATGATGTACAAGAAAGGTATTCGAACCACGAACGGAAACGTTTTGGGGTATGTATGTCGCAAGTAGCACCACGGCCACAGAGAAATCGCAAAAGAGAATCGGAGCCATCAATCAAAGCTGTAGCATAGCTCAGATCTACTGGTAGAACCAATACTCAGCAGCATAATCCACCGTAAACTCCGCCTTAGCACCCTCACAGTTCGCTGGCGCCTTTCCACCCGCAGTATTGATGCGATACACCTTGGTATAGCTCTGATCCCTCAAACCGTCGTTGTCGAGTCTGAGCCAGTCCACAGCACCAAGCTTGTTCGACCCAGCTGGAGCACCGGCTGGAGCTGGGGTAGACCCAGCAGGCGTGTACTCGTGCATCTTCTCCGGCCCGACTGACGCACCGCCCTGGATAACGGCAGGTGCTGGAACATCGATGCCGTTTTGCGGGCGGAAGTCGAAGATCGGTGTCTTTTTGAGGAGGAAGTAGTGGGATCCGGAGGTGAGTGCCTGGGCTGTTTTCGAGGAGACTGAGCTGAGCGGGTAGCTGAGCAACTCAGGCGAGAGGGAGTGGAGGAAGGTCGGTGTGAATGCGGCGAGGCAGGACGTGTCGAAGAGGGTAGCGATAGCACCCTTAAGAGCTGGTACTGAAGCCGCTGTTGAAGTCTCGCAGGTGTAGTTCTGGGTGCCTCTTCCGACAACAACTTTCTTCAGTTGCAGGCCGGGGATGAAGAAGTCGCTGGGGACTTTGTCGATGGGGAATTTGGCCTTGTTGAGTTCGTTCTGGCAGAGGTTTGCGGCGGAGGCTTGGATGGTTGAGACTCGCTTGAGGAGGGCGCCGATGAGGTCTACTTTTGGTGCGGGGGCGGCGGTGACGGATGTGAGGAGGGAGGCTCCGAGGGTGAGGAGGGTGAGGAACTGCATTGTGAAGATGTTTTTTTTGTGGTATTGAAGGCGCTGCCTTTGCTGGTGGAGGAATGGAAGTGCTGGAAGAAATGCGATGCGATAAGAATGATGCGATGATGATGCAAAATGAAAGACGTTAAAACACTGCTGCTGCTTCTTCTTTGACTGTTTCCCTGAACTGAACCGTGAGCCTGATGACCTTCAACTCGAGGGGAGGTAGGTGTTTCTTATACGCCCGCCTCACAGGTAGATCTCATTGGCCAAGCACTGACCTCGTTGGATGTGAATGGTTGTGAGATCGAATTAGATGCAGGAGAAGAACACAAAAAAGAAACATTCCGAAAATAAAAAGCAATTTCGCATCGGAGAGAAAAAAGAAAAAGGTTAAATCGGGAATGCTTGGCTGGATTAACCGCCCGCGCACCAACGGCCAAGACGCACCCCCTCTGTAATCCGCGCGCATAGACTATGCATATGGCTGTCTTTTACTGGAGCAGGAAGTACTATGCTATGATATGATATCAAAAGCTTTGTAAACGGTAGGAGGCACCTCGAATCAACTGTTGCCACATGAACAAGTTGAATAATGCGATATCTCGGTGTGATATCTATTATGTCTGTACTAAGGGTAGAAGGCATCCATGATTCACTCCACGCCTTCAAGTCATGAAGGAAGTCGACGCCTCGACTCTACAGTACAGTGCAGTCCAGCCACACCGACAACGTTGTCCTTCCTTGCACGACAACTCCACAAGTACTGCAACCTCCCGGTCGTTTGCATCCAGGTAGATATCATATCCATCGGAGCAAGGGCAACTCCACATTCCACATTCCTCCTCACTCTCCAATTCTCCGCCCCGAAAGCACAGCACTGAACTGTGCCCACCACCTACACCACCTGCACCGCATACCAAATCCAAATCCGGAAAATGTGCATAAGCCACATGAGGCGTAATAATCTTGAATTAAACTTGGGAGAGGTGGTGCACACCGAGGTGATGAGATGTGTTGCCTTGCTGCTTACCTCGATCTCGATGCAAGTGCACATGTCGTTTGGGGGCCGAACGAACGAGATTCGGAGGAGGTTACCGGATGGAAAAGAAATGGGAGGAGGTTGAATGGAATGCAGGTTCCGTGATCCGGTGGGAAGCCATTGTGGTTCATTGAGAGCGTGGTATTGCTTCTCGGTGAAGTATTGGGAAGATGAACTGTACTTAGTGGCTCTCATAAACAGGCTACAGCTTAACGCTCCAGCAGCAAACCATCTGGGAAGAAGGATATCCAAACAACGATATTCGATCTCTCCACCAACTGAGGCTGACGGCACCGCTTTCCTCCGCTGACCACCCGCCCAATTCTATTCTCTTCCGCCTTCTCTCTAGGTCGTCACTCCATTGCAATGACAACCAGTGCATGGCATCATGATGATCCTGCACCTATCCGTGCAGAATTCGTGAGGAATTCCGTCAAGAAGGCCTCGTGTCCACGATGGATCAACCCGCAACGTGAACTCGTCAGGTTGACACTTGCGAGATTCTGCAGGGTTCCCTTCCCTTGGAGGCGAGATGCTTTGTTCCGATTGAGAACGTCCGGTCGGGATTCCTTGTCGATGTACGAGTATGGTCGTCCACTGTCAAGTTCCGACTTGCTCGGAAGATAATGGCAGGGAAACCATGTACCACTCAATAGATCTCAGCCTTGACCTCAGCATGGACTGTACATAGGAACTTCAGAAGGTGCGGAGATGAACTCGAAAGCCTGGTAGTAAGATCACCACGAAAATAACAGCGCCCGCATCGAGTAATCTCAACACCACTACTATCTCTCTCTCATCACAGCGCAATTAAGTATAAGGTGTATGCTTAACTCCACTATTATAACCCGCCCGACCATGGAAATAGCCCATCACCTGCACAGCTATTACGATATCTGCCTCTTCGCCAAATACAGTAACTCCAGCACCCATGCGGCCACTGCAGATATAATTCATACTTATGGTAGTAGCCTACACACAAGATCACCATAATAGCAAGCGCACACATCCTCACACAGCAGTTATTTTCCCACTCCATCTCCGCACATTCTCCACGGAACCATACCAACCATACCCGCTCCGCACCATCCATCCACACACCCCCCACCCTCCCATCGCGACTACCGCAAACGGCAAAAGTGACGAAACACTATTTCAGGCACCCCCATACTCCACGTTGATTGGCTCCAGTGCTTCGGTGCGCTAGCGGCAGCTTGCGCTAGTGCGCGTTAATGCGGCAGGTTGGTGCCGTGGCTAGTGATGTGGTGGATGTGGCTTTATTTTTAGTGTGTGATTGGAGGAACAGCAACGTGTGAGGTGTGGCTTGACGGTAAGGAAGAGGAAGTGAATGGGTGGCTGGAGGAGGTGATGGGTGCGGTGTTCCTGCATATTCATTTCGCTCGATATTCTGGGGGGGATGTGGTAATTGGGATTTGCGAGCGGCTGGCGGGAGTGTTGGAGCGGGCTTGGACCGAGCGGGCTTGGAATCTTCCATTGATCGAGAGATGAGCTCATGGGTTGCTGGGGTTGTCCTCATTTTCACAACCGCTCAAGAGATGCTAAGCTATGGTGAGTTGTGAAGTGGTTGTGTTGGTGGTTTGAATAAGGTTCGTTCCCGCATTGGAGGGCGAGGACATATCTTGGTCCATACTTTCTACTCCCGTTCTCGCGATCTCGTCCCGTAGGAACTGTAGTATACTGTACCAAGGTTAGTCTTGAGAACCACAGTTCAGAACAGAGCAACCTGCCGATAAGTGTACATTCGTCAATTGTCTCATAGACCACGACTCATAGACCCATGACGTGCATCCTTCTGGCCCCATGCTACGATTCTGCAGTGGTCTAGCGGGCGCATATCATTGAAGATCCTCTGCACGAGGACAACAGACACACACACAATCTTCCGAAGCCTGCAGAATTTTCGAGATCCTGATAAGGTAAAGGTAGCCAACGACATATAACGGCTTGGCTTGTACACTTGTGGCTGTAGAGCGGGTGGATGTATGCAGAGTAGTATAGGAAGCGCTGAGGGGAATGCATCGTTGAGGCTGTATAGGATAGCATGTATCTCGATTCTCTGATACTTAAGTTGCTGAGGAAGTACATGCATACTTTGTACGATTGCCAATACTGCCATACTCAAGCTCTATGTCGATTTCGAGGACCGGTATATACTTGAAGAAGAATCTTAATCCCTAAACCTCATACCAGTAGCTATCAAGTAAACCACCACGCAAACCCCTCCCCATCCAACCGTCCCACAAGCCACAGTACACAACCGCCGCCAAGCCGGAAAGCCACCCGCCCCTTTAAGCTCCCCAACACCCGTGCTACCTCCCAGCTTCCAAATCTTGCATGCTGCACCTCGATATGAAGTTCACACCCACCCAGCGAAAGAAAAGAAACATGAAGCTCCAATCAAACACAGTTCAGACGAGGGACGATACCCGCGATGCGCTGCACGGAATACATGAGATACATATCCAACAGTTGTTTTTTTGGTGATGGCGACGATGGCCAGAATGGGGCGAAAAGGATGGAGGTGGGTTGTGCATTAAAAGTCAAGTGCGAAGAGAAAAAGTCGTGAAGGATGAGAGCACGTTGAGAATACTGAGGTTGACCAGGTCCCTGTGGGAATGTTCTCTGCTTCGCTCTTCTCCGAACCCCAATTCCCCGATAGTACACCACTCTAGACCCATGCAACCGTTTTGCTGCGCCGAAATTAGCGACACCGACCCTGTGGAATCGAAAATAAATCACCGAGCTGGATGTGCAGCTTTTTAGCGAATTCGAAGGTCAGCGCCTATGGATGATGTACCTGTGCTACATTCTTCCCATCAGCCATGTTACCAGCCATTTCGGTCGCAATCTATGGACACTATCAAAGCCCATGTGCGGCGTTGGAGCAGGTGCAGATGGTAAGCCACATGCGTTGATCGCGGATATTTGGGGTTTGTGATGAGTCTGTTGTGAAGTTCAGAAAGATCTTGAGGGTTCGACTGTCCCGTTTCCAATCACTAAGTACTTACTAAGTACTTAGTATGCAGTGTGTCGCTCTGTTCACGGAACTCATGGATGGTTGTAGGTTGTAGGTTGTAGGCTCACGCTTCCTCGCGACCTCGATGCGGTAACAAGCCTAGCCTACGACTCGGACTTGGAGTCTATGTAGCTTGAAACCACCAGGGCCGCTAGGAGTGGATTATGCCGAAACCACTTCGATTCCCGAAGAAGTTCCAACGGGAACAGCAAGCGAAAGAAGCGAAAGATAGAGTGTAACTGTCATAGCGGCTCATCACAATTAACAGTGTCGCAACTGAATCCTGAGCCCTCGAATTGCCAGAACAGGCAACCCATCTCCTCCAAGATCCTTCGGTCACAGCAATGTTTCGCCCACTGTACTCCTATCACCAAGTACTTTCTTCACCCCGATTGAAACAACTCCAGAGGCGGCACGGGTCTCGAAATCGCACGGTCGGCCTCACAAGGCGATAGTTGACCGAATATCGGGTCCCGGGATTGCTACCGGCAGACTGCCGGCAGAATTGAGAGTCTCGCACGGCCCGTTCCTGAATTCTGAAACTCCACCACGTCAAAATACAAGGGATTCGAGACGATTTGCTGAGATGTAGATACTCTATTCTTGACGGTTGCCCAAATCTATAGACTCGAAAGCTCCTGTCAAGTTTGAGAGGATTGTGAAGGGGAGATATGTACCTGGTGGGGCCGAATCATCAGGTTTGAGACCATAGGGTATGCTCAGGGGCATCGAACATCGAGTCGATGTCAAGTTTCGGAGCATGGCGAAATCGCGAAACTTGCTGGGGGCTGCTTGCAAGTTCTAAAGGATAACATACCGAGCCGGTAGGATCTTCCCCAGTGTCAAGTTTCAGAGGAGTTCTAACTGGGGTCATATCGCGAATTCCGAGTCGGCTTCATAACTCGAGAACATAGTAGGGTAAAGTATCCCCGATTTGCCAGCACTCCAAATCGCAAACCGCACCCACAACCTCGAACCCTCAAACCAACCACTACCAACCCTTCTTTAGAACTTCCAAATCATGCCTCGCAGATCCCCAACATTGCTTCTTCCAACGCCATGCACCACGATAACGAGCTCGAGATCTTCATGCCTCGCATCGCAGCAAGATTTCGCTTAACGTCCTCGCATCCGGTTGGTGGAGGCGATAACCTTATTTTGGTGTGGCTCGTGTTGCTTTTGCTGTGTGTGGCGGATGGTGGAGATTGGGGTGGGAAGTTCCGGTGGGGGGGTCGAATCAGGGTGAGGGATAGGGTATGTAGCACTGAGAGGCAAGAGGGGAGCTGGAGTGCGAGTTGACCTGTTGGTAATGCTATATTCTTTTGCAGGATGGGTTAGGATGCCGGTAGGTGGAGCCTGGGCGGCGCTTCGATCAGAAGCCATGATTTCAGCTTGCAGATTCGAACAGCACCAGACCAACTCGAGGTCATAGCAGTGACGACATCGCGGATGCTTGTTCTATGCCTTATGAGAGAACTTTTGCAGAGATTCTATCTATGCACATGGCCATGGGGCCGAAACCATTCGGTAAGAGGAGCCGACTCGGGTGACGAAAGATAGGCGCTAACCGTGAAGGGTTCGTGAGCTGTAGGTCCACTAGGAGTGAAACTAAGAGCTCGTCCCGAGCTTCCCGGCTCTTGTACCGTTGCGATGTGGAGAATCACTAGACTGGGGTTGAATTTGGATTGGGATATGATTTAATAGGGTATGTAATCCTAAGTAGTTTTGTGGTAGAGTTGGTACATAGGGTATGCCGGGGAAGTTCAAGTTTTCATCGGTGTCCGGGCAAGTATGAAGTGCATATTGGGTTCCTATCCATATTATCTGGCCGCCAGCCATGCGGATGCTATATCTCTCCAATGTCACCTCCGCTCGGTCGCATCTTTCTGGCAATCTCCCAGACCTTCCACTCCCAAATCATACAACTCGTAGGCCAAGTTTTATATCCGGATATATCCCCACACATGAGTTTTTCATGTCGCGAAATCTGCCATCCTATGGCACAGTTTCTACCGTGGTACAGTTCCGGTACCCTTGAACCCCAACTTCCCTCAAAGCTCCATCTCCGAGCCTGTACTACATAACCCCAAGTTTCACCCCACCTGAAACGCCGCACGAGCCACAATCACATCCACCTTTCTTCACCATTCCAGATATATTGCGATCTTGTTTCAGCCCTCTCTTTCACGTTTGCGACCGCAAAATCGCAAAGGGTACTTTGGTGAGCCCGGTTTGGAATCTAGGTACGGGTACCGCATGACAACCCGCGATAGAGTTCTTAGGCTCAATGCTGACGGCGACTCGGAAAAGTACTTTGTACTTAAATTGCGATCCCGTTTCAGCCCTCTCTTGATGTCTGCAACCGCAAGTCTGATATCTTGAAATCATGAAACCAAGTCTTATGTTGTAATGGGCCTGGGAAGGTACCGCATAGCAGTTGTCACTGCCAGATACAGTTTCTGGGATCGATGGGGAAGGCAGAGATACAGTTTGTGTTGTAAACTTGTAAGTTGCAAGTTGTTGATACTGCGGAACCGTGTGATTTCCGAAAGAATTGCTACACTAATGATGTTACTTTAAGTATCATAACAAGGAGCTATTTGTCCAGAAAAGGGTTGTATCAGCCTTAATATGCCTGGATATAGGGTAGAAGTTCTCTGCGAGGATACGTCAAATCAACCCCACCACACTCCAGAAGGGCACCAAACGAAGTCAAGACATTAATGAAAACCACCTTTAGATCACTGCAAGTTAACAAATACATAATCAAGTAAACACAAGTGTTCACCTCCACCCTACCTAATCTCCCCCTCGTCATTCGTCCTTCCCAGCAAGACCTTGGCGATGTCATCCGCCTCCAGCCACCCCAGGCCCTGCTCCTTGTACCCATCCATCACCTCCTCCAACCACTTGACTTCTCCACCCCCATAATCCTCCCATGGTCCCCTCTCCCTCGCCTCCTTAAACGCAAAGTCCCACGAGTCATATCCACACTCCAGCACCACCAACGCCCTCAACACCCAATAATGCACCGGGTACTCCTCTCTTCCATTTTTCCATATCTCCCTTAGAGTCTGCGGATCCACCTTCCACATTACCGAATACGAATATGGAGCTCCGATCGCGACAAGGGCACGCTCCCGCTCCTCCTCCACCTTGGTGCCGAAGGTATCGTAAAACTCCATCGTAAGACCGTCCCTCTTCATGAGTGTTTTGATGGTGTCAGCTACGCAGCGGAGGAAGACGGAGAGGTAGCGCGGTCCGAGGTCGATTGTGATGGTGGGGTGGGGGTAGGGATAACGCTAAGTTGTCAGCACAGATATGGAATGGCTGGGAGAACTCGCCTTGTGTAGAGAACTATACCATTCGAGGGCAAAGGGGACATAGGTTGAATAGGCGCGGCCGTTAGGATCCTGTGCTGACGGTTAGACCGTAGACGTAGGGTTTGAAGGTGATGAGGGGGCAGACATCTATGTTTTCGGTACAGATTGTGCTTCGATATCGAGCCCATTTAGTCTCCTCTGCTGTAGGCTTTGGTTGTGATGGGATGAGCGAGAGGAGTGGCCCGAAGGGCGAGCCGGTGGTGAGGATGCTGTAGAGGGTGCCGGTAGCGAGGAGGACGACAACTGAAAGAATAGGCGGTGTTGAGGAAGGCATGATTCGCAATGCAGCAGTCCGTTGACGTTTTTGCTGTGGGTGGTTTTGTGCAGAGTGTTTGGTTGGGACGATTGACGACTCGGACGGGGTAGTGTTTTGGTGAGAATGGTGAGAGTGGAAACAAGGAAAGAGGTCTTGAGGTTGCTTTGGGAAGGAAGCAAACGGATCGCGGAGCACAATCGGATAAGATTTAGTGATAAGGTAACGCCAGAAAAAAGATCATGCTAAGTACTCCCTTCCCTCAAGTCGTCTCGTTGGATACTGTAATACCCGTTGTCTCGTGCCACGACCAACTCGTCGTGACGGATGTTAGTACATATAGTCAAAGATATGAACGCAAGGTGTTGCAAAGACGAAATGCAATGACAAGCAATCGAAGGACGTAGGCTGTTGCTGTGCTAGGTGTATCTTCAAAACTCCGAGTACGGTTATATACTTATATATATGGTATCGGGTGTGATGCCTATGGGCGACTCTTTGTGCTCGTGAGTTCATTGCTTAGTAACGACGGTCAGTGCAGACCCTGGTGACCGTGTCGGATTTCTGTCAATGCCAGGAATTTAGGGTTTGGACAAGAAGCAATGATGAGCAATCAGATAAATAGACATCCCCTTAATGCGTCTTGAATACTCGTCGAGAGGTACATACTATGAGATACCATGCCCGATGGGCGACTTGTCTTGTCTCGTGAGTTGATTGCGGGGCGGCGAAGAAAAGCTCTAGCTAGAGCTCGTGATACTGTATCTATCAAAGCGAGGACCCAGGTACGGAGAAGGGGACATGATGAACGATCAGCAATGTACATACTAGGCCGTGCGAATAGCTCTGGCTCCCTGAAGCATGCTGAGTACTCGTCCAAGAGGTTCTGTGAGGTACCTTGCTTGGTGGGAGACTGGTTTTGTCTCGTGTATCCATTTGCACCATGTTCACGAAGCGCTCGTGGGAAGAATCTCTGTCAAGCCAGAAAAACTGTGTTTCTTGAACGACAACAGATTAAGGAACATACTTAACAATGCATCCCCTTGATTCATTTTAGAAACTCGTGGAGCGACGTGACTTGTCTCGCTCGTTCTGTATCGTAGATTCATTGCCTGACGACGAAGACCTCGTGAGATCTATCAAAGCCGCGCGAAGGGCAAGCCTGCAATGTGTGGATAAGAAGAAAGGCAGTGAATAACAGTCAGAGACGTACATAGCCAATGCCGGCCGGTCTTTAATGTATCTAAGAATCCTTTTCGGATGTGCAGACTGCATTGCATCAAGTAAGTAGTTGCGGACTCATATTGTGTCGTGGGTCACGGTCAACTGTCTGATGAAAAACAACTCGTATGCCGAATGTCTGTCAGCGCCTAGAACATTTTGATTCTTGAACGACAAATGATCCGACCACATAGACTGAGCCGGCTCTTGAAGCATCCTGTAAAGTAATCGAGAGATTCTTTGCTCAACGCTTATTTGCTAGACACATGTACATCTTACTCGTGATCTTATCTCGTGCTTTCAGGTTGGTTCTTGGAGTATGAGGAGCTCGTGTGCACATGTGGCGCATATCTATGAAGCCTACTTAAGTAATAAAAAGATGACCATGTGAAAGTTCTTGAATGACAGACGATCGACGTAAACAAACGGTGGTGCGTACCCTTGATGCCGCATAGTGTGGTGTGAGATGATGTGAAGTACTACGTACGCCGTCGAATCACACAAGATATTCTCTTGTCGTAGAAGTCCGAAGTCTCCAATTTAGGATAAAGGAAGGGATCGATCTGCGGCTCATTGCGCAAGATAAACACTGGCACTGCAGGCATGCCCCTCGTCACAAAGACTGGATACCCTTCGATGGAAGTAAGTTCTATGTGGAAGCTCGTACCCTTGATGCATCTTGGAAACAATGATGTGCGGTACGGTAGTACTCATTGGGCACTGGTCCTTGTCTTGTCTCGTGAGTCTAGTACAAAGCGACCAACAGTTCAAGTTCGTGTGTCTCATATCTGTTAGGACAATACTTTATAAAAGGTGTGGAAAAGACAAACGAACGATGTACGTACTTAGGATGTTGGAGCATCCCCTTGCTTCAGCTTGGTAACTCGTACGGAAAGGGTGTATGTAACTTGAAGTGTAGTGAGGTAGAAAGCTACTTCTTATTGTTAAGCAGCTTTCGAACCATCTTCACCGGACCGAAGCTTGTTCTCGTGTCGCGATGAGTCGCCTCTTTTCGTGCGTAGCATCAAGGAGAAGGATTGATATTTGTCTCGTTCAAGATGATGAGCAGTGTGAAAATCGTGAGGCAACTCGTCATAAAAGCGGCAAAGTAAAAGTTCGACGTGTCCTCTACTCCTTTAGGTGCGTCCCCTTGATGCATCTTGAAACCACGTACAAAAAGATGTGTCATGAGGTATGCACTTGACTAGCTAATTCTAAGTACTTCTTCTTATGCAGTACTTATTCGTAGTACCGCGCTGTTGAATCCCGCAGCTTGTTCTGGTGCCGTCCAAGAGGCCAGCTTGCTGCTCTTGCTAGTTTTCAGCATCGGGGATTTCTTCAGCCGCAACAGCAACTTCGCATCACCGGTTGGTACGTGCCATCTGATTACTAAACGGTCCATCCCCGTGTGCCCTTACTTTCTCGTTAGGATCCGTCGTAGGTTTGTGGTAGCGAATCTTCCTGTCACTACCCTTCTGTGTGTGGTTACGTAAGATAGCGTTTCTAGGCTTGGGTTGTTCATCGTGCTCAAGTACTTCCCTTCCTCGCGAAAGCTATCCCATTGTAAGTGAGTACTTCCGAGTCAGATGTGTAGAAGTTTGTGCGGTGGCTTCCAGTCCGTGGGTCCAGTGAAACGCCCGTGATGAATCAAATCTTAATAAGGCGTGAATGTTTGTCTCTCTGAGCACGCAAGAAGGGGATAGAGGCGAGTACGTGCTTGTTCGACGGTTTCTCTACGCTACTTGAGTAGAGCTCGTGGGTTTGTCTCGACGTCGCGACGATGCTGATGGCCACTGGCTCGTCCCCTTTACTAATGTTGTAGTTTCATTCTCGTTCAACTCGCTTGTAGTCCTCCTATTCAGAATCTTCCGTGCACGCGTGTACTGCCCTTCTGCGTATAGTACAAAGGAAACCTACGTCGTATGTTGTCGAAGAAGTCTTTAGTACGTAGGACTTTGCCAGGAACTGCAAAACTTCTCGTGATGAGCCCCCTTTTAAGGGTGTGGATGATGTTTGTCTCGAACGAGAATGGATATCTTGATGAACCTCGTCGAAAAAAGCGGAAAGTGAGCGAACGAAATAGGTACTGCGTGAATAGGCGTGCGTCTTGGTGATGGATCTTATCATCTCGTATTCAGACCGATAATTTCGGATTGTACGACTCGTGTTCTCTTCTGTCCTCTCATTTCATTGTACTCTTAACGGTAATGCGGTTCAAGTTGTGTGGCGTACGGCGTGTCGACGTCGCGTGTTTCATATCTGTGAAATCCAGAAACGATGTGCTTCCTGGATGCAGTAACAAGCAATCAAAGTACCTACTGCGTGGAAAGACGTTCTCATTATTTCTTGAATAAGCGTGGCTTGACGAGCCATCTCCGTTCCAACGACTCGGCTTCTCTCGGGTGTTCGCTCATCATTGTTTCTCTAGCGGTACCGAGGTAGTGTGGCTTAGCTCGTGGCGTGTTTCGGGCGCCCAGTATCGTGACGGTCTGTTTCGTAAAAGTGCCAAACGATCGAAGCATGTAGTAGCGTAAAGTGAGCGATGGCTGGAATTTGGTTTGCAAACTCGTATGGAAAAATTGTTTCAGGCACGCGCGTGCTTCGTCTTTAGCAGTCCTCATACCATGGTGATTCTCGTACCCGCAACTTGTGCTGGTGGTGGCGAGGTTTCTTGTTACGTAGTGCTGCCACTCGATCCTGCAGCTAGAGACTTCGCAAAGACTCACAGCGGTTGGCCACTTGCGCATCCCCGTGATGTCTTACTCATGTGTTGTACGTACGCTCGCCGCGTTTACCATTGTCCTCGTAGCCGGAAATTGAATCGAAGTCTTTCTCCTCAACGAAAGCTGATGGCGACTGGCTCATCTCCGTGAAATAGCTACGAAGAAAGAGCTTATCTTCTCGACGTGAGTCTTCTGAGTCGTTATACTTCAAGTCCGGAGCGTAAGGTAGACCTTGTGGGGTCTATTTAGTAGTTCATTCCGGTAATTGCAAAGAATTAGTTTCTGGATTGCTCGGCACTACTTAAGTACTCGTGATTGATGCTCAAAGGAAGTGTACTTTGTTTACTTCGCTGAGTGAGAAGGAAGGGATGTCAAACATGAGCCAGCTGCACCGCATTATCCCGTTGCCGTGCGTAAAAGGGGGTCGAGCTACAAAGGGAAGGAGGGGACGCGTCTGAAAAGGCAACTATCGGCAATGGAAACTGCCGGATTTCCGTCGATCGTGAATCCAATAGGAGACTGGCAACGACTATGAGATCTCAAGTCGAGCACAAACACCACAGGACACATGTCAATCTAGTAATTAAGTACTTAGTCAAGATAGTCCACGGTATTCCAAAAAGCTCTGGATTCAGGCCGGCGAAATTTATAGTCAGTTACTTTCAGAACAAGATCAATATTTACATACAACCCTTTCCGAAACTAAATCAATCCAACAAGCACAAAAAGGTGAAGAACAATGGACAATCACAACCCAGACAGCCTCCCCTCCCTCCACTTCAACTCCGCCCAATACATCCCCCTCGCATCCCCTACCTTCAACACCCCCGCCGCTATATACGCATCCCACACCTCCTCCGCCCACTCCCACTGCTCATGGGATCCCCACATATCCCAAAACCTCCCCCTCACACTCGCCTCCATCGCAATCGCCCACCCCTCATAACTCACCCCAACACTCTCCAACTCTCTCAACAAATACCAATGGACCGGAAACTTCTCCTTCCCACCTCCCCAAGCCTCGAGAATAGCTCCGTCGATATGGCCTTTGCGCCACTTGGAGTGCAAAGCCTTGCTGCTCCAATCATCATCGTCTTCCGTCCACTCCAGCTCCATCTCCCCGGCCAGCAAGTGAGCCTCCGCCGTCAACGCATCGTTCAAGCCTTCGAAATACTCCCCCCACCTCCCGTCCGCCTCCATCGCGGCCCGCATCTTGCGAATGATGAGCGTGACGAAGCTGTAGAGATGGAGCGGGCCTTCGCAGACTAGGATGTTGGGGTGGGGGTAGAACGCCTGTGATGCGTTAGTGAAGATCACGTTTGGTGGGAAGAAGCTCGAGTTGGACGTACCGGTTCTTGCGGACGAAACGCACAGGCGCCTCGAAGACATTTATAATTTGAAACTGCACGCGCATTCGGGTCCTACACCAGTTGTCAGCCGGAAGAGTCGGTCGTTTGGATGTAGGGCATACCTTGCTGAGGTCTTTGGGGATTGACCTGGAGTGGACGAAAGCCCATTGCTGATCTTCTTGAGGGAAGGGCTCGGTAAGGCCGAGTGGTGAGAAGAATTGGAGGCAGCGGAATGAGGCCTGTCCGAGCCGTTCGCAGATGTCGGCGAGGTCTGAGGCGGTGCGGAGGGATTTGTAGAAGCAGTGGGTGATTTGGATGGTGGCGAGGGGAAGGGCGAGTGTTGCTGGGGATAGGGTGGTGGCGGTGGTGGTGACGGTGGGTAAAGAAGAAGGCATTGTGATTTGTTGTTTGTTGGGGGGTTGTGTTTCGGAGAGGTATGTGAGAGTTGAAAGAAGAGGCGACGTGGAATGGTAAGGAATGTGAGGATACAAAGAGGTGTCCCTTTTTGACTTTCGCAAGCGAGAAACAAACAAACGAGACAGAGCCGCAATGTGTCAAGATCGTATAACGCCTCCATCCAAAACTCCAGGCGAAAGTCATCTCCACTGCGATCCTGTTTAGGGATATGCATATATGTTATCAATAAGTATGGTGTGAAAGCTTACACCTTTTCTTCACCAGAGGCTCGAGGGTGATCCAACGAGATTCTCGTTCTCATTCAGCTATGATAATGGGGTTCGTGCCACGTAAAATGCATGAAGCTACTTATATGTAGAGTAAGACCTGCAAGTTGATGGTCAGCTCGGAGATTATGTCCAAGTTCGTGACGAGATGGTTCTTAGTTGTCAACAGCTGAGGATCACGTATGCTGTAATGACGATAACACTCGTACCCGCACGCACCCTGATTCGTGACTGGAAGATCCTATTTCTTTCATCCCCACACATAATACGCTCATGCTCGTACTTATTTCTTCGATCCTGAAAAGCGCTTCTTAAATTCGTGGATTAGCGCTTCATGCTGCTTTTTCGTCCGCATTTTCGTACACTTTCGATGCAAACAAGTACTCATTGTATCAACCAAAACGTCCGTAGAGAGATGTTCACTTTCAATTTCGATCAGTTTTCAAAAGATTGAGTTGTCGACCTCGTACTATGACATCACATCGCGGTTGAGGGAGGTGAATGTTGAGGATCTCGTACGACGAGAGTGCACTGGCTGTGACTCGTGAGGCGTGTAGCTACCTTCTAATCGTATTTGGCAAACGTGCAGAGGCCGTTCCCCAAGCCATACATGGAGCGCGTAATCCCGTTCGAAAAGATCTGCTTCGAAACTTCTTAAGGAAATTGAGGATCGTAAATGCTGCATGATTTCTGGCCATTGCCGGCCATGGATTTCGGAACTTTTGCAAGGACGTTTACTCCGTCGCGTCGAAGGTGCATATAACCCAGTTTGTCGTCCCCATTCTTTCACTCCATCTTGGAAACCGTGACGATGCCATTGAACCCAGATTCTATTAAGAAGTACCTCCGTACAGCACGTACTTATCGAAAAGCTTGCTAATCGCGTTGAAATATTTTTGTGTTTCATCCCAAATTCTATGCATGATCGTGCACTTGTCGCCAGACCCTGATGCTGCAACTAATCGATATTTGTACTCTTCATGTGATGCGTGCCATCTTATCTCCCCCGTTCCAGGAATCTCGTAACATCGTCCGGTCCGAGAGCACTTCCGCCTTCTTACGGACGTGGAGAACCCTCGTTTTCTTCGCAGATATTCTCATCTCTCAGTTCTGCTTCTCTCGCAGTTCTTACTAGTATTTTCAGGTAGTGACATATGTGCTAATGGGTGTGCGTGAGTAAATTCCTTCTTTCATCGTCTTTTTCGTTTTGTTGGATAGTACTTCTGGTGCGTGGTCCGAAAGTGCCGTCTTCTGATTCTCACGATATCGTAGCCTTGCGCAGGGGATGTTGGTACGTACTCGAACGTGCGGTAATGCTCTGGAACTAGTGCACTTGCACGTAGGCCCGCTGGCTCCGGATCCTTTAATCAGGGAGCTCGACATGCGTGGTTTGCGAGTTTCTCGGCTCTTTCAATCTGCTCGTGCACCACGCCATGTTCTATCTTTCATGCGTATCTTTCTTTGATGAGTGTATGTACGTTTGTGATTCTGCAAACATGCGTTCTTGACGATGGAGTCTATTCACTGACAGTTGGCAACTGGCAAACGTGTAAAGGTGGACATCGTAGTGGAATGTCTATATACGTGCACGTAGCAGTATGTCATTTTCCAAGAGTGATGAACGTGGACATTGCTGCTGTGAATATTGCCTTTGCAGTCTGCTCGTAGCCACATTCTGGCTTTTATGCATATCTTCTGTCACAGTTGCAGCGTGCTTTGAAGAGGACAAGGTGGGCTCTTTAGTTGGTAGATCGTCGAACTTGCAGGGAAAACATGCACCTCGTAAGCTGTAAACTTGATGAAAGACGAGCGTACGGAGCACGTGCCAAAAACAAGTGCGTCCCCATTATGCATCGTGCAAACTCGTGCTTGGAAATGGTGTGAGGTTCTACCACTGTGCTGTGAGGTAGTTAAGCACCTGTTCTGTACGCAGTATTCGTACCAAGCCCACCGGTAAACGGCGTGGTTGATTGTCTCAGTGAGCAGGGAAGAAGAGATGTCAAACATGACCCAGTTACAACAGCTCGTTACTCAGATGCCGTGTGAGAAAAGGGAAGGCGCAACAAAGAGAAGGAACAGCTGCATCTGGTAAACCAACTACGGGCGGCGGCACCTAAAGCTCCTCGGCTCTGTGAGATCTAATCCAAATACTACTTAATTCACGGTTTCATATTGCTTTCTGGCGTTTTCATTCTTTTGTAGAGGGTCACAGTAATGGTTCGTAATCCTAAATCCGTTATATAAGAAGTACAATCAGTGTGCTGTAGAACAATGCCATTAATCCGCAACGGTTAAAAAGGCATGTATAATGGAATATGGAATGGGCTTGTACTACATATCCCTTTCCCAAGCCTTCACTAATCGGCATCGCAAAAATTCGAGTGCGAAGAAGGCGGCCAGCACCAACACGAGACAATCAACAATAAACCTTTACTACCGGTGATTTGGTTCTATCTTAATCTACTTAATAGCATTTGGAATCCCTGCTTTGACAATCGTCGTAACCTGCGTACTGCATCGTCGCATGACGGCCCAAAATGCAACTCGAGCTTCGATCTGGGAAGAAACCTCTAGCGCAAAAACACCAAGCAAACCAGCAAAACAAGCCACTCTTCAACAACAACCACCAAACAAACCTCAACTTCGAGACAACAGCTAGACCTACTTTCACCATTCTACCTTTGCTTCAATACTCGTCATTTCGAATGAATAATCCCGCAACGGTAGCTACGACAAACGAACTTGCACTGGCATTATGGTCGCTCACAGGAAGATGCAAACAATCCCAAAGCCAGAAGCGACAAGGCTTCCAAAGCAACAAGAAAATGAGTTCGACCGCGACGACACAGGAAAACGCAGAAAGATTGCTTGCAAGAAAAGGGTGCCTACATCACCAAAGCTATCCTGGGAGGCGAATCTATACCATCAAACAGCAGATTGGGTGCGCTCGAAGCCATGTATCTCACAGGTGTGAGACTCACCAAGGAAAGGCCAAAAATGGATTGGAGCTTCTTGGAGGACAAGACTTTGGTACGTAAGAGAGACGATAATGGAACATGATCGCTGACTGCAAGACGTAGATCGCAAACTCGCCTCCGTATCAATGTGGCTAATCGGCCGTCCAAGGACCGTCCGGACGGTCAAAAGACCATGGTCCCGTCCTGGTCCTTGAATTCTAAGGACCACACGTGTGGTCTCGTCCCAGTCCAGTCCAGGGAAAAGGGCGAGGACGGTCGGGACGGTCGGTTTGGACGACACGTGACAATGCTACCCTGACTTCGTCAAAAATAGTACTTTACTATGGGCCAAATCCAGGTAGGATCCGATATCCGAACGGAAAAAGTGATATTCCGATGCTCTTGGCAGGATATGGTCCGGACGGTCCGGACGGTCCAGTCCTGGTCCTGACCCTTGAAAGGACGGTCCGTCCTGAGGTGGGGCTAGGACGGACGGAAATTTTAGTCCGGTCCTGGTCCAAAGCCTTGGACGGACGGGACGGACTGTAAGCTACATTGCTCCGTATCGAAAAGCTCGTCTCGATCGAGCTCGTTGAGGGCTTCCGAAAGCGAATCATTCCTCTCTTGATCGATTACCAGCTCCCGTTCAACATTTCCAGCCCTGCCGACAAGTACCAGATCTCCTCCGGCAACACCACCCTCACCTTCGAACTCAAATCAGTGGCGGATTTGTATGGCACTGGGGTAAGCGTGGAGAGCTTATCAACGGAGGAGGTCGTTGCATATCTCAAGAGCGACCCCGAGCTATATTCCGGACATAGGTATACGGTTCTCTCTGAAGTGCTGAAAGTCTTTGACATGCTCATTGAGACGTGGCTTGGGTACATATGCCTGAAGACCTCGAGGAAAACGTTCGCCCATCCCGCCGACTTCAACAAAGATTCTACAAGGACACTCTCACCGCATTCAACGACGAACTCCCATCGGACTAGCAGCGCAATCCAATGCGGACAACCTCTGCATACAAAAGCGACTTGCCTACCCTGGCTGCGCTCCATCCATCGTGGATCAAGGAAGACTCGGCGGGCAAGAAGAAGGAGAGTAAGAAGGGAGCAGCTCGGGTATGGGAGTTTTTGGGAAGGCTGGTGCTGCTGGCGATGAGAAAAAGAAGGGGAGGAGAGGTGGAAAGAGGAGAAACTCAATCAGGCCTCACTATGTGTTTTTCTTTCATGCATCTACCCCACTTTATTGTATTTCGCCCTTGCCCGTTTCTCTTTTGCCCTCTTCTTTGCCATCTCCGGATGAGCCTCCTTCCATCAGTCTCTACCCCTTTGTCAACCTGTCTGGTTTATAGCATGGATTTAAGCCCGGTGGATTTCTTTGTGGTTTACGGTGATGGATGGAATTTCGTTTGCTTATGCGATCTTGTTGTTTTCTGTGTCAGATTTGATGCTATAAAATTTTGTTCTTTGAAACTTTGTATTGTTCGGGATTTTATTTCGTTTTCTTTGTTTATGGTAATGGTAATGGTAATTCTTGACTTGTTTGACCTTGCGGCTCTTAGGCATTCCGATCATGGGTGTCTTACATTCCCTTTCACGCAATTGGTTTATGCGTGATGGTGGTCCGTTATTTTTACAAAGCGGGTTGCTCTTGATGGGTCAGAATCCGTTATGAGGTGTCCTGTGTTGCGCCTTGTACAAACGAGTTGCATGCAAATATATTTTTCATGGTGTGGGAGGTCCTGGTTGCTTCAACAAACGCGCGAGTATGTACGCCTGCTTCCATCCCGTTCGCTCGGAATTTGGAAAGCTCTGACGAATTCGCTTTTGGGTTACTCTGTCACTTTATGTGGACCTGATGTATCATACCGTGTCGAAACGTCTTGCCAGTTCAACATTCCGAAGCATCCGATGCTACTTCTTATCTTTTCATGTAGCAGCTCATCCACATGCATTCAATGTTATGTGTTGAATTAGCCTTGATTTCTCTAGCCTCAACCCCCGGCATCACGGGACGTGATCAAGTGCTACGCAAATTTACCACTTCGTGGAGACTGGGAATGAGGCTATGATTTCTCCATCTTTCAACCATTTTAGGGAGTAGCCCTTACAGGAACTCGAATGAGAACATAGCTCTGGCACTAGCTCTGGCATCTTCGCAGGAGTCGTAACAAGGAACCTTCATTTTCCAAAAGCTAAGGTACCTGAGCTGATCTCCTATCTCCCATCCGTTAAAAAAGTTCCAATTGTCCCAACCCACTCGTACGCGTCTAAATATCCACCAAGAACGCTCCGTCGGAAACATCTCCGATGCCAAACTCTTGAAGTGACAAAAGCCCTAAGCCCAAGCTCATAAATTAAACAGCTAAAATCTAATCCATCAACCAGCTCAAGCACAAGAATGCATCGAAAGCTCCTGGCTACCACTCCTCCAGTTTCGCTGAACCTCTCATTCATCCGCATGGTTGCTCCGTCAATGTGCAAGACGGATCTGCCATCCTCACGAGTCGCCCAGTTTTTCCGTCCAAGGTAATCGGTGAATGTTGTTCTTGTGGTAAGTAATCCGCTTTCGGCGGAATCGTATGCGATGGCCATCGCAGTGTTGCGAAGACAAGCCTGTGGTGACCTTTCTCGTATGCGACGGTAATAGTTATGCGAAGGACGCTGACGCGTTTGTGGAGGGTCCATTGCCGTAAAGAGTCGAAGCGTTGAGTTCTAGCATTGACGTTACCGTTAGTGGATAAGTACGAGGAGGCAAGTCAAACAAGGGCACATACCTTCTTCTGTCCGACGTTCCAGCGCATGGAAGAGTTCGTGACTGGCTACCGGACAGTTTTTGAGCTGGAACTCGTATTTCATTCCGAAGGCGATGAGGTTCGTTGGCTTGAAAAGAGGGTAAACTGGCGAAGTGATGACTGGCACATTGACGGGGTCGTCCTATCATCTGTAAATTAGTTTGTACCATCGCCACAGCTCGATCTGGCGTTCCTCCTCCAGCGATGATTTCTCTTCATCAGAGCCTTTGTTGGTGGATGACTGCTTCAAGCGTTGCGAAGGTTGTTTGAGCCGCCTTTCTTTGATGATAGCAGGAGCCCATGATCGAGTAAAGAAGCGCTGGTCGGGTTCCATTCAGTTCGCATTGTAGCATAGTGGAGAGGCCGAGTACGACGATGGTAGCTGTGAAAGCCTTCGCGCAATCTCGTTGTTTGACAGGTAGAGAGAGGCGACGTGATGCGAGGCAGTCGAGCATGGCTAAAAGTGAGGTTTGTCTGGGGGAAAGTAGCCTCGCCCAGCCCGAGGCCCGCGAAAGAGCCGGGGAGGAGAGGTGAAGTTTGGTTGAGTCTTTTGTGTGTAAACGTTGCCCGAAAAGGTGAAGGAAAGAAGAGGAAGGAAGGTTCGAGACAAGGGAAGAAATGTCGTCATACTGCCCGGTGGAGTCTGTGCGTTTTGCCTCTCTTGAATTGCCAGCGAGAAAAGGAGTAAGGTAACCGAGTTTAGGAACTGAGGTGGCTTTTGTAGCATGGGGATTGTATCGCGATTTGCCCGATGAAGGAAAGACAATAAGTAGTAGAGCGACCGATATGGAGCACGGTGGAGCCTCTTGCGCAGATACACATTTTTGGCGCTGACGTTGGTAATCGCACCGCCGTTGGGGTGATGCTTACAGAAAAACACAAACACCATTGAACACAAATAGAATCATATGTACTAAGAAGTAGCAAAGCTAAGTAAGTAGGTACCTAGTTAGAAACAATGTAGCTTACAGTCCGTCCCGTCCGTCCAAGGCTTTGGACCAGGACCGGACCAAAATTTCCGTCCGTCCTACTCCCCCCTTCAGGACGGACCGTCCCTCCAAGGGCAAGGACTAGGACTGGACCGTCCGGACCGTCCGGACCTCATGTGACTCGGCAGGGGAACCCGAGTCTAGTGGCAGGCAATCTGAGTCTGGAAAGGATGCCGAATCTGGAGGGGAGCCCGAGTCTGGAAGGGAACCCGAGCCTAGAAAGGAACCTGAGTCTGGGAGGGAACGTCCTGAGATCCCATCTACATCGGTCTAGTCTGTATAACGGGCACCGATGCAGTAGATTTTGGCCGGAATTCTAGATCTGGCTGCCTATGAGTTGAATCTTATCGCATTTCCTACATGCTAAAATCACGTGTCGTCCAAACCGTCCGTCCCGTCCGTCCCTGCTCTTTTCCTTGGACTGGACCAGACCAGACCACACGTGTCGTCCTCAGAAATGCAAGGACGAGGACGGGACTATGGTCTTTTGACCGTCCGGACGGTCCTTGGACGGCCGGTTAGCCACATTGGTTAGAAATCTGCAAATGGTAGCCTTGGTAGGATTCTAAAATGTCGAAAGAAGGTCTGGAAGGCAAAAACAAGGTTCATTTGTGAGAATTCCCGAAATATCAATGCGTCTGGGCTAAAATACAAGCTACATAGTATATTAACTAAACATTGCGATGACCTGGAAGCATCATCCCTCAATCGCTTCCATGGCGGGAGTTATATCGCAACCAGCCATCGTCGCTGCCTTCTCCGTCATAGGAAAAACGAAGCCCTTGACCCACTGTCTCAAGCCTTCGGCGAAACGAATCCATATGCCTTTGAAATCTCAAAGGAACCTCTTCATGCAAATCCAACATTCCATCTGCCAAGGTGGACGGGAATGCCGAACTGCAACAGAAGGGCCTTGAAGTCCTTCGATTCCCACCTACTCCTGTGGCGAAACTCATTTCACAAGAGTTTCAAGGACGAGAATGCAATACATTGCTCTTTACTGTAACCCAACACGCGTAGCACAACAAATAGCTCACGATGGGCTTCACGATTGCGCAGCTTGGTGAATAGCTCTTCGCTCAGTAGCTTCTTCAAGGTGCCGTAGTTGTGAAAGAATGACACTCCCAGTCGACCAGGGTAGTGGCAGAAAGCGAAGCTGTTGATGAGTTTGAGGATGGGCGTAATAAAGGGATCGAGTTCCTCCACGGTTTGGAGCATTGTGCGAATCTGTACGAGCTCACTCTCCTGTAAACGAAGTCAGTTTTCTTCCATTTCCCGGCAAGACAGATTCCACTAACCGCTTTCCGATCCGCTCGTTCAAGTGAGCCTTTCAATCTGCTTCAGGAGACCCAAGTTCACGCCATTTCTCTCGTCTAGCCTATTTTGCCAAACAACTCGTTCTTTCTCAACCAAACGCAGCCTCTCAACGAGCTCACTTTGCTGCTCCAGTACATTTTCCTCATTCGCGTAAGGATGAGAGTCTTCTTCTGGCCATCGTTGTGCTGCCGGTATAGCTTATTGTTGTCCGTTTCCTGTTCCCGAAAGAGCCTGGCCTGACTGATGAGATCCCTTGCATATCCTTTCGCGATGGACGACACGGCTGGGGGGACGGCTGGAGAAGCGGCGCTTGGGCTAGCGGCTGGGGGGGGGTCTGAAGAAAGGGCGTTGCAGGTTATCGAACAAATTGCTGATGGCCGCAGCAGTGATGCTACCTTCATAGGAGCGGATAGCATAATTCTGGGGATCCAAAAGAACGACGATGGCACTTCTTACAGAGCTGCTCTCTGTTGACGGCCGAATTTTGTGGAGGTTGGACATCTTCGGCAGATTCTGTATCTTGTAGAAGCGTCGGAAATGGGTTGAAAGAACTCGTCAGCAAAAGGATTGCCGAGTGACATACATCTGCGCCAGTCTCTTCCGCCGGTGGTCCTTCGTTCCTTCTCCATTCCAAGCTTGTTGTTGCGGAATGGAGGAGTGTCAAACAAGAACTGTTGTCGCTTCCGGTATGCCTGGCAAAGCCACGCGTGTTCTACTAACCAAACACGGACATACCTGATCGATCTGATAACTCTGACCGTGCGATTACGGAGCCATCTACATACACCTTTATTTCCATCCCCTCCACGAGGAGGTCTCGACCGTCATGTCACCACCAAGCTATCAACGAGCCCAATCGAGATCATGCACCACTTTGTTGCCGAAGGCAACTTTCCAACTTTGTTGGAAAATCGCATCGGTGCTGGTAGCAAGCGCAAGTAGGGAACGGAAAATGACCAAATCTGGCTCAGGGTCATAGCTTCTTGATTATCAGCCGATAAAGCAAATGGATAAGATGGAATCGATCGATCAGCGCTGAGCTTGAATCTCGGAGAAACGAAAAGACAGACTTCCACATCCCCTCAAGGTACAGAGGCTTTGCAACTTCCACACGCATCATCGACTCTCTACCGAATCATCTGAACAAAACCGCTTCACGACGGCCGAGAGACGCCTACAGAAACGGCATTTCCAACATGTCCTACGGACCTGCCAGAACCTTCCGTTACGCAGAACTCAACACTGATTCTGAGGAGTCTGAGTTTGATGACGACGACAAAAAGGAGGACACCAGTGAAGGCGCCGAAACATCAGCTGATGCTGGGCTCGCTCCTGCTGCACCTTCTGCCAATACGGAGGAGCTTACGGCTGCGGCAAAGAACGTCAACGGATCACTCGCCAGCGTTCCTCCAACCGACAGCAACGCCAAAGAAGCGCTATCAGGCCCGACTGAAGAAGCAACAGCCCCCATCACTTCTCCGTCCGAAATCGAAAACGTACCCGCAGAACTAGCAGCGGCTGACGAAGGAAAAACCACCAATCTACCTCCGGCAGACACCGACATCGTCCCGACAGAACCAACCGCGGTTGAAGAAGGAACGGTCGCCACTACTTTCCCAGACAACAGCGACGGCGGGTCTCCCATCACAACCCCAACTTTCACCATGCTCGAGCTCCATTTGATGAAGCTGGTGTCGGACTTGAAAGCAGAAGTGGACAGATTGGAAGGCGAATTAGCAATGTCGCAGGATACAGTTCAAAGTTTTACGGATAGGGATCCTATTGCTGCCGAGCAGGTTGGAAAAGACGGAAAGTCCGGCACGCAGGTCAGCCTTTCAAACACTACATTTGTCGCCAGTGCTCCTGGGATTGCAAGATTGTCGGAAACTGTTGCCACTCCTGGGGCAACTGTCATTGCCTAGATGGATGAGAACTCTCCTTCGGTTGGTGTTGTGTTCTTCCATCAGCTGATCAGGTCTATCTTACTAACACATATTTAGGAAAAGGAGCTCAGGCATGGGAAGGCGCCGATGTTCGTTGTAGAAACGGTGACAAATGGTGAAGGATTATCCAAGGACGTTGCAACAACAGAAAATATAAAATCATCCCATTTTATCGTGCAAGAGTGACAATGACTGCTATGTCAGTTACAAATGGGCCAATCTCAAGAATGTGGCTACAGAGAAAATGCAGCAAATTGCGGAAGAGCAGCCATATAGAGCTTTCAACTCATACACCACCCCCCAGATCTTCGACTTCTCCCGCAAAAGCTACTTTTACGAACGTTTCTCTCGAGATTTCGCTTTGGAGGAACCTTGCATTGCAGAAGCATGTTGATTTGCCTTGATCCGTACTCAGCCCAATCAGAATCTCGGCCAACAAGAAGGGCGATCCGTGAGGTCCATAACCACTTCGCCAGTACAACTCTAAAGCCATTTCAGAACTACGAACTGAAACCCTGGAGATCCTGGAAAACGTCCGACGCTTGCCACGCTTCGCCTATGAATGGCCCATCAATCAGTTTCCGGCCGCTGCTCATTAGGATGTTTTTGCGCAAGCTCATGCCTTTGTTTACTGTCCCTCTTGCGTGCTCGGCCTAGCACTTACGATCTCTCGCTTCCGTTTGGCTATCACGGTCGCAAGATGTTCTTCTCATTTTTTGCGCAGACGATTCTTCTTTCTTCTGCTTCAGGACCTGCCTGAAGACTGATATGTCTCTCGAGAGTTTCCTTGAAACTTTCCTTGTTGTTACTACCATGACTGTAATTTATGGCGCTGATGCAATGCGCCTTCTCTTGTCTGATCTACATTCCGGTGGAAACTGTGTCTCTTCCAAATTGCTCCCTGGCATCCCAAATTCGCCCAACTAGGCGATAACATGAGGGCTGAGAATACGTTAGTTCCATGTCATGACTTGAGTTTGTGATAACCCTTGCTTTTTCATGCCGACGCTCCGATGAGTCAGTCCATAGAAACAGAGGAGTACCCCATTCAGCCGAATGAGAGGTGGTAAGCGTTGTGAATTAATTGGATTATAATATCGATAGAGTTAGAGTTGGATTGGATGCGCAAGTAGACCCCAGTATTGCTAGAGTAGAAGTTCCCTAACTGCATTTCGGATACACCTCTTTACTCAACCAGTTCCTTGCCCTACTGCGTAGTAGCATCGCTGTGTCTTGTACGGAGGAGCCAATCAAAGAATTCGAAATAAATGGAAGCAGGCTCATCCAAAGTTCGGTACCATTTGCGAATCCAAGATTTGAAATGGGCGTTGTGAAAAAGCTCAAAATAGTTCAAACGGGCCCTTCATTCGCAAATCTTCGTAGGTTTCAACAGTACTACTCAGGTTTCATTGTGGCTCAAACACGAATAACGCTCGATAATACAACTCCCGCAATATCCTTTGAGGATAAGCAAATTAGGCATCTACGTATCACATTTACCTTAAGAAGCAACCTATCTTTCAATGCAATCAGTCACCAAATCAGGCTGATCCATAACCTCCAACGAGCCGATTCTCCAGCCAATAATCCGATATCCCACGCCAAAGAGCCACACCTAAACCCCTCAGTGATCTTGCGCAAACATTGATGCTTCAGGAGCTCCAGCTACCTTTCCTTCAGACCTACAGGACCTCCATATCCTTACTTTTCAGGAATTTTGAGTAAGCGACTTTTCTTTCCCACTTTCCGTCCACGAATTAGGCAAGGATGATCCGCAGACAATGTTGTCATGGTATGATCGGTAGCTGTGGCTTCCAATTCTTCTTTTAAATTTCCCTTTGTAAAGAAACGCCGTAATCGACGATATGGCCATGCCAGTGGTCTTCGGCGACAAAAATGAAGCAGTTTTAATTCGACATCCTGGTGATTGGTCTTGCTTGCAGTCGGTATGAATTAATAACTGGTGAAGCTGCGGCATATCCGAAATGGGTATAATGAGTTGAATGAATAGATGGTAGAACTGATCTCTTCGTTAGTGAGCAGTTCCGAAACAGACAGCTTGCGATCAAACAGAGGAAGTACCTTCGCCTTGACAATCCAGCGCATAATGCCACTCGTGACCTCACATCGTTTCGATCCTGAAAGACGCCTCTGTCCGGGCTTCACAAGAAGACGTATCATCGCTCGGGCTGCCGTCTTACGCGAAGTCGCATGTGCTGGCTCCTCGATGTCCCATACTTCTTCTGCTGAATCGATTGTTGGAGATTTCCGATTGGTTAGTATGGAGGCAAGCGCGACCAATTTCCCATTTGTTGGGCCTGTAGCAGCCAAAATCAGTGATGTTGTAGGGCGAGATTCGACAGAGAGCTGCGGTGACGTTCGAGTTCGGTGTATGATACACAGGGCGAAAGGCGAGATTATCGCGGATTGCTGAGAGAAATGAGATACCGGTTTCTTGTTTTGTTTGATCGTTTGAGCAATGATGTTGTAGCCTTGTGGGTACCGTCGAGCCGCTTGTGGGTGAAAGAATTACAAAGAAGGTGAAGGCCTGAAGAGCATGCTGGAAGAAGAAAGCAGCATGAGCTCTTCTGCTTCGTTCTGTCAGGTGGTCTGAAGACTGAAATCGCTGCTGTCGAGCCGTTTGTGTCTGGAGGGTCCTCGGAATGCTGCTGCTACCGTCGAAATGCTGGTGGGTGAGAGAATCTCAAAGAAGAAGAAGGCATAAAGAGCATGGCAGCAGAAGAGAGCTCAATGAGCTATGTTGCTTCGCTCGGAAGCTTGAAGAATGATGTTGCCACCATGGGGCTATTTGCATATGAACAAATTCCAAAACTCTTGCAGGAGTGACGGGGAATGATGGGCTGAAGGGAGGAAAGAAAAGTTTCATTTCCAGTCTCGAAATTCCATTCAGCTGAAGGTCTTCGCTGTCCTGCTTTGTGAGCTCTGAGCGAATCAGCACAAAGAGCGTTGGACCTGAGGAGGAGGTTTCCTACAGGAAGGGGAGCGGAAACTATACTTTGCGAAGCCAGCATCCATTACGGCTTGTAGCGTCCACGAAATCCTTCCATTAAAGACCCATTTCGACTGCAAGCATTCATAGTACCGCTTTGAAAACCCAAGGATACTTGCGGATGAGGTCGAGCATGCCCGCTGCCAATGACAACAGCTATTGCAGAGCGACGTCGGAGATATGGAAGCAGCCCAGATATCGCATGAGAACTCGATTCTGAAACGAAGGTAAAGAGAAATTGGTGTTCGGGATCGCATCTGCGCTGTTCGATGATGTCGGTATCAGTGATGTACTTCAGGCGACCAACGGTAGATCTCGGCTTTGATTGCTCGGTTCTGAGGTCTTCGGAGAGCTGCTTTTTGCGGGTGCCGAAGTGGTTGTGAGTGATCAGCCCTTTCTTGTAACCAGAAAACTCCATGAGGTCGGCGATGCTCCCAAGCTTCTGGTTCGGTCTCACATAATCCTACAAGGATCCACAGTCCGCAACATGGCAGAAATCTGTGTCAGCTTCCCTCCTACGGAGAAAGTCAGTGATTGAGCATCGCCAGCCGTAACTGGTCTTCTTTGAATGCACTTACCAGCTCGGTGATCCGCTCCTTCAGCTTAGAGTAATAGCAACCTCTATCACCAAGCGCATATCCCTCACAGCCTTGTCATCCGTGTCTTCTGGCAAACGATGGTGTTTTCCTATAGTATAACGTGCTGTTCATTCCGTTCCTGCCAGGTGCTGGCTCGCTGCAAACAAAGTCAGCTTCTAAGCATCCTCTCAGCGATTGTATCGTACCGACCCGCTTCATGACCAGTCCTTCGCTCGTATCGAAGCCTTTCAGATACCGCATTTCTGCCAATCCATGATGTTTTGAAGCCGACATTGTTTTTCCCGACAAGGCTGCTGCGCTCCAGTCTCTCTTTCCTGCTCCTTGACGCGATGTTGCTTTTCTCTGAGTGCGACATTGAAATCGCCGTTGGGTGAAGTATGGTTGAAGAATTGTGCTGCCTTCAAGGCTTTCCTGGCGAAAGAAAGCTCCAAAGGCAAAGAGATCGAAAGGCTGACAAACGGGAGGATGCAAGCAGTGAAATGTCCTCTGACTTTTCGCTCGTTTCAAATCATGTGTTGATGTTCTGCGCAGGCTTCGTGCCGTCGGAGGAGGCGTTCGGCTTTCGCCGCCGTCGAGCCAGATTCCGAAGATGTCGAAGGGTTGTTGAGAATGGGAAGGATGCAAACAATGGAAGCGAACTTGCTTCGGGAATGTTTAGTTGTGCCGGGACGGTCCGAAAGTCTTTGAAATCTGATAAGAATTAAGCTGATAAGATCAAGCCAGAATGCTGTGCGGGCTTCACTACTTTGGCAGTGGCAGGGTTTTGATAATTATTACCTTGTCGTGGGTTCCCTCATTCTTCATGAATTCTCAATTCGCATTAACATTCCACCATACATCTGGGCAAAGCAAGGTGCACTTCTTCGTATTGAAGAGCTGTAGGGTCAGAAACCGAGGCTAAAAACTCTAGCTCTGCTGTACACTTCTTATAAAGTCACAGAATCTAGGAGCTTCTGGACCATTGCATGCTTACTTCTTCGGCTCAGTCTCTCAAAGAACGAACAACCTTCTTTAAAATCGGAGCAAGCAACTTGGTAGTGATTCTCATCATGGCAGTGCTTAAGCATCCATCATAATAAGAAGAAAATACATTACAGGCTCAGAGTATTCCCAAATTAAAAACGCCATAATATTAGAAATTAAAATTTAAATCCCATGCAAGTAAACATCAACACAAATCTCCATCGTCCCTCTAGAGCTCCCATCTAACCAGCAATCATCTCTTCTTTTTCCCGTCAGGGCGCTTGGAAAACTTCGCATAAAAATCTATCTTTTCGAAAACGTTCCTGTCTTTTCCTCCTCCGGCTCCACGAGTTTCACCCCTACCCCTGGCTCCCCCTCCTCTCGGCATTCCTCCTCTTCCACTCGGCGCTGTTCCCCCTCGACCACCACCTCCAGCACCCCTTCCCATCCCACCAAACCCTCCCCTCGACAAACCCCCAGCCCCAGCCCCTCCCCTCGAGCTCGACGCCGCCCCCTCCCCCCCTCCCTCACTCCGACCGGCTCCACCTGCTTCCTCACCCTCTTCCTTCTTCCTCAACCACCAGAGGTCAACATCCTTGAACTTTCCAAGGCCGCTCTTGAAGTCATTCGGAACAAAGGCGTTGGTAGAGACGAAATTTTCTTCGAGCGTTCGACCGTACTCCTCGCAAAGCCAAACAAAGGTCTTGTCCGCCCAATCGCGAGCGTGGGCATAATCGTGACGCAGCTCGCGTATTGCCACATAGGTGACCCAATGGTCACCCGTAATGCTGTACTTGCCAAAAGCGCGGAATAGCATGCTGTGCGCGGGCCGTGTGGAGAGCTTTGCTGCGAACTGGGCAGTCGTGAAAACCCGAGCGTGTTGATGTTCGGTTTCGGCGTCCAATAGGAGCCTGACCTCGCCGTTCAGGATGGATTTGAGGTGGGCATAGCCGAATTTAAATGAAGCCGGACGGCTTGGAAAATCCGCAAATTCGGGGAGGTTGTTTAAGTCTTGGAGTGCACTATCGGCAAACTTTTCGAGCTTCATCCCGAGGTGTAAAAGGGATTTGTGGTTTGCGTCTTGGGTCTCCTGCAATTGACTTTTTAGCATCCATCTTTCGAATTGTCAGGTACCAAAAGTCCATTTGGGTCGGGCTTACAAGCTCAGCAATTCGCTCCTGAAGGCGAGTGATGAGCGCATCATGCTCAACGTCCTCCATGTTGGTAAAGGCAAACGGGACGGTTCAGGTGACGTTGTGGTGTAGCGGTTTTTGTTGTGGTACGGACAGAGAGTGAGGTTAGTCGGTTGATGGTGAGGACTCGGAAGGAAGCGAAAATGAGAAAGCAATTTAAAAAAAGTCTTGGTACTTATTGCGTGGTGAGGAAAGGACCAGGGCCAGCGCAAGACCAATTCTCCTTCAGGTACAAAGGGTAAGGAAACCCATAATTCCCATTGCCACGCATCACTCCTATGCCCTCATCGATCCAGTATAATTGATTCATCGATTCACCTACGAAGCCAAAGTATTAGAATGGTTGTTGGGCGAAAATGAACCTGAAAAAGTAGCCTCGTTCCCGGTTCAAAGTGCAAAACGGTTTCCGCAGCTGTAAAAGGGCAATACTGAAAGCAGTTGCTAGCCATCTTCAGAAGATCGGTAAAAGCTGACTGCTGGTCTAAAAGTCCATAACGCAGAAGTAGTGGCGCATCGATTGCTATGTACACTGCGCTTCAGCAATTTTTACTCACATCACTCGTACGAGTCCACGAAGATGGGCGCATGATTTAGAGCTCATTGAGATCCTACAACTGGAAAATAGAGATGACACAGTTACACCGGAGTTACCAGCAAGGGGCTAAATATTTTGGGGCAGATGAGACAGTGAAGCATATCAGAATTGGCTTTGCAGAAGTAACAATCGTCTAGGTTCTAAGAGTTGGGCACTAATTGTACCGAGCCATACAATAATGTTTCCAACCTATCAATGCATTTCTAATCTCCTGTGCTTCTTCCTCACAGTCCATTCCGGCAACAGCATAAGCATCGAAGACTTCATTGAAGTGCCTCCAATCATGGAACTCCCACGCATCCCAAAGCTTACTGCGGATAGACATCTGGAATGCGAACACCCAGGCCGAGTAGCTGCAATGCATCCCTTCGAGGGCGTTGTGCAGATACCAATGCCACGGGTAGTCGCTCTTCCCATTCTTCCACACCTCCATGACTCGTTCGTCTCCACCTTTCCTCCATTCCGAGTGATAAACAATCTTCTTCCACTTTTCGTCAAGGTCTGTCCACGGCAAGCACCGTGGTACCAAAATTGTATGGGGAAATCTGTAAGAAAAGGGTGAAATAATGAGTGGCCACCTAAATAAATCAGTAACCTGAAATTTCTGAGAAGTTACCCATTTCCTAAATGGGTAACAAAACTTACTGATTTCCATAATCAGTGGGAAATCAGTCGCTTCTCATCCTTAAATTTCACCCATTTCCGACTGAATACGGAAATCAGTCAGAAATCAGTCGGTTTGACACATTTCCGACTGATTTTAAAATCAGTGAGAGGCGCAAGGTCAAGAACACGCATTTTTCGTATTCAAGTACTTATATACAACTCTAACTAAAACAAAACAACATCTACTTGCCCTTTCTCGAAGTCTTACTCTTCGCAGATGCCTTTTCCCCCCCAGACTTCTTGCCGTGTCCAGATCCCTTACTACCTAATTCCGTAGTCTTTGGCACAACCAGCTTTTTACCCGGGAAGGCATCCATAATACCACACGAGGAAGCGAAGGCGTTGATGGCTCGGTAGTGATGTCCATCACCGGGACGCTCTACAATATCGCCTAGCCCAACAGACTCTAATCTTTTGAACAGCTTGTCCAAGCCAACAACTCGTTGAATAATGTTCCCATAGGCGCAAGAACGTCGAGAGAACATGACGGTCTCAACCCGGCTCAACGATAGAGCCTTACTCGCCAGAATACTCATAGCACTGATGTCCTCCGCAATCCAATCCCGCAGCACCAGAGGAACGATAACTTGGGCTACCCAATCCACAAAGGAACTGAACTGATCCTCACCGTTTTGGACAAACGATTCAAAGAACATATTTGGAAAGTCGGTGTCATGCCGGGGATCCGTGAGTATCTCGATGATGTGTGGAACTGCAATCGAGTAGTAACCGTATGGCGTATAACTGTTCCACTGCATATGAAACGGCAACTTCTTTTCCTGGCTCAGTGCCCGAATGTCGGATTTGTGAGGATTGGTAGGGTCAGTCGATTCGGGATCGGACACGGGCTCGTCCAGTTCCATGTATTCCGGATCATCATTATCGCTCTTGTTGCTCGAATGCCGGTAACGAAAGTTGTTGTAGAAGCGAGTCGGGCGGTACGTTGAAGGCTCGGTGTAATGGACAATGTGGGCGGATGTTGCAAGGCGGAAGTAACAAGCCTCAGGACTATCAAAAGTCTGGAGTCTCCGAAGTGACGGAAATCGCATAAGCCTGGCATATGCAATGGCCGGAATGCAGTCCACAAGCTCAGACATCTTCTGTAGTGCTTCCTCCCATTCTTCCCGAGGAGGAGAATATCGGTCTACAGAATCAACAGCCCTGTCCCGCTCATGCAGCTGTGTATTTCCCAGACTTCGTAGTTCATCAGGGCTGAACGGGATGTCAATCTTTGCCTTTGACTTGCCCACTTTGTCCCGAGGCGCTGACGACTTGTCCGGCCCAGATGCATTCCCAACTGAAGTCTTTGCTGCCTTTGGCGACTCTTCTGTCTTTGCTTGCTTTGCTGGCTTTGCTGGCTTTGCTGGCTTTGCTGGCTTTGCTGGCTTTGTATTTTCGGGGTGCTTTGGTTTGGAGGATTGGGGGGCCTCATCAGCGTCAGGAAAAGCCGTGATCTTTTTCTCCGATGTGCGTGCTGGTTTCAGAGTAGATGTACCGTCGGTTGTGCTGTCGCTGCCCAAAGCTGAAGGTCGAACATGGCGACGAGCGGGTCTGGCGTTCGGGTGCTATGCATCTGTTAGATACGGCCAGTATCTAGAATATGCAAGGGTACTTACAGAGAGATAGTATGCTTCCTTTACATCAACCACTTTCGGCAATCTATCCTCCAGATTGTCCAAATCAAGCACAAACTTGTCCTCTTCTGATATCTGGTACAACCGAGCATCTTGTATCTCAGCCTGAAATATTACATCCTCAATGATGCAATGGCGGGTTGCGACAAAGTAGCGCTCAGCTGGTTCGACAACCGCAGTGATTCGAGCAAGCAGTGGCGCCGCGGTGCTTTCTCTTCCATCTATTCCATAGACCAAGACGATCACCAAATCGTTCTTTCGGTACTCATAAGCCCTGGAGGCACTCGACATTCCGTTGTGTACAGGGGCGAAGAAGGTTGTATGTAGATTCCGGATCCGGTAGACGATGGTCGGATTCGGAAGGTGTCGATAGTAGACGATGGTCGGATTCGGAAGGTGTCGAGAGTAGAATATTGGACGGTTTCGGACCTTTGGCGATTCAATTCAAACTAAGGCACACGTAAGCGCTTGCACATACAGTGCGCTGGCGCAAAGTAGGAGTAAAAAGAACAGCAAAGAGGGCTATCTTACAGCTCGCAAGCAAAGAAAACACAGAGACTTTCTAGAAGAGAGAAAGAGAATCATACAGCGAGGGCGGTTGGGTGTGCATAGCTGTACTTTGGGGCGGAATGGAGTGATGAAAACGGAAGGAACAAAGCCGCAACCACAAACAGAAAAATTAGCGCTACACGTGATAGGGACGGATGTTCCACCCCAATTGAACAGTGGACCGCCGGCGTCGATTGACAGATTGACCCAGCAAACGAGGCGAGAAACTCGAGTGATGGGATATACCATTAATACATAGCAGCCTGCCATTTTAAAATACCATTGTTAAAGAATGTCAAGTGTTAGATTGCTCCAAGAGTGAGCAATGTTACTTCATGAGGTCTCAGTCTCGGTCTCGGTCTCGACACGGAAGGCGCCAACACAAGAACTTCCAATTCCCCGTTTTCAGACTTCATCGTGTGCAAACGAACCTCGATTCATTTTTGCCCACCAAAATAAGTGGATATAATGGAAGATAGAACCTAAGTGCAACTGTGAATTTTATGCTTTAGGTTACAGATGAGCGATAAGACCCTTAATCTTTGAGTAAAGATACCAATATCCACTTTAATTGCAACAACCGCCGCCGGATGTCCGCACTGAGGCACGGGGTACTTGTATTCCAACTCCAACTCTACTATAACAACTGCGCTGTACGGCTACGGGATTTTCCAGGTTTATGTAAGCTACGTGTAAGATGATCATCCTCCTCACGTTTGCGCTTTCTTCTTGCTGCTTCCTTCAAGCCAATGAGCCCATCAACTCGTTCACATTGCTCAACAGGGATAGGAGGCTCCCAAACGGTCTGAATCCATTCTGGCTTCCACTTAGCCATAAGAACCTGATCATTCTCCTCACAGTCGTCTACCTCGACCGGTTGGTCAACCCATCGATACATACAAGCGCTCTACTGTTGGGCTGGAACAACGGACAAAGGTTCAGATTGATGCCAATTGATATCCTGTTCCGAGCGACTTCCTCATCCTGGAGGTTTCGTTACCTGCCCGGTCTTGCGATAGGCCAGGTCGGATATCAGCATGGATGTAAGTAGAGCCTTGAACCCAATGCAGCAGAAAAGGAAAACAGAGCCCCTTTGCATAATCGTTGAGGCTCCTTTGTAGGAGAGACAGAGAGCGAAACAGTTGCGATAGATCGCCATCATACAAAATTGCCAAAATAACGTTCTGCTAATGCAAGATGGGAGCTCAATGCCGTTGTATTTGTCGAATAAGTCTTTGACCATTCGTATGAATATTCCCCCGATTCTCTTGAAAAGTAATGAATTCTGCTGCAGAAACACCTGCATAGAAAAGTGGCTGATAGCATCCTTAAGCTTGTAGTCTTATGTTTTCCCAGACCGATAGACCTTCGAGTATGCCGGGCAGTCATTTTGCCAGGTGGCCTGGTTCCAAATCCCGAAATGAGCAATAATGTCTGGTTCTGTGCCATTACATGCCCCCATACTCGGTCAGCAAGCAGCACATTTAAGGTCAAGGCACATACTGACCATGGAAAACAGCTTCAAGTCGTGCCCGAAGCAGCCAGCGGGCAGGTCGATATCTCCAAATTTCGGACCATATCTGACGTTATGGTAACGGGCGGTAAGTCAACGAGGATACCTGGTTGATCTGCCGCGGTCCTCAATTAGAATACCATGGGATGCCAATTGCCCAGATACCTGAAAATAGTGGTCCGCATCTTCTACCAGTTCCCTTGCCTGCTCTGGAGAAGGCCGTGCGACACCCTTATCCCCGACGAAACTGGCCATATCGACACAAGCAAGTCTCTGTCGCAGTAATTCTAGATCCTCGGCCATTGCAGTCTGACGGGCATGCCCTTGTCTCTCTTTGGCCTTCTTGTCATAATGCCGTTTGCGAGATCGTTCCACCCGTCGAGAAGACATATGGGCTTTCTTCCCTGTCGCAGTGGCCGAACTCAAGGTTGGATCGAGGTGATGGTAGCCGGGCCGTGTACGTCCACGGTCGTTTGTCGCCATTATCGCAAAGAGAGCGGGAACGTAAGCTGGCAATGTAGGAATTGGATACATCGTCAAGCTGTCTTCGCCTGGCATGGAGAAAGGCATGCAGTATCTCTCTTGTACAGCCATCCTACTGTTATGCATCTGCAGTATTCCCACAGGGTGGGCCATTATATCACAGGACTCTGTAGCTACAGACCCATTGATTGTAGGCATCTGGTGGGTATATAGACTCCCATCAGATCCTCATGCTCACTCACTCAATTGATTCACTCCTGCTACCCAAATCTCTACCAGATCTCTTCTATTTCTGCCAGACCTCTTGCCAAACATCTCTCTCTCCTCATTGTCGATGTCCAACCTCTGTTCAACCTCCATCAAGGTCATTATCCCATTCCGTCGGACAATCTCCATATCCATGTGGACATTCCTCATATGTACAGTTGTCAGGATCATCGGAGTCGCTGATGATTATCGTGCTTTCTGAAGCCGCGTCCACTGACGTGTAATGCGGTACCGCCGACCGGTGCCATGCTTCCGACGGAGCTCGATTGAGATGTGGCAGTTGGCGAATGACCTCCGACGGGCGAGTATGTACTAACAGATGTGAAAAGACAAGCATCCCCCATCATTTACAGCGACAGCAGTTCGTGGTACTCGTATGGGGCGTGTTTAACGGTATCAGGGGATGAAATGAGAGGCCAAGTTGTACAGGAACGATGGAATTCCCAGACGCCATGCTCCGATCGCAAGTCACATCCAGGCCAGGCCACCCAGGAACCGTCGGCACTCTGTGGTCTCCGATAACCACTTAATATGGGACTTTTGACAGTTCTGCTTAAAACGAGAAGCTACTTGCAAGCAAGCCAATACAAGCGGGCATACATGGAGGGGTTCCGCCGAACGGCATCCGTATTTGTTAAATGGGTGCGTGCTGTGAGCATTTGGCGTTGGAAACGTAACTAGCATGTGGTCGCTAAACTGGCCAAATTTAGTGAGGCATCGCTAACTTTGGTAACATGCATCGCTAAGTATAGCGGGAATCACCTTGTAACTGTAGCTCCAGTGACTCGAACCACACCACTAGCTAGTTACACCTCATACATTTCCATACCGGCCCAACCGAGACGTGTTCATTGTTACTCTAACGGTCTTGAATCTACCATTCTACAACTGCATCATACACCGACGGGATGCTTCCCATTCCAACACCAGGCAGAAACTATAGTCATCTAAGGCAACCATATCCTTGACCTCCGCTCGCACAAGATGTGAGGGGAGCAATCCAAGCAAGCAGTCCATCTGTGGCTCGCATACACTTACAATCCCAAGCAAGTCATAGTGGTCGTTTTCCCAGTCATACCTCCTCACGGTAATCGCATTTCTGCCGCCCACGACCTCCTTGAAAAGCATGAGGCATTCTCCAATGTCTGCTGGATGAGAAGCTGTCGTTACATTTAGAATAAGACTGCACGAAGATAACAGATATTCCAACTTACCAATTACCGCACATTTGCCGTCATGCTGGATTCTGGCTTGACAGTGTCTCTCGATCTCAATCGACAACTGTGTGAACGGATCAAGCGCGACGGGCTCGTCCTCTTGAATATCACCTCTGTTAACATCTGGCTCTTGTTAGCGACAGCTATAACCGCGAAAGCAAACCATTGTGCGTATATTTCGCCTGGAATGCAGGGCGTGGTGCCGTCTTGAGAGATGGGTGTACATACCTCTTTGGCGATAGCGCCCTCTTGGAAACTTCCTGGCGACCCGGATGTTACTGGACAAAGAGCGAGCTGTAGAAAGGGTAAGAAGTCTAGATGCGACTTCTTTTCGATTTGGGGACTTGGGTGGAGACTTTGGGAAGTTCGGCATGTTGCGGAATGGGTATGTGGGATGTTGAAGGTGAAGAAAAAAAGAGAGAAAATTGACAGATATGGGGTCATCCTCAACAGGAAGGCACACCGTCTGGGAATTTTGGGAAGGAGAGTGCAGGAGTGGATCACGTGCCTTCAAGCCAGCACCACGATGGCCATCGTTTCAGACCATTCTTCGCAATACACTTGACCAGTTGAGTATCAAAGCTTCAGCTACAAGTTCAGCCTGATTGCTTGCATACTCAACTGCCCATGACATCTCGAAACTGGAAATATACATTGTGGTGGATATGAAGCCAGTACAATGTATCAAGAAAAAACGAGCACATGGAAAATAAAATCAACTGACATCCACACATAGCTCAAGCCATGGAAATATCATTCAGTTCGTGTAAGAAGTAGTCCAGTCCATAATTAAGTAACTAAATAAAGAAGCAAAATCGACGCATCCTTCAATTTGTACAATAAAACATCAACCAAAAATACCCATATTCAGTTTCCCATACAAGCAGCGTCTGTAAATCTCAACAATCCACCGCGAGCCAACCCACCGGCACCACGACACAAGAACTGTCTGACCTTAATGAAAACACCAGTGACATGGTGACCGGCCTCCAACTTGTCCATAATAATATGACGATCAACCGCAGATACCCATCCTATGAAGTATCCATTACGGGCGCATATTACCGCCACACCCATTTCACCTGGGCATCTGGGCTCTTTGTCCATTCCTTCTGCATTGCTTGCAGCGCCTCCTCTAATCCTGTCCATAAAGCAACCAAAGTCTTCCGACTTTACTGGTCTTGCCTCGCCGAAGACCTTTGAAGGTGGGTTGCTTCCGTCTCTTTCGTCGTCGGTTGCTGGATCAAAGAGCGACACATTGTCCTCGGTCGGTCGAAGCTCGAAACGGACAGAATGCCATCTAACAGGGGCCTGGTTACAACCGAAGAAGCTGTTCGGACGGACTGGCAATGTCAGACTGATACAACCCCACAGACCAATAATACACATACAGACAAAACCAATCTTCCCAACTCTGGACATGATTGTGGCAGACGACGGGCGATATCTTGGCATTTTTGTAGTAAAAGGGATACGGTCAGAAGATTTTGGCATGATGTGCGAGCCGAGTTGGGTGCCGGAGGTGGTTGTCGAGATGAGGATTGGCGGATAGCTGGTGTCTATGAGGTGGTCGGTGAGATGTGCTGAGGAGAGGTTGTGAATTTCGTGGGGTGTGTTGGTGGGGGGAGGGGCAGTCACCGTCGTTGTTTTGGGAAGGAGCTGAGCAAGAGACTCTATGCCTGTGTAACGCCACTTGTCATCCCTTCCACTTTCATCCAACCGTCCCGTTCCTTCCCAAAACATTCGACACTGGTTTTTTTTTTCCTTTGAATTATTCCTTTGTCCCTCTACAGAACGCCATCCTCGTACTCCAACTCTAGTCATGCCAAAAGCGAACAAGATGAGCAAAGAAGAGTACAAAGAGCTGAAAAGTCAAATGCAAGCCGCCATCGACCAGCGGAATGCACGAAGCAACGTCAAACGGGCTAGACTTTTGGCGAAAAGAGGCTCCGCTCGTGAAGGATCACCGAAACTCAAGCAACTCCAAGCGATTGTCGAAGCCAAGAGTGAGATTGACAGACTTCTGGCCAGGCATAAGAGTGAGATCCATCCGTGGCTTTTTTCTGTATGGCGGAAGGGTCGCAGCTAATATAAGTGCAAACGACAGACCGAAAGGCACAGGAGATGGATGAAGAGATTCGACTTAAATACCTATCAATCGTCGGAGAGAACGGGCTGCCAGACTTCCAATTGCGCGTCGAACATCAGCCTACCTCACAAGAGACGAGATCTGACTCTCCGATTAAAGTTTGCTCCACTCGAAAGACCCGACAGACTTCTTCGGTTACTCGTAGCCCATCTACCAACACTTTGCCGGTGTCTAAGAAGACATATAGGCCATTCTCTCAGCGAACTGGCCGTGAGCACCTTATAAATGAAGAGTCGCAACCGACCGCCATGGACCTCGACGAACTACACTCGGTTCAATACCACTCAGACGAAGACGCCAACCAGGACGATGCCTTATCGTCGCCCAATGAAACTACCCCACATGGAGACACCGGGTCTGAAGCTGGTTGTACAAACACAGAGTCATCCAAATCCATGTCCCCGGTTCCCACCGCATGTGTCATCGGCAAGTTCAGATCCGTTCAAGAGAAGGCGGACCTCTTCGAGCCAATACAGAGTAAGACATGACAGTACCGCCCTTAATAGTTCCTCTTGACTAACCTATATAGGGTCTCCCATGCTCGGTGCGGCACCACCAGACAATGCTGCCACACCTACACCCATAGAATTGTCCACCCCGGCCGACCACGAAGCCTCCGTGTCGATACCACCGGCCCAAACAAGATTGGCCATCCTCGACGACGTTAGAAGCAGCAAGGGAAGGTTCATACACCGGGATACACGGCTGAGGCCAGTGGCACATACAAAGGTCAAGAGAGGTGGGATGATCGCTTCCGATGGTCCATCCATCCATATGGCGGCGTCTCCTGCCGCGAGGACACATGTATCTGGTGTATCACCCATTTCCTCACCACCCCATCAATCCCCCCCTCGCCAGCCTTCCCTTCACCACACCCTCCCAAGCGAGGCTCCTCATATGCAACCTATCCATCAGCAAACAATTCGCTCGCCGCCTCCTGCTTCATATCATCTATCCCCTCCGCCTCAGCAAGGCAATGCGGTGGGAATTGTATGTTCCAGGGACCCATCCTTTGGTGGACTGAAGGGCATAAGCTTTTCTCCTCCCTCGATACAATTCGGAATATCAGGAACCGCCGTTTTGCGTAGGGATATAACTGGATGGAGGCGGGTGATGGTCGTGGCGGACGGTGAGGACAGGTGCTGGTTGGTTGGTGAAGAGGAGGCCAGAATTCGCAAGTTACTGAAAGACGGATATCATGTCAAGGCGAGAGGGAAATGGGTAAAGAGGTCCAAAAAGTATGACAGTTGGGGTGGCAGAGAAGTGGTTTGGAAGGCTGAGCTGGATTGGAGTGTTGTCGGTAATCAGGGATAGATATACTCGTCTGAAGATGTATACACGTATGGTTTGATTGATGCCGTTCTCATAGGTGGAAAGGAAAGGAAAGGAGAAGAAGTCAATAATATGTATGTACTTAAGGGATGATTCGTGGTTATAAGGATGCAGAACAATGATATTTTCTTTGTGGCAATTCAGACAGTGACCTCATATACCTTCCCTGGGGTGCCATCAATAACAATAACCTGCTCAACATGTATGGATCTCATTTTTACTCCAATCCATCTTGTCTCATAATCTTCGTGATGGTGCTAGCTGACGACACCAGCTCTTCCGGTTGGCTCTCATTTGGCGTGCTGGAGAGGCGGGTCAATGAGCGTAGGAGTGAGGTAGAAGGTCGCTTCACTGGCACGCTCGGCATCCAGAGCGACGTATTCTCAAAGTGCTCATCACACACGGCCACCCAGTTCCCTAAGCCCACGTACCTAAACCCAATATTCCCGATGCGCTCCATGAGCTGCCATTTTACTTTGATCTGTACGATGTGTGTCGGGGCATGAGAGATGAACTTTAATAGTTGCTGGTAGCTGGCATCCTCAGGCGAAACATACGCAGCAATCTGCCCATCTAGACATACTGCTATCACCGAAAAGCCGAGCGACCCGATGGTGAGTTTCAAGTCGTACACTGTGTCGTGTGGATTTTTGTCGCCTGGACGGATACCGAGACAAGGGTCTGATTCTGATGCTAACTTGTTGATTAGCCTTCGAGTACAATAGGGCCGATCGCAAGATGATGTGAATAGCATACCAAATACTGGGACTGCACCCTTGTGGAGTATGTGGCGAAAGAGACATGCATGTTTGCCTGCATGTATAGAGATTGGCCAGTAGTTCGGTCCCTGTTGGCCAGCCAGTTCCGCTTGCGTATCTGTCGTCTGGCGGACCCTGTTTTCGTAGGGCTCGTGGTCGGCGGTGCTGCGTCGACTCCCGTCTGCAGGAGTGTAGTCATCGTCAATCTTGTCGTGATCCATGAAATCGTCTGGATGTTTATCACTATCCCGTGTTCCCGAGCCGTCGCTATCGTCATCTTCTTCTTCGGAGTGCACGATGTTGCTGTCTTCTTCTGGCTGCTCAATGTCGTCATGTGATCCGCCGTCCTTTACTCTTTTGCTTTCCTCTTCCATCTCATCTTCCAGTTCCTTGCCATCTCCGGCATGTTTCTTGGCTCCTCCAGATCGAGTCTTGCGGCTATTGTATGGAACACCATCGCTCATATCTGACAATGCGTGCTCGATATCTGTACTCTTCGCCTCTTCTTCTTCTTCCGATTGCTCTCTGTGAGGGGTGCTGTATGAGTCTGATACATCCCAACCTTCGAACTCATTCAAAACCTCTCCTTTCTTCCGGACCTTGTATGAGAGTTCAGGAGAATGGTTTTGAAGGTATGCCTCTTCATGGGGATGTTCGCTTGGCGCCTCTGTAGTGCTGTTGTTCTGCATCTTTGTTTGTTCGGGAGTGGGGGATGCGGCTGGGGATGCCAACGGTGCGAACGTAGAGGCCTCAGAATTGAAAAATCGACGCTTCTGTTGTCCTCTCAATTTCTGGGATTCACCGAATAGACCCTTTACAAAACCACTTACACTTGTCTGTGTTTCTGTTGGCACGGATCCCGGTGATTGAAAGGCGTCTAGTAAACCTAGCGGTCGCAGCTGGCTTGGCTCAACTTGATTGCTCGCTAGCACATTTGCGGATGGTCCATGGTCGGAATATAGTTCAGCAGGATGTCGCAACGTCGGTCGTTTCCTCCTATCCTCTGCCGCCCGCGCCTCGGCATCTCCCAGTTTCATGTTCGACTTGTCTGCATCTTCGTCCGGTGTATTGTCGTTGTCACCGATGTGCCTTCTTCGTAGTCGGACGCGTGAACCAAATGCCATTATATCTACTGCCCAGTCAACTTTCTGTATAGGTTTGATTAGTACATCGTCTGCATATTCGACTTACCCCGAGGAGTGGCCGACATATTGCCTGAGCCTGACAACAATCGGTACGGGTACTGTGAGACCAGGTGCCTGGGTGGGAAGAGATCGTTGTACCGTATGTTGCTGCCACTTCTATGCAGGCGGGAAGCGCTTCGCAATCGCTAGTGTTAGTTGGTGGGCGCACAAGGCACAGTGCTGTATTTTCGCACGCTTACAAATCAACTTCAAGGTGATCGGTCGCGTTGTCTGGCTGCCAACAAGCGCTACATCGCGATCGGCCCCTTTTACATCAACAGCACGCTGGTCTCGCCCGACACTCCCAGCACCCACTCTATTGGTGCTATAACCACTTCCGTCTCTTCTACAACGCGCTGTAACAAGTAGTAATACCTGAATGCTCACTGATACAAGGAACCCTTGAGACACTGTAAGTTTGCCCATCTGTTGGAAGATTTTGGATGCGCCCATTTGCATATTCATCGCAACACATGTCCCGAGTGTCGAGAAGATAGAGAGCATATTTCGTGATACAAGCTCGCACATCAAGTCTTGTTCTGTGCTGATTCGAGAACGTTGGATAGCAGCGAATGAGTAGAGTAGGCCCAAGTAGCGGGCGGGCACAGGATGTGGACGAAGATTACGACACCGCCGTTTCGGTCGAGGATCCCGACTACGAATCTGCCGCTGAATCATACGACCACGCATCTGACATTGATTCATACACACACGGATCCGACCACCTTTCGGCAGATGAAGGGCCAAATAGAAGCGTCGAGCACGAGGATATGGAGATAGACAATTCCGGCTATGAGGCTTCTGTTGGGTCGGATGGGCTGTCCGAGGATGAGGAAGTGTACAATGCTATCGGTACGATTGGAGGCGACTTGGGTCATAAGAGGAAGCAGAGTTTGGGACCCGGTCGCTCGGTGGAGACTAGGGCCATCGCACGTCTTGACTCGCCTAGTCCTGCAAAGAAGATGAGAATTCGCTTGATGGGCGCAATCGGTCAAGAGAAGGCCAAGCCCTCGACAGATGGCAGAGGTGCTATTATTCAGAATATCGGTAGTCAAAATGAACACATTCATCTCATGGATCAAGAGGATATTCTGCGCTCAAGACCGTCACAACAACCAGAACTGCCCCGCTCAACGTTGGATCGGCCTCGTGAAAGTGCAATTGGTCACCCTCGACTACTACCTCCACACTTGGTACAACAAAGGCATATGCCCAGCCCCATACCATCAACCCAAACAGGCGTACAATTGGCAGAAGCTCTCCCCCCTCATCACGCCTGTCAAATCTCACATCCACTGCATTCGCATCCTCGCTCTCATTTACCGAGCTCTCGTAGTACTGGGACATCCGTCAGCCTAAACCATGCAACGGTTGAGGACTGTCTAGATGAAGGCGACATCCAGCCCGGACAGTTAAATGCCGCTGATAGTGAGGATGTCTACATCTCACGTCCAGCAGCACCATGCAGAAATGCCGAATCGTCCCCAGTACCCCTAGGTAGCCAAGTGCATGGTTATGATGAGGCGTATACTGAAGTGGACAGTATGGCCGCAATGCTAGATTCCGACCAGGGCCCTACGACCCAGAACAACACAAACGTTGATGACAGCTGGATTGATCATTGTACGCTCCTTATCGACGAGGCGATAGATGATGAACTTCTGTATTCGGCCATGTCTCAATTCATTCCAGATGGAATAGAAGACGATGATATGTCAGAGAGGCAGCTCCGTATAAGGGCAGGATTCGATCGGATACGGCGCTCACTTTCCCTCATAACTCGAGGTTCGAGTGTGCTGTCTCATATGTTGAACAACAGGCGGCCTACATTGCCAGTTTTCAACATGTCAAGAGTGACCACCCGGCCTGCATCGAGCATGCAAGAGAGGCATCAGAGCAATATACTCGACTCTCCCTCTGACATTACTCAGATGCAACGGGATGATAGCGATACGTTTACTGAGGCGACTCGCCCCCACTCGGGCAGAGTCGAGCCACCTGGTAGTCCAGATGAAGCTGAGGACGTCTGTTCTGATAGGATTCTGAATGTTGGTTTACTGTCCGAGATTCAAGAAAGTATAGACGACGCGTGTTGGAGGAAGGCAACAACCTTAGACCTGAAAGGAACGTCGCCTAACCGACGGAAAACGGAGATTCGGCGGCGCCGTCCAAGAGCCACGTCTCGGGATGCAATGGGTAGTGATCCATCGGTTGGTTCAAGTGACTATGGATCGTCAGGAGGCCCGTCGTCATCTTCATCGTCATCTTCTGCGGCATCTAGAAATCCATGGCGTAGGATTAACTATCGAGATCCAACGGGCAACTGCAGTATGTCAGACTTTGCTACGATCAGCCACGAGGACATACGAGTCCGTACGAAACTCAACCGTGAAGGTGCTATCTACTTGCGGCTGTTCCAACGTATTATGGACAAACGTAGAGATAAACTAAAAGAGTTACAGACACAATTCGCCTTGCAGAAGGGCTTGGAATTCGGTATGAACGAGGACGACTTGCGAGAGGTCCTGAAAGTGTTTGCACCGACAGAGGAGTTGCATGTAGCTGAAGCCAGGAAGGCCCGACGGAAGATCGAAGAGTTGACAGGCCTGGCTGTGGTGAGGGTCGATAGGTGTATCAACAACTGTCAAGCCTTTTTGATGGATGAGGAGGTGGTCACTGATGTTTGTGATGTTTGCGAGCACCCTCGTTTCAAGGTGAGTCTTCATTTGGAGGACTATCTCAGATTTTTCTAACCTCACCAAGCCACAAACTGGTAAATCTCGCCGTTTAATACCATTTGCGACATATCCGTATATTCCACTGGAACCTCGAGTCAGATTATGGTTCTCAAATCCGCAGTTTGTGGAAATGATGATAGAGTACAGGGAATTCGCCGAGCGGAAGGGAGAGTCCGGGGAATATATCGACTTCTTCTCTGGTGACTTTTATCGAGATTGCTTACAGAGGATGGAGAGTGGCCCATTTGGTGAAGGCGGTCCATTTGGAGATAGACATGGACGGGATCTTGCTTTCTTTGCAAGCTTGGATGACTTCGTACCGTTCGAGAAACGACCTTGGTATAAGGTTGCGCCGATTCTCCTGAGCTGCTATAACATCCCTCCGGAGATCAGGTACAAGGATCGCTTTTTGACAGTAGTTGGTTTCATCCCAGGGCAGTGCGAGAAAGGGAAACCATCAAAGCCGGTTAAACGCCAGACGTTCTTGCGACCGTTCATTGACGAGATGAAGAGAATGTCGGTTAATGGGATCAAAGTATGGGACTCATTACACAAGGAGAACTTCACCTTACATTCACACGTTTGTGTAATCGGCACGGACATGATGGAGCGTTTCGAGGACTTGGGCACACTTGGTTACTCTGGCAAGTCTTTTTGTGAGTATTGCTTGCAAACTGGTATCGCAGTCCCGAGAAAAATATACTGCCCAGACAGAGCACCCTTGGATGTACCTCGAAAAATAGTCAACAGAGAGGAGAGATTTAGGCAGAAAGGGCTGGGCTTTTTTGATTTGTCTGAAGAAGCCACAAACCGAAGGATTGAGGGTATGTTGTTGTGATTCGTGATTCGTGATAAACATATTGCTAACACTCTATAGGCACCGATGAAAGGACGCATGAGCACTTTGAATGGTGTTATAGGCAGATAGAAACGCTGTCTCGAGATCACAGCAATGCAAGAGTCAAGCAGTTCTGCACCCGCGTAGGAGTCAAAACCAAGACGATTTTCAACGAACTTCCGACTGTCTTCTTACCCAAGAGCTTTCCACCTGATCTTTTGCATCTGCTGAAGAACGTGGTTGTCATATTGATGGAACACTACCACGGGACATTCTTCGCTGGGAAGAAGTCATTTGAGGAACCCGAAGTTGACACTCCGCCTCCCGAGGAACCGGTTCCTCCCCAACCAGCGGACGGAGGTGATGATGGCAACGAGGAAGGACAGGAGGAGGGAGAAGATCCAGATGTGGATCAAGACGATCATGTTATACCTGTACCGACATGGGAAGAGTTTGGCAGGTACCAAGATCTGAGCCAGGATACTGTGCCCAATTCTATTGCTGAGATCCGCAACATAGCACGGTATCCAGGGTCTATGAAAGCAGTTGAGTGGTTTAGTTGGATTCTTCACCAGTCGCCCATTTTCTTCCGCGGTGTTCTCCCAGATGTCCATTACCAGGGCTACCTACACTTTGCAAAAGCGGCTCGCATGCTCGCCTACATGCGGTCATGGACAGAAGCGGACCTACAGCGGGCACAGCTACATCTGCGGAAGTTTCACGAATACTATGAAACGCAGCTATACCAGCGAAAATGGCGAAAGCTTTCGGCATGTAGAGCTGTTATCCATCAGCTATGTAAACATACTGTGGATTCTATACGCCTACTCGGTCCCATGGGGAACTATACCCAATTTCCAGTGGAGCGCCTCATTGGCACATTGAACACTCAGATTAAGAACAAAAAGGATACAAACGCCCACTTGAGAGAGATTATCCACGCTCGACAGAGCCTCCACCTGCTTCCCTTTGTCCTTCCTTTGTCTGATGACCTGCAGCTCAGCTTCATGGACAAGATATCGGGCGATAGCTTCTTTGATCAGACAGGGAATCTGCGAGTTACAAAGCTATTCGCTATGGCTTGTGATATTCAGATGGAAAGTCGAACTCATCTCAAATACACAGGAGTCGGCGATAGAAGGCCAAACGATAAAGAACCCTGGTACCGCCCAAATCCTACGGAGCAAAAACGATATCGGCCAAAGCCAAAGGAGCTCCGCGTTAAACCTCGTCTTCCGTTGACTGGAATCGACAACCCATCTGATATTTCAGACGGTGAAGACGACTTCAGAGGATTGGTTCGACGGAAGGAGGTTGAAATTAGAGATGACATGTATCTTGCCCGTCCGGTGAAGGGTGGCCCTGGGCGGCATATATCTTTACAACATCACAAGACCTTGATGCTGAAAGCGCTACAAAAGTGGGGATGGATACCGGTTGATGTTTACGAGCAGTCAGATTGGCCGACTCTGAAGGGTATGGTCTTTACGGATGCTGGATTCAGACTGTGGAGGACATTGTTCGTCGGAAAACATCGGCATGCCATCACAAATCCTATTGCGTTTTCTATGTTCGATATTACTGCTAGCGAGGAGCAACACTGGGCTCGTCGGCACTCGGCCGCAAATATCGAGTATACATATCACAACGCAGTTGGTGATCGAGAGAGACGGTTTGGCAAGGTTTTGTATTTCGTTACGCTGCAACGCCCACGGTTTGAAGATTCTAGTCCTGATAATGGTCAGAGCGGTGGTGACTCTTTCTTGGATGGTGATTTGTTCGAAATGGGCAAAAAGGCGACAGCAGAGATTGCGGTGGTACAGCGTTTTCGAGTTGAGAAGGTTGATACACTTTTGCGAATCCCGAAAGATGAGAAGGGGCGGATAGTCGAGGTTATCCAGGTCCGCTGGATTAAAACACAAATCGGACTGATTCAGTGGCGAGATGGTGATTATATTACATGGCATACCGGATGCCTCGATTTGCCCATTTAACATACTACATACTTTCTATCTGATTTCCTGTTTTACTTTGCCTTTCTTATAATTGTTGTGTTGTATTCATTTTGTTTCTTTTTTATCCTGTCATTGGAGTTCGCATTGTGTGAGGATGATTTTTGTGGTGGGTTGCAGTCGAGTCGCCCGCTCGCTTAATCGGAGTTCGTGTCCGAGTCTGGCTCTTTTTCCCTCTATACCTCCTTCCTTCCCTGTTCAACCCCTCATGATCGCCTGGACTCGGCGACAAACATCTTTCCTACTCTTGTTCGATTCTTGCCATTTTCTCTTGTACATCACAGTAAACAATCTCTCTGTTTGATAGAAGTCCCAGTTGCATATCGACCAATGGCCAAGGCGAAAAAAAGAGAAGCGGAAGCCGGCAGCAGTCGTTCCGCTAGCGATGGACAGCCAACACCACCACCAGGGCTCACATCAGAAGAGTATGCCTTTGTCTTGAGGATGAGAGAGGAGAAGGATAGAGAAGAGGCCGCAGAAAATGAACAAAGGCGAAAAGATGCGAAGGAAAAACAACGGGTCGCAAGAGAAAAGGAGCGAGAGCGGGAGAAGGAGCGAGAAAGGGAGCGAGGGAAGGAGAAGGCCAGAGAGGCGACAAATACATCGGGCCAGCGCCTTGCAGCCAATCGAACAGAAGTACACAAGGTATCCAATCTGGACAGGAGAAAGTCGCATAGAGGTATGTTTCCAGCCTATGAAGTCTATAATCCTCCTTCTGTTCTGTATCCTAACTATTGTGTCTGGATGTAGGTGGTAGGTCCGAATCAGGCGACAGATCGACTTCTCTATCTGGAACCGACTCCAGCGACAGTGATGACGAAGCATCTGATTTGGACGACAAGCCCGACAAGACACGCAAGACGAGGATATTACTCAATGTCAAAACAAGAAAGAAGCTCATGCGGGTCATTCAGAATCTCGAATATGACCTTGCTACCAAATGTCCTGGGGGTCCATTCGATCTACAACTGCCATTCAAAAGTGGGTACACGAAAAAGCAACGGAGCCAAATGATCGAGTACACCATCGGCTGGCTTGCGAAACATCGCAAAAATACAGATGCTACGTTTGAGGATGTTTACTCCTTCCTCATGGGCCGTTGTAACGACAACAGAACCAACAGTTCGAAGAAACGGTACAAAAAGCTCGTGAAGCAAGCAAGAGCGAATGGGCTGCCGTTGCCACCTCTACCAAGGAGAGGTAGGCCCCCAAAGCATAAGAAGGTTACACATGCCTCGGAGAAAGGGAGAGTTGAAAATCGGAAGAAGAAGTCTGCGGGGGAAAGAGACGCCGGAGGAAAGGGCAAGAGTGGCAACACGAGGGAGGGAGATGAGTTGTCCGGAAATGGAAATAGCCAAGGTCACACTGGTGTATCAGATGAGGAAGGTGCAGATGGACAAGATGTCAATCCAACTGGGAATAGTGCAGCTTCCTCGGCCCGGGTTACACCTGTACAGGCGGACTCGGAACACCAAGAGCCGATTTCCAAGGAAACCGGTATGTATCTTCCACCAGATTTATATGTTTTCATGACTAACAATTTGAAGCTACTTCGACTTTGACTGTTTTCTTCCCTGAGGGTGATGGAATAGTTTGTCCACCCGATGTCTTGTCCTCATCAGGCATGGCTTGGTGGCATCAGTGGTGCAGGGATACATCTCCTTTATGGAGAGAAGAATCTCGAAGTGGTGCAGTAATGGTCTACTGTGACTCACGATCATACACTGGTGTCGAGCATGAGGAGTTCTATCCGCTTATGACTTTACGGTCTTTGCAAGAGGCCAAAAAGTGTGATTCTATCCATGTCGTTGTTGTAGACAGAGAAGATGTGTGTTATGGAACACTATTGAAAATCTGGCAATCACTGACACTGTTTAGATATATAATGATGGCCTGGCCTCTGACGCACTCACGGTAAAGGCTGATGCTCCTACCGGACCTGATACTCGCCCATTGACTCCTCCTTTGCTTGTCAATGATGCACATGTCCACCATTCCGTCCCCGGCTCGCCTGTACCTTCGATTGTTGTGTCTCCTTGCGCTTCTGATGCTCCGCATCTTTCGGTCCAGCAAATATGCGATGATGCAGTGTCAGAATATAGAGATCCGATTGAACCAGCCGGGAGCAAGGGATATGCATCTGTATATTATCCACATGGACAACATTCTTTTGATCCACATGATTATACGGCAGTGCAACCTGCGCCATTGGACCCGACCAGTACCATGATCTACGAAGCCTACGATGGGTATCACGGCGAAGACAGATTCAGATCAGCAAAGGACAGATCGTTTCGCCAGCGTGCTGGACTTGGATTCTCAAACAGGTTCGAGGAAGCAAGGAGACAACAGCTGGCGCAGGCGGAGTACAACAAAAACAAAAACAACAGCAATACTCGGGCATATTCATCTCTGTCTACATCTTCTCGATTCGGTAATGTCGATTCACGTTCGGCTCCTCTGCATAGTCAACATTTCCGCCCGCCTCCTGTGCCCTCGTCCCCAGCGCCTGTGGGAATGACACATGGGCTTGGTCAAACACCGGCTGTCTCGTATGCTGCACCTCCGCCTCGGGCTTCTGCATTACAGCCTCTCGTTCAACGTCCCCGCTCGCCTATTCAGACACGTCCAGCGCCAAATGGGCAGCAGGAATCCTATGCTGCACCTCTGCCTCCGGCCGCAGCTTCCGTTCTTGCTCTTGCTCAAAGACAAGCACCTCCACCGCCGCCTCCTCCTCCTCGGCCGATCCTTGAGCCACCTTCAGCGCCGGCTGGACAGCAACAACTACGTAATCACAAAGCTCCAGCTGCACCTCTGGCCATAACGCCCGCTTCTGCTCAAAGACAAGCGCCTCCCCGACGTCCTCGCTCTCCTCCGCCACCTCCTCAACGTCCTCGCTCTCCTCCGCCACCTCCTCAACGTCCTCGCTCTCCTCCGCCACCTCCTCAACGTCCCCCTCCACCGCCGCCTCCTCCTCCTCGGCCGATCCTTGAGCCACCTTCAGCGCCGGTTGGACAGCAACAACTACGTAATCACAAGGCTTCAGCTGCATCTCTGGCCATAACGCCCGCTCCTGCTCAAAGACCAGCGCCCCCTCGACGTCCTCGTTCTCCGCCTCGAGCTCGTCCTCCTCCTCGGCCGCTTCTTCAGCCGGTCCCATCCGTACTTGGACAATCTGCCACATCACTGGGCCATAGGGCAGCAGATCCTCGGGCGGCGGCTCCTACGAACCCACTGAGACGGCCAGAGCAGCAACAGCAACAAGCGCTTGGTCGGTCGTTTGTACAGGGGTTGAAGATGTATGACATTAAGCTGCCCTTTGAGTCAACTTGGGATGAGAAAGGTCCACTTGTTCGTATAGGGTGTAAGGAGTATCGGGATATGGGCAGGCCAACAGGCGAGCAACATCTACGAGGGAGCCCGTATGCGACAACTGTATGGTGTGTATAGCCGATGTTCTTAGTTGGTTGGCACACATGCTAATGCACTCACAGGGATGAAATATCAAGATTGAAAGATCTAAAGAGAAAGCGGGAGGTGGAAGAGATGGAGGAGCGGGTGGAAAAACGTCGATTGGAGTTGCAAAAGAGGTCCTCATTCCTCAATTCGTCACCCCCCAGCTACCAGATCCCAGCAAGACGGTCGAATGATCTTGTTGGTTTCGATCCCAGGCATCCTATCCGCATCGAGACGCCCCAGGACACACCTATGCCGTTGCCGTATGCTCCAATACACTCGAGTGGAAAGACAGCAGCAGCACAGCGTAGCAGCAACAATAATCAACACAAGCATGCGTCCCCGATCTCATTACACTCTCATTCAGTCCATCCTCCGGTGCCCCCTCCTCGGCCTCCAGCGGCATCACCCCAGCCTCCTCCAAAGCATGCTCCACCCCAGCCTCCTCCAAAGCCTGCTCCGAAGCCTGGTCCACCTCTGTCTCCACCGGTAGCACAACCGCCTCTCTCGGTATCCGCTCCGCCTCAACCTCCACCATCAGAAATCGGCAAGCCACAAGGCGTAGCGGGATCAGAGACACCATCGGTAGGCCACAAACGCCGTCCAGGCCGCCCGCCCAAGCCCAAGGGTGGTGCCGTTGCTCCAACCAATCAGGGACAAGGCCAGGTCCCCGCACCTAAGCCGCCTGGTAGGAGAACAAGCACTCGTATTCAACAGAAACACGAATATGAAGAGGCGCAAAAAAGGTTGGAGGATGAGAAGGCAAAGATGGCAAACGCATCCGCTGTCTTCCCCGACAAGCCCAGACCGATGGCCAAGACAGCTCCAGCATCTAGCAAGCCCAAGACAGGCAATTCCAAGCCCAAGACAGGCAGTTCCAAGCCCGCAGGCAAGCCAGTGCAGCCGTCGTCTGGGGTGAAGAAGAATATGGGCGGGCGGCGGAGATCTACTGCTTTGGATCAAATTGTTAACTTTGATTCCGAACCAAGAGGCTCGATCAACGTATTGCCACGTAAGTTCTGATGAAAGGATGAGGTTGGGGTTTTGAGGGTGTGTTCGATTGGATTGGCGGAGTTATGTTCACTGTAGACTTTGTTCTTTGTCGTTTTTCCGTTGCTTCGACTTTACTACTTTTTTTTTCGATGTCCAAAAAAAAAAGGAAATTTTTTCCTAAGTGTTGGGGGAGGGTGGAGACATGTAAAAAAAATCCGGCCCCACTCATTTGTGACTGATTTCACCCTAATTTCTGACTGATTTTGACCGGATTTTGGCCAGATATCTGACTGATTTCTCCCTGATTCTGAAAATGAGTGAGGAAATAGGTGGTTTTATACCCATTTTATGGAATCAGTTGTTACTGATTTTTTTTGGTACCTAAGTGAAGTCGGGAATCTTCTTCGCTAGCGCTTTATCCTCTGATGTGAGCTGCTCAGCAAAGTATTCGAAGAAGTACATCTTCTTCCCATCCTCTTTCATCCTGGCTTCCATCTTGTGACTGACGGCGCAAACGAAGTTGTACAGATGGAGCGGCCCTTCGCGGACAAGGATTCGCATGTTTGGGTAGTTGTACTAGATCATTCATGTCAGATCCAGAACCGCAGAGCAGGCTTGAGGGGGAGAATACTCACATCATATTCTTTGTCCCAGCACCCTTTGAATCCCTCGTAGCTTGACTCTTTAGGTGGGTTCGGTGTCTGTACAACGCTGTAAGAATGCGAGTGAACGTTGATTGTATTACTATCTAAGGTGGTGGTAACTACGGCCTTATATCCTCCAGGACGCCGTGGCGTCAACCCCCGAACATGGAAGGACCACGAAGGTGCTACTCGGCACGGCACGGCGTTGCCGTGGAACGGCTGTCGGATCGATATCCAACACGGCCCCTCGAGACGATGCCAGATGCCGGTGATGCCGATTCCATGGGAATCCCGAGGGGTGGATACTTACCGAGCCCTGGTGTCGCCAAGGGTGACGAATCCGGGCTAGCGCCGTTTAGTCAGCGCCCCACAACTTGAAACTTTGGCGTTCGGCGCGTCGTGGCTTTCAACAAGAACAACCTCCGGGTTCGCCGTCGCCCACCATCACCAACACCAATGAGGACCCCGTGTGGAGGTATCCCCGACTCTTTGGTGACTGGCTGTTTGTCACTTTGTCACTGAGGACCCCGTGTGGAGATATCCCCCACTCTTTGACTTGACAATGCCTGTGGTATGGTGTGCAGGGATGACTTTTGGGTGATGGACTGCTACTGAGGACCCCGTGCGGAGATTTCCCCGACTCTGTAGCTTCCAACCCCTAAGTCATGCCGGGATGGTGTCACATGTAGCGGTGGTTGCCCCTTTTAGACTAGTGTAAATAGATAATCAGAGATCATCAGAGGGACTGCCAAGCCTTGGCAATTCCCATTCTAGACGACCCCTACGGCCAGTTCATTCTATGAGGTCACGTGACCGGTAGTAGAACTTCAAGAATGACAGTAACGGCCCCATAAATTGCTAGCTACGGCCCCTCAACTGAGGTGCCATCTATATAGGGGTTAAGCCCAATCCCTCAGTGTGCTTGATGTGCAGAGGCCGGCCCAGGGGCTTGGTTAAAACGTCAGCAGTGTTGACGGCCGTGTCAATCTTGATCATATCCAGCTCGTGAGTACCAAGGGGACCACAGCAGCGCCTGCGGGTTATGTTGTAAGCAATATCAATATGCTTCAACTTGTTGTGGTGCTCTGGATTGCGTGCAATGATACACGCACCTTGGTTGTCATTGTAGAGAGGAGTCGTAGGCCATGGCTCTCTGTCAGAGATCGGCAAGAGCTCGTCAGCCGCAGGGTTGAGGTAATGCTGTGCGTTCGGATGGTGGAGGCGTGGCGCCTTAGGCTTTGGGTGTTCTGGGTCAATGAAGTACTCCAGCTCAAGGAGTAGATGGCGTATCCATAATAGCTCCTGAGTAGCCAAAGCAGATGACATCCACTCAGCCTCCGTGGATGAAGCTGCAGTTGACGCTTGACGTCTGGATGCCCACACAGCACATGCTCCACCCAAGAACACACAGTACCCTGACGTAGATCTCCTCTCCATCTTGTCTCCTCCCCAATCCGCATCACAGTAGGCATGTAGCCTATACTGTTCTGCGTCCTCGTTGGCTCCAGGACCTTTGAACTTGAGGACCCAGTTCTTTGTACGCTGTAGGTACTGGTATACTCGCTTGAGGGCCTTGAGGTGCTCCCACGTAGGATTCGAGCTAAACTGACTCAGATGAGACATGCTGAACGCCAGGTCTGGCCTTGTACAGGTCATTGCGTACATGGCGCAACCCAGCATTTGCTGGTATACCTTGACGTTGTCTTCATCTTGCTCAAATCCCTCAGGCGCCTTTTCTAGACACCCATTCTCTGCCATTGGTGAGTCAGAACCACGGCAGTCGTGGAGCCCAAAGCGGTTGAGGATATCTATAATATACCTCTCCTGGCCAACGGAGATGCTCATGTCATCTTCCGTGCGAGATATACTTATCTCCATGCCTAGGAAACGGCGAGCTTCCCCGAGGTCACTCATAAGGTATTCCTTGCTGAGTGCGTCCTTAATCTCCTGGATCGTCTCCAATGACTTGCTGAAAAGTAGCATGTCATCTACGTAGAGAGCCAGCACAATATCTGGACGGATGTACAGACCAGGATCCTCCTCAGACTGGTAGAACCCAAGCCGTTGAGTCAGATACTTGGTGACAGTACTATTCCATACCAGTGGTGCCTGCTTCAAACCGTAGAGGGACTTGCGGAGCCGTAAGACCTTTTGCTTTGCCGGCTTACCCACATTAGGCAGCTCGTGCATGCTATAACCCTCAGGGGGAAGGATATAGATCTCTTCCTTAATCTCTCCGTTGAGGAAAGCCGTTTTGACGTCCATCTGATGTACATGGTACCTCTCTACTGCAGAGGCTGCCAGTAGGATCCGAATGGTCTTGTGGGCAATGACAGGTGCAAAGGTGTCGTGGAAATCAATCCCGTACCTCTGCTCAAAGCCTCGCACTACCAGTCGAGCCTTGTACCTGATGGACTCCTCTCCGTCTGGTGACACCTGGAGCTTCCTGGTGAATACCCACTTGACTGTCAACGCAGATCTACCCTTAGGCAGATTGGCGCCTGTCCATGTGCCAGTCTTCCCCAGAGATCCCATCTCCTCATCCATGGCTTGCTTCCAATGCTCAGCATATGGCGAATCCATAGCCTCCCTGTAAGAGCGTGGGTCGTCAAGGTCCAGCTCTGGCAGGCGTGTGGCTAAACGAACCTTCGCCTTGTGCACTCGTGCATTGAATCTCCGCCTAGGTAGAGGTTCTAGAACATCCTTGCGGGAGATAGGCTGTTGGACAGATGACTGCCAGTGTTGACGGCGAGCTTTCTTCGACTTCCTTCTGACTACGGCTTTGTCTGCCATAATCCAATATCCTGGCACATATGGAGCATCTACCACAATGCAATCTGAGTCGTACTCCTCATCTGTGGACGCATGTTCCATGTGAGGGCCCTCTTCGTCCGTAGACGCTTGTCCTACAGGAGGTTCCTCCTCATCTTCCAGCTGCTGCTCCTGTGGAGGTGCAGGGCTAGGAGATGCACTTTGACGTGCACTGGATCCTTGGTTGACATCATTCTGACATCCCCCCTCAAACAGGGATCCAGGAGGTGGACTAGGACTCTGATGCTGAGTGGTAGATTCCTGTGGAGGCTGCGTGGTCTGGACCTGCACCTGTTGCGGCTCAGACTGTGTTGACATTGCCGTGGCCAAAGAGAGCAGGGTCTCACCCTCTGCATTCCTCTCTGACTCTCCTACGTCAGGAAGGCCCATGAAAGGGAATACCTTAGACGCTGTCTTCTTCTTCAGATAGTCCAACGCCGGGAATCCCTCCCCAGGTGTGACGTCACGGACAAGGTCCACAGTCAAAGTCGTCAGGTTGTAGACCAGCCACTGGTGGGCAGTCTCCGTATAACCAACGAGGATTGCCTTCTGAGCACGGGGTTCAGAGACAGTCTTCACCTGCTTCTCCTCTGGGATAGTCACGTAGACCAAAGACCCAAAGGGTATCAGATTGCTGATATCTGGTGGATGGTTGTTGAGGACCGCATATGGCACAGCTGAGCCAACCTTCTTGACAACGCTCTTGCTGATGAGACGATTGCGGATATAGCATGCTGCCTTTATTGCTAACCCCCAGAACGCCTCTGGTAACCCGCATGTCAACATCATGGTTCTGGCCATTGTAGTGAGCGTACGGTGCAGTCTCTCAATTCCTCCATTCTGCTCATGTGCGTAGGCAGACGTCAGCTCAAGCAAGATGCCCTCTGCCTTGCAGTACGCCTGGAAGGGCTCAGAGACGAACTCTGCTGCCTGGTCACATCTGATCTTGGCTACGTGGAAGTGCGGGTAGGACGTCTTGAGCATTTTCAAGTGACTGAGGATCACATCATAGTAGTCACTTTTAGACGCATAGAAATAGACCCAAGAGTACCCAGAGAATGAATCCATTATACTGAGAAAGTATTTACTTCCAGGCGGTATCCCGGACTTCTTGTAGCTGCAACGTGAGGAGCCAAGAGTAGGTACCTTCCACGGGCCACAGACATCCAGATGCAGACGTTGGAGAGGTTCCGTTGGCAGATTCTTCCCTGCAGATTTCGTATGATGATGCTGTACAGCCTTCCCTAGCCTGCACGCCTCACACTCCATCCGTAGGTTATAGGCAGACGCAGTGATGATTTGCTTCGTTGGCATTCCCTCCACCAGGTTCTCCAGAGCCATTTGACGCATGCGAGGAATGCTGCAGTGACCAAGCCGTACATGCCAGTAGGAGAGCAATTGTCGTGCTTCCTCCTTCTTCATCTCAATGGGCTTTGTGCGGGCAGCGAGGGCGGATAGACCATTGAGAGTGGCGGGCGTGGCAGGTATACCAGACGTGAGTACCTGTGCGTAGGTGGGTGGACTCTCAGCCTTCCGTTTTCGAGTGGTGGCCAGGTTTGCTGTAAGAGGAGCTTGTGCGTTTGGCAGTGGTTGGTAGAGAATGTAGAGACCAAAGTCATCATCTCTTGTTGCTGTGACAATGATTTGGTTATCCCGTATGATATCACAGGTACGGTCCACCATGCAGAACATCAGGTCTCTGTTCTTACCACACTCACGGAATGTAGGCAAGAGGTTCTCGCCAAGGACAGGGACGTACAGGACCTCCTTGTAGACCAGGTTGGGATTGATAGTGACTGTACCCCATCCGTAAGCCCACATGGTAGACTTGTCTGCCAGCTCAATACCAACAGGCTTCTGAAAGCGTTTGAAGGTTCCAGCGTCAAAGACGGAGAGATCACTGGTCATGGGCTCGTTTGTACCTGAGTCCACACCCCAGGGAGCAAAGCGCACTCCTGACTTCTTCTCCATCTCTGCAGCCTTAGCCCTCGCACTACGGATTCTGCAGAGCTTGCTCTTGTTGCCCCGTAGAAGACTGCCAGACGAACCTGAAGAATCCTTGGGAGCAGAGGCTCCACCAGAGGAATTCTCCCGTACAGCCTTCTGTGCTGTGGCCAGACTGTAGCACTTCTCCGTTGGGTGATTGGTCCGTCCACATAGAGCGCACTGTTGTGGTGGTTGAGGCTTGGTGACAGCCCCAGTGCTGAAGTCCGTATGCGTGGCTGGTGGTTGCTGCTTTCCATGCTGTCGTCCCTTTCCCCCCTTGCCTTTGCCCTTTCCTTTCTTCCCAGACCCCCCTCCATGCTGACTGCTGCCCGTAACTGAAATCTTCAATGCCTTGAGAGAGGCAGGTTCTGAAGACATGGAGGTTAACGTCTCCATCCGTGACATAACATGGTCCAAGCTGAGGCTTCTGAAGTCCTCCCCACCAGACGAGCCAGGCGTAGCTCCAGTCTGTGGAGAGTCCAAGATCATCTTGACCTCAGACGGATAATAGGCATGCATAGCCTCCAGATACAGTACAGCACGCATGGCGTCAGGGTCCAATTGTCCTCCAAGCCCAGTAACCAATCTCTCCCTCTTCTCCCTTAGCCGCTCGTTGTACTGGGCAACAGTCTCATTGGGGTGATCTCCATCACGCATCTGCGCAAGAAGATACCCTCTGTACAGGTGTGAGACATCTCCCAGTGTCTTCACTGAGTACGTTGCCTTCAAATCCTCCAAGAGCCCCTTGATGTCGTGCGTCTCTGTATAGGGTCTTGCTCTGTATTTGATCTCCGCTGCAAGGCTATCCTTGATCAAGATGAAGATCGTCTGCTTCTTGGTTTTCCATTCCTCCTTGGCTTGGCTAAGCATAGCCTGCATCTGTTGTTGCCGTTGACGTTCAAGTTCCTCAGCCTGAGCCTGTGTCCGTTGCTGTTGCGCTTGGGTTTGGTTTTGCGTTGGCGGTGATTGTGGCTGAGGCGTTTCCGAGTTCTGGTTCGCATGTCTTCTTGTGTTCTCATGAGGAGGTCCACGTGTTGCAGTTGGCAGGATCCCCTCTACGCCTTCGAACGGGTTGCTGGAGGTGGAGGATGGTGATGGTTGTGGGCCGATTAGTGCCTGGGCGTATGTCTTGACGTGCTGAATGGTAGGACCCGTATCTGTGCCGTCAGCCAGTCCAAGTGCACCAGCAAGGGTAAGCTTCCCCATAATAGCATCCTTCCAAGGCTGGTAGTCGCTCTTGTCGTGGAGAATAGGCGATCCATGAAAGATGGTCATGAGGGTCTTGACGAGGTTGACGTTGTTGTTGAGGGTGTTGGTGTACATGATGATGGTTGGCGACACGCGGGATGGATTCGTGTGATGTTGTGTTGTTGTCTTGGATTCTTGGCGTACGTAAGGCGTAAGGCAAGAGGTTCGTAGAAGGATAGGCTTTAGAGGTAGTAAAGAGATGAAGTGTGGGTTTAAAGTAAGATAGTTCCGTTGGAGCTTGTGGTGCTGATAACGTGTAAGAATGCGAGTGAACGTTGATTGTATTACTATCTAAGGTGGTGGTAACTACGGCCTTATATCCTCCAGGACGCCGTGGCGTCAACCCCCGAACATGGAAGGACCACGAAGGTGCTACTCGGCACGGCACGGCGTTGCCGTGGAACGGCTGTCGGATCGATATCCAACAGGTTGTACCTTGATATCAAGGATGAGGTCCTAGTTGACTGGGTGTGGCCGTTTTAAGTGGGTGGATTGCCCTTCGGGGTTAGGTAATCGGGTTATCCAGCTCCACCATGTAAGTTCAGCCATAGATTTCGGGTCCCAAGATTTGACGGAATTTACAGGGCGATTACAACTTACCCATTTTTGTCACATAGGGGGTGATAGTAGTCCTTTTTTCAAGGAGTTCGAATGATCGCTCTAGCAGCAGGTCTTAGAGGACGACCCGCCTTGAATACGATTCCTCAAATGGCAACTAGGAGAACATCACGTACACAATGTTTTGACATGTATGGAGAAAGACATATCACGGGTACAAGAAGCTCAAGTAAAACCAGACTACGACATCGCTGTTGAGATATATAGAAGCGATTGTTTCCATCAGACCGCAGCACGAAACAGTGACTGGCCGCAGCGTCACCATGGTCACCAAGTACTTATCATACCGGAAACGCTGAAGTTTCAAGCTCAATACGTACCCATGCATGCTTTCCGTAGAGACTTCCAGATTTCAATCAACATGAATCGTAACGCAACACGTTAATACTCTGTTCGCAACGTACAAGAACGAGTGGAACCGCCTGAAAAAAGATTACGTCTCCGCTTCCATAACCAGCACGGCTTGGAACTTGAACATTCTTGCCGCTACGAGAGGACCTACGAGAAAAGAAACAGCCTCTAAATACTCATGAACCAACACGAACATCCTTGCCGCCACAAGAGCCACTACGAGAAAAAAATCAATCTTTCTATACTCATCAAGAGTGCGATGCGACGGGAGCTAACGAATGATTCAGAAGATAAATCGAACTCCCTGCTGTCTGCCGCTCAGTACCAACCGGTCAACAGTAAATCACTGTGACAGTCATGCAAGAGTTTCAACTACATGTCCGTACCTGCTAGTACACGAGCTCGTTGTCAAGATTGATGGAGAATCACGTTGTACGAATTGCTTCCAAAGTGCCAGTGGCGTCTGCATAGCCATTATCGAAACTCTGATACGAATGCGTATACCTGTTAGAACAACACAGACAGCCAAGACATTTCCACTGGACTGACCACTGGCACTTCAACCGTGCAAACGAGAAAGTAGATTTGGTCTTTCAAAAGACCGGTTAGTCCTTCAAGTTCTGCGCTCACGGATCATCAACAGGACTTGAACATCTGGACGTAACAAGTAAACACGAGTTGCAGTTAATACACGCCCAAGAAGAACCGCATATGGTGGTTATACGAACCGCAGTCACTTCACGATACAGATAAAGACGGACGTCCGAGTGGTAATACAAAGCCATGAGTCACGCAACATTGACACGCTCAAGAAGAGGTCACCACGGTGTTGATATCTACCCCGCTAACCTCCTGCCACGAGAAAAGTTAGAGCAGTGGTAAAACAAGAAGAACGTAACCACATTACTCAAACTCGAAAAAGCACGAGCTTCGGATACTGCCCATTCAAGAAGAACTTGAAGCAACTGTGCTCACGTCAGCGGCGCTTAAATCAACTCCAATTACTTCTCGAAACGGAAAAGTTATAGAGGTAGCAGAAAAGAGCGGGCGAGGTTCAGAGCACCTACAATAACGACAACGTTGCAACATAGACCTCTCACGATGATGATTTTTGGCCGCTCAGATACAGGTAGAATGGACACGAGAAGATGCTAGTTATGAGCACTTGCACCAAGGAGAAGGCACTGTCGATAGATTGACACGAGTATTGCTGAGCCTGGTTGTGACGCGGCCAGAAGCACGTGCACTTCAAGTTATGAGCTTGACAAGAGGGTCGAACGAACTTCAAAGCAATAACTTAACACCACTATAGTAGCAATTGCTCTCTACGTTTTCGGCATCTGTGTTGATTCTATGCTGTTTGAAGCTGTCCACAAAAGGGTGTTTTTGACAGCAGAGAGCTTTCTTACATTGGGCTTTTGCACGAATTACTTTGAAGGTGCAAACGTCTTTTGAGAAATGCACTGGCAGTCTTTATACGAATATGAGTTTGCTGGAAAGCCACACAAAACGCAATAGTACGCAGGAACACAAGGGTAGCATAGTAATCTGCTTCAAAACATTTCCCTTGCAACGTCTAGAGGAGAAAGCTAGCGGTTCTACCTAATCTGCACCGTCCCCCCAACAAGTCTTTACACGCAAGGATTCCTACAAACCTAGACCGAAAGGAACGATCGACTTGTACGAGTTGGTCACTTTGCAAACTTTGAACCAGAATACAGCCCGTAATGCAACACGAGACACAGTTCATGCACGGTACTTTGAACGTCCGGGAACTCGAGAAGACAATTGCGTTAAGTGCTTTTGAAACCACTTCCAACGTTCGGTCACGAGGAAGGATGTAGTACTTCCAACTTGAACTTTAGTACTTCACGAGAAAGGACTTCGCCAAAGCGAGAAAGCTCGTACGAGCTTTACAGTAACTCCAGCCGGCCACAGCAAGTAGCTGATCTTCACGAGCAAAACAGGCTCCATAGCAAAGACTGGGCACGAAATGTAGTCAGTGGTATAAGAAATCAAGGGGAGGCCTTTATATATTTATGGTCGCGATGCTCCCAGGGAGTTCGTACGAGAAGTCCTCCGTGCGAATTAAGAAGCTGTTTCGAAGTTGATTCCCGGAGATTCACACGTATCGAGCCGTTAACCCTAACTAACGTATTCGTACTCGTACACTACCCTACCACTTGGCTGAACGAATGTCCTTCTGAACCTTTCACGGGGCCGGAGATGGTGTCCGCTCGAATGTCTACTTACATCTCAAACGTTAGCCCCTCCATTCATATTTCACACCGCAGTGAACACTTCCTCTCCGTAGCACCAATCATCCTCAGACTCGGCATCCCGACCCTCTGAATCCTCATCCAACCATCCGAACCGCAACTGAACTCCAAGGAGGGTCACACAACGCCAACTCATCTCGAACGTCACCTTCGCGGCATCTCGACGATCTTACTGGCGGAGCATCGAGGAAGGGCGTAAACATCTCGTGGCATCGAAGGTGTCGAAACATTATTTTTTTGTGCGCTGGAAGCGACGGGTGGATGCGACGTGGCGATGTTCGAGTTCAGGTTGGACGAATTTTCGATATGCCTTCAGATGCCATGGTGAGTCGTAGCGAGAGAGTGACGGGCACGCTTGAGGCTGGAGAAGCGGGAAGATGTGGCTATGAGTACGGCACGGATGATGATCAACCCGGCTGAGTCTCGGGAACATGACAGGGCTATGGTGCAGATCCGACTCTCGGGATTCCAATACCGTCCGGCTTGACTGAGTATCCCAGGGTCCCTGAGGCAGCATCACCGTCTCACCTCCCCTTCGCACCCTACTCTGGCAATCCCAACCGACCTCTCACAAGCCGCTGCGCGGACCAGCGAACCACCGAACAACTCACACACCATCCCCTTCGCAGCCTAGCCTCGCTGAGGCCCCCGCAGCACATGGAACATCACGCAGACAAAACAATCGTCTTCCCCCGCTTGCGAAGAGGAGGAGTGTTTCGAAACATCACCACCACCCAGCGATTCTCCACTACAATCCGCGAGAGAGATCTTCATCGCCATCGATAGCACACAAGCTAAGAGACGACGGCGAAACCAAGCAAGACAAGACGGAAACGACATCACTACATACGAAGCGACAAGGAGCCGAAAAAAGCTTGACTCCAGCTAGAAACGAAAACGAGCCGATCCCGAATACCGGCATCCACGCTGCAGCTACGAAACAGCCGACCCGCTCCCAACTCGCTAGCTATCCGGACTGGACTGTACCCAGTGAATGGTGCAGTGAAGCGAATGTAAGTAGCTACCCCGTGTGGTGGTTGGCTTCTTTGTTGTGTGTGTCCTTTTTGCTGCGTTGTTGGTGGTGTTTGAGATGAGGTGCTGGGGATTTTTGTCGAGATGTGGTTTGCTGGGAGGCCTCCGGAGGAGGGTGGTGAAACTGTAGTGGTTGGTAGGAGGTTGAGGAGGTTGATAATGGAGGTTGATGTGAAGGAAGGATTTCTTTCTGCTTCTTCTTTCCTTTCACTGTTTTTCTTTACTGTTGAACATCACGAAGCTGGCTTTCGTAGAGTCGTTTGCACTTTTTCATCTTTACTTTGATACTCATCATCACAATCCCATCACATCAACATCATCACCAAAGCGAAACAATGGCTAACTCTCCCTCCTCAGCCTCACCACTCAAACCCTCACTCTACGCCATCCCCCCTCCCCTCTCTCCATCCCTCATCGCGGCAATGGCAACCCCAACGCAACCCTCCTTCCCAACACCCCCAGCCTCAACCGGTCCCGGATCTGGCCCCTATCACCAGCAGCAGCAGCAACAACAACAACAATACAACCGCACGCCCGACCGTCTCTCAACCGCTCCATCCACCTCCATCTCGCGAACATCAACACCACCAACTCCGCTCCCAGCGGTGGCCATGAAACCATCCCCAACATCACCAATCTCAGGCCCCCACGGATCACCCTCGCTCCGAGCAACCGACCACCACCACCACACCACAACACCAACCCAAACGCTCCAACAACAATACCGCAACGAACAAGCAACCATCTCCCAGGTCCCACTACCACAAACGCAATACACGCCCCCGCAACAACGCACCCCCCCCGCCTCCCACCCTCTCCCTCAAAGTCCACCCCAACAGCGACCCTCACGAGTCACACCCCCGCTCCGCATCCCCCCCCCCCCCCCCCCCCCCCCCCCCCCCCCCCCCCCCCCCCCCCCCCCCCCCCCCCCCCCCCCCCCCCCCCCCCCCCCCCCCCCCCCCCCCCCCCCCCCCCCCCCGCATCAAGCGCCAAACAGACGAGACTGTCGGATGAATCTAGTCAAAACACCATCGCCGCTCCCGACACTTCCGCACATGAATACGCCAGCAAAGACAGACGACACTCCACCTCCGGCATCACACGACAAAAGAGTTCTGCGGGCTCAAGGAATCCAGCGAGCGTAGACTACCTCCTCCCCCACGGCGGCCTCGCCCACCCCATCTCCATCGCCTTTTCCCTCGACTCTGACCCCACCCACGTCCCCGACGAAGACGACGACGACGCCAGCGATTCCGAATCCGAACAAGACCCCGATGACCCCCCGCCCTCGGTATTCGCCCCACTTCACCTCAGCCTGGACGCCTACGCCCACATCCTCTCCCGCGGCGGCTCTTTAGCAGTCGGCACCGGCTACCGCTCCGTCGCCCGCCGCCTCCTCGAGCGCGTCGAAGGCATCTTTGCCCGCGACATCGGCGTCCCCTGGGCCGAAGCCCTCGAATGGCTCCGCGGCGGCCGCACCCTCCCCAAAATCCCCGTCTGCCCCCTCGACGGCCTCACCTCCGAACAACCAAAAGAAGAGGTTTCGTCTCCGATTGTGGGGCCTGAGGCTGCCCATGTAGCGCTACAGCCGAGGGAGAAGCCGCGCAGCAAAGTCGAGAAGTGGCTCGAGCAGACTGAACACGATCTCCAGTCCGCCCGCAGTCGACCCACCACCCCTACCCCCGGCGAGGGCGTGAAGGGCCTGGCGCATAAGGCAAGCGTAATGCTCACGGACATTGCGCCCTCTGAAGTGCAGGAACGCATCAAGAAGGTGATTCTGCAGCTCCTGCAAGAAACCGCCCCCGAGCAACGCGAGAAATTCGAATCCTACCTCTCCGACCGCGACCTCATCAAGCGCTCCCAAACAGCCCTAGTCCGCCTCTACCCCGGCGAAGAAGCCCGCAACATCAACCCCCCTATCACAGCCCTCTACCTCCTCCTCCACCCCAACCTCCACCGCCTCCTCGACGCCGTCTCGCGCATCAATAAAGGCGAGTTGGAACTCATCAACCTCGGCAAATTCGACGGCTTCCTGGACGAAAAGGCAGTCTCCATCGACGAGGAGTCGGAGCTCCAGGCGCTGCGGAAGCTGGAGGGGAATATCGAGAGGACGATGGCCGCAGTCCGGGCCGAGATGGAGGAGCTGGAGAAGAGGGTGCAGCTCGTCCAAGAAATGACCCGGACTCGACGAGACGCAATCCTCCGAAAACGCGAGCTGGAGGAACGCCAGGCATTGGAGCGGAGTGCGAGTACGGTCGTCGCCCAGAAAGAAACGCCGCAGTCCCCACCCCGGACAAAGGAGTCCGAGGAACGCCCCCCCGTACCGCTGCCGTTTAGGGACGTCGAGGATGACGCGCAGTCAATTATCAGCTCCGCAATGACCCCCACCTGCTGCGCCCTCGGCCCGGACGATTCCGCGAGTAACGCCCCGAGTAGGAGAAGGAAGAAACATCACCACCACCACTCGTCGTCGCACTCGGGGGTACACCGCAGTCGGGACCCGACCAGGCGGAGTTCAAGCCGGGTGAGTCGTGATCCGAGGAGCGGGAGTAGGAGTCGGAGGAAGCGCGTGGTCGAGGAGGAACAAGTCCGTTCTGTGGAAGAAGTGTTGCGGGAGGGTGAGAGAAACTCGAAAGGGGGGGTGGGGTGGCCGAAACAGTTGGCGCGGATCTTTTCGACTAGTGAGGGGGGGAAGGAGAGGAAGAGGGAGGAGGGGGTGGAGCCGTCGGCGGTGGGGAGTGTGAAGAAGAGGGAGAGGGAGAAGGGGGGGACGGTGGTTGGAAAGGAGGGAAGGGAAGGGGCGAAGGAGAAGGAATCTAGGGGCAGGTTGAAGGAGGATGGGACGAGGGAGACGAGGGAGGAGAGGGAGGGGCGGAGGGAGAGGGAAAGGGAGAGAGAGGCGAGGAGGGAGGAGAGGAGGGAGGAGAGGGAGAGGAGGGAGGAACTGGCGGCTGTGAGGCAGAGTGCTGGGATGGGTTAGAGGGGGAGAGAGGGGGATGGGGTGTTCTTGTAGGATTGAAAACCGGAGGAGTTTACTAGGTTCCTCGTGTAACGGTTGGCGAGGTTGTCCGTTTTTTCCATGGTCGTGTAGAGACAGAGGTGGATTTATGGGGTGTTTTTGCATTTGCATTTTGAGTTGTTATGTTTCTTTACGTATTTGCTTTCTCTCTGCTTGGTTGCGTATATACGTATTATATCTTACAAGAGAGTTCCCGAGTCTTGTTGATTTTCATCGTTTGGCGTTCTTTTCCATTCTAGGTAAGTAGTTGTCTCTATCATCTTCTCGCGTCCAGTGGTTACTTGTTGCCGAGAGCGAGCTATAAGAAATAGAGTTCATCCCCTTTATCGTGATCTTTTGTGGTTTGAGAAGTGATGTGTTTTTATGTTCGCGCATTGCTTTCGTATGGTGGTAGATTTAAGAGAGTCTTGGTGCTGTGCTCGTTCGGTGTTCTTGTCCTTTTCTAGCACTTGGGTTCTCTATGCGTGAAGCTCTCCGCGTGAGTGTGTTCGTGAGGTAATAGAGTTTTTTGTTCGATCATCCCCGTTCCATACCGTGCTGTCGTCTGTGGTTTGAAAGGTGGGGGTTGTTTACGTTCGCTCCTTCCTTTCGTATGGTGCACGGTGGTGGATATACGAGAGTCTCGTTACTGTGCTCGTTCGTCGTCCATTTGGTTTAAAGTACTTCTTAAGTGGGTTTCTCTATGCTTGATGCTCTCGTGTGCGGCCGTTGTGGTGTGTGCGTGAGGTAATAGAGTTTTTGGTCGTCCCCATTATAATACCGACCGTGTAGGCTTCTGCGTGAAAGTGATGTTGGCTCGTTTGGACCGATTGGTTCAAGTTCTTTGCGTATCATAGTCTCACGTCGGGTGTCTTGTGTTGGTTTTTTCTTTTGGCTTGATTATCTCCTCGAGTTTGTTCACTCCGTACGGCCGTTTCTGTGTTCTACGTGATAGTGATGTCTTTTGTTGAAAGTGATCAAGCGTAGGGTGTGGTTACGTATTTGACGGTCCCTTCTTGTCGAGTATCCGCCCTTCGTGACTGGATCATGAAGAGAACGGTTGGGTTGTTTCATCGTTTGGCGTTCTCGTAATACAAGTGTTCTCTTGGGTCTTGCTTCATCTTGCGTGCATATGCAGAGTCCACTGGCGGGGCGAGTTAGAAGAGTTGATAGAGTTTGCAGGTCATCCCCTTTATCGTGTAGGGTCTTCTAGTTGGTTCTCTGGGGTTGAAAGTGAGCTTTCCATACTAAGTACGTATGGTTCTTTTTGTGTGCCTAGTGTCTGGTGGTATAGCGTAGGGGAGATATAGTCTTGGTGCTGTTCCATCGTGGGGAATTGTTGGTTACAAGCATGCTTGCATCATGGGGTATCTTTCTCCAAGTAGTGTACGTATACTAGCTAGGCTGGTGCTTCTCTCGTGTCTTCTTGTGCGCGGTTTTAGTGTAGGATGAGGGGAGGGTTACACTGTGGTTCCGAAGATGCGCGCTTAACAATGACCCCATTTAGGGATTTTTGGCACCTTTAAGGATTGACACCTTGTATGGAGCCCACTGTAGTTGGGGACTATAATTGCCCCTCTTACTGCCACCCTGTGTATTTGGTGTCTTTCTAAGAGGGGTCTTTTGGAAGATCCCTCTTAGAAAGTTTGGCTAATAAAGAAAAATTATATGTGTCTGTAGTCTTCCCCAACCGGGACTCGAACTCACAATCTCCTAATAGGTTACAGCTAGCAGAGTGGGCAAGACCTCGGTAAGCCGAACCGTTCGGCGAACTGAACAATTAATAGTTATGTAGGTTAGGACATAGACTTATCGGAGCTAAGCTAGCACCAAAGTCGCCTTGTAGATGGACAACTCATATGTTTTGTACTTACCTTTGACCTAAAAGTTAACTTGCACCTCCTAGTTAACTGGTGTTCAGTTTGCACCAGTTCCTGTTAAAAGTGCCAAAAAGACACCTATAAGTTAAGAGGTGCAAATTTACACCCTTTAGATTAAATGATGTAAAAATACCCCTTTAACGCTAAGTGGCTCAAAAACGCTCTTTAATGCACCTGTAAAGAAAAGAGGGGTTGTAAAGGTGCGATTTTTGCGGCTGCCACCGGATTTTAGAACCACCGTGGTTAGTAGAGTTTGTTCATTCCCATTATCGTACAACCATGTCATCACTATACTGCACTGTTTCTGAAGCAAAGCTTGCAACGTGGCCTTTCTTCTCGAGTTCATGCTGTTTCATCGTCTGGAGTTCTTCTTCCCGAAAATCGTAATCTCTTCCTCCAGGTAGTGTATACTAGGCGGGTGTTTCTCGGTTTCTGGAGCAAAAATGCAACGTGGCCTTTCTTCTCGAGTTCATGCTGTTTCATCGTCTGGAGTTCTTCTTCCCGAAACCCTATATGTCAAAAACGGGTAACTGTAAATGGTCCCAGGAACAACGTCAAATTTTGATGCCAGAAAACAAGGATCTATACATCCGATTTCAGAGGATAAGTATGAGACCTGTGAATCAGGGTAAGTACCCCCAAACTATCGGTCTGATCCTCTAGAACTGGATGTCATCCAGTGTTGCAGGATCACGTCCAAAGATCCTGCTTAGTAACCTCGAGCTCGACATATCGCTAGCAGTGCATAAAATGGAGTAACTTGAAGTTAAACGGTACAAGTAATTAGATGTATACTGCAAAGTACTATATACGGCCCTAAAACTCAGCCGTGCATATCAAAGAGATTTATAAACAGACAGGCATTGAAATGGTCATATTCGCAGGCGGCTTGTCTGGCTCCATGATACTTCTATATTTGTTAGCTTCAGTCATGCAGAGGTTTCGAAGGATTATGGCTTTGGAGAATGTGGAAGAAGGGAAGAAGCGTACGTACCTTAAGCTTTATTATTTCGTTATTGCGGTCGCGCGATGTTGCATGTTGAGTCAACTCTTGACATAACAGTACTTTGTTAACTGTCAGTCTCTTGATGCTGTCGGTGATGTAAAGTAAGTATCAGTACTACAATGATCGGTATTTAAGTAAATCAAGAAGGGTATTAACTCTCCTCTTGGTATCCGAACCTCCAGTCTGATAATCTTCTTGAAACTGTTGTTTTGTGACAATCGATCGAGGGTGGAATCTTGAGAGATGTTTTGAAGTTGACTTGGGAAGGCTTGCCAATAGCGCGAAGTACGGAATCAAAACAAATAAGGTTGACGCGTTGTGGCTTTGAAGACCATTAGGAAGAAAGAAACATTCTATAGCCAATCGATTCTTCTAGAATGCTCTTCAGTTGGGTAACTTTGCAATGCAAAAGATTTTTAATAGAGGGGCACTTGTAATTTGACAGAGAAGCACGGCGAAAGATATCCGAGCGATGGAATCAGACAGAGAAAATAGGGTCCATACAAGTTGCTCTCTCTTGTGACCATAAATGCAGATCCTTTATTGCCGGTGGGTTACCCCCCCGGCACATAAAATTTGTCATGTAGGGGAAAATCGTAGTCTCTTCCTCCAGGTAGCTAGTATACTTATACTGGGCTAGTCTTTCTCGATAGCATATTCTCGTGTGATGTTTGGCTGTAAGTAGAAAGGGGGGGGGGTTAATAGAGCTTGGTCATCCCCGTCGGATTCGAATTCAAGTTGTATCTCTGGGGTTGAAAGTGGAGGCCGGTGGCTTTTTACGTACAGCTCTGTTTGTCTGCTTGGAGCGTATTATAACGTAAGAGGGTTTCATGTTCCTTCTTCATCGCGGTTTGGTGGTCGTATCTCCCCTTGAGGCCTCTTGGTATCTCCCTCCAAGTAATGCACTGTTAGTACTATATTGTTGTTTCTCTCTATCATCTCGTGCAGTGGAGTCGTGGAGGATGGGTGGAGGGTTAGTAGAGTTTGGTTATCCCGTTATCGTGTCGACGTCGGCTTTTCTAGTTGTGTCTTTTAGGTTGAAAGTGAGCTTTCCATACTACTTACGTATGGTTCTTCTTGTGTGCTTGTCTTGTCGTAAATTGTGATGATGTTTCTGAAGTTGATGCTGTTTCATCGTTTGTCGTTCTTGGTTCTGAACATCGTGGTATCTTTTCTCCAAGTAATTTACTAGACTAGGCTGGTGTTTCTCTCTCTCTATCATCTTCTCCTTCGGTTCTGTGGCGTACAAGCACGAAGGCTAGAGGTAATAGAGTATTATTCGTCCCCATTATTGTACAACCATGGTATTTGCGGCAAAGCTTGCAAAGTGGCCTTTTTTCACGACGTGTAGGCTCCCGGTGTGTTTATCTGGAGGTATATGGTGGGAGAGTACTATCTTGTTGTTGTTGTTTCATCGTTTGGTGTTCCTAGTTCCGAACATGCATCGTGGTAACCTTCTTCCAAGTAATGTAGTGTAGACTAGGCTGGTGTTTCTTTCTCTCATATTCTCGTGTGACGTTTGGTTGTAAGTAGAATGAGTTGAGGGTAAATAGAAGTGCTGGTCGTCCCCATTATCGTACAGCCTTCATTGTTTCGGGAGTAAACTGGGCTTTCTTCACGTGTAGGTTGCATGTGCTTGTCTGCTTGCTGTGATAGTAGATCCGAGTCGTGTGAGAGGTCCTGCAGGCTGTTTCATCGTAGGGCGTTCTTATTTCCTAACACGCATAGTGGTGTCTTCCTGTTCCCAGCAGTATACTAGGCTGGTGTTTTCTCTCGTATCTTCTCATGCGCTCGTTTTGTGTAGAATCAATTGAGGATTAATAGAGTTTATGCATGTTTCTCCTCGCTACCGTGTACTGTGTTGTACTGTGCGATTTCGACCTGACAGTGAACGTGAGCCGTCCTTCGTCTGGTTTTGATCTTTTTGTTTGCTTGGTTGCGAAAGACATTGAGAGGGAGTGCGTATCTTATTGTTTCATCATCAGGGGAACGATGTGAGTCTGGCAGACTCGGCTAGCCGTTAGTACGAGGTTAGCGAGTCTGGTAGAACAGAACCGAGTCTGGTGGAGCGGAACCGAGTCTGGTGGAGCAGAACCGAGTGTTCTGAGGGCAAGCCGGTAGACAGCATGCCGAGAATATCAGTGCGAAGGGCTGAGCCCTACAACACAGGATAAAGAGATGGCTGCCGCTTGTATTCAGAGAAGTTTGGCCTTATCATCAACAACCCCCCCCCCCGCCTCTGGCTTTTGATATTTTATCTTACAAGTAACAATGACTCTTGATGCAAACTTACGACGCTCAAGGTGCTTGTGACACTTATTCTCAATCTAAACTCTCGACACATGCTAACTTCTTTGTAGGCCATCAGCGATATTAATGTTGTCTTACTACGCGCTCTCGACGCTGGCTCTCAACTTGCTTGATGCTCATTCACGACACCTACAGCAATTGTGATGTCTGGCCCCCGACTCTCTCAATGCTCGTTCTCAATGGTCTCAACGTCCATTCCCAACACCTACCGCAACTGTGACGCTTGTTTTTGATACTTGTGGTGATCATGACAGTACTGTTCTCAATGCCGGCTTTTGATATTGGTTTTTGATGCTGGCCCTCGACCACGCGGCCACGGATAACTTCAATATAGTCTCTCAACATTTAGAATGCTCGCACTTGCAATCGACACTTACTCTCGGCACAATTGGCTAACATTGATGCAGGCTCACGACGCTCTTGACAGTTGTTCTCAACACTTTCGGCGATCGTGGCACTCATTACGCTTTCTTTCAACACTGTTTCTCGATGCTTTCGACGCTCGTTCTTGGAGATTGCGACGTTCATGATACAGTTACTTAGTAGACTTTTAGATATAAATACAAAGCAGTTAAATAGTTCAATAGCCATTTCCTTTACATGATGCTTAGTTGCTTCTTTTCTCATGGTTAAATTCGTTGGCTATGATTTAGTAGCCTCATCCCCAGCCCCGGAGGGTTTGAATGGCAGTTGTGCGTCGGAAAACAAAGTCTGGCAGACTCGAAGTCTGGCAAGCTCAGAGTCTGGTAGACTCGCTTGTATTCGCTTAATTGTCACCAGCCCCAGTAACCATAGGAGACTTTTTAGTGCTCGCTTAACTGTCTGCCAGACAACTTTTGTTCCCCTGATGATCCTTTGGCGTTCTTCTCTTTGTCACTGGCAGTACTGCAGTGCAAGGATCTCGTAACAAGCATCATGAGTTGAGGCTTAATAGAGTTTGTTCATCCCCATTATCGCATACTCGTCACTGTTTCGGAAGTAAACTGGGCTTTCTTCACGTATAGGCTGTAGTTGCCTGTTTCTCTGGTCATGGATGTACTATGTCGTGGGAGCGATTGTTCTTGCTTTTCATCGTATGGAGTTGCTCTTATTCTTCCTTTTTTATCTGTCATCTTCTCGCGTGTGCAGCTGCTGTGTCAGTAAAACAAGTTCGAAACGTAAAGCAGTTCACCATTATGCTCGTCCCCATATGCCCGTTTCCGTATGGCGCCATTCATCTTTTGGCTTGATAGAGTGAGCAACGTATTGCGTATTTATCGATACACTGAAGTCTTTCTTTTTATAAAGGTGTCGCGAAGTCGGCTCGTGTGGGAGCTCACGTGCACGTTTGTCTGTACTTGATCCGGCCTTTTTTACTACGTCGTACTTTCTGCAACAGTACTGTGTTTCCTCCCCCCTCGTTTTCGTGCTTTGTCCCCTTAAGATGTACAGTGAGTGCCAGTGTCCTTCGGTTCTTACTGTTTTTCATCGTTTAGCATTCTCTACGTCCTTTTCTGTTCTCTTGGGTCGCTTCTTGCAAGTCGTTGATGATGTGCACGTGTAATATTGTGAAGAGGGAGTTGGGGCGTTAGGTAGTTAATTGAGTTTGTTCGTTTCGAGATCTTGTTTTGGCGGATTTGTCCCTTCTAAGTATGTCGTTGTCACTCTCGTGCATCGCTGTAGGCAACGTGTAGGGGTTATTGAGGTAACAACTCATTCATTCCTGTTACATATCGTGTCCGTATATCGTTTTAATGGTCTCTTGTGTCTTGCATAGTGAGAGTGATAGTGAGTTGCCTTTACGGGTAGGCTGTGATCAAGTTTGTCTGCTTGGATTGGTGGTAAACTTTGTGAGAGAGTTTCTCAAGCTGAAGCTGTTTCATCGTTCCTTCTTCTTGTCAGAGCAAGGATCTCGTATCGGAATCGATGATCAGATATCAGGAGTTGAGGGTTATTAGAGTTTGTTCATCCCCATGATTATCGTAAGACCAGTGAAGTAAAGTTGACGTTCTTCACGTGTAGGCTGTGGTTGTCTGTTTGTTTGGTGGTATATCCTGCAAGAGAAAGCATAATGTGTCTTCATTGTTTACTGTTCTTCTTGTCAGCGCAATTGCGCAAGCATCTAGTATTGTCTTCCTGTCAGAGCAAGGATCTCGTATCGTCGTCTTGTCGGAAGAAGGATCTCGTATCGGATGATCGTGAGTCGAGGGTTAATAGAGTGTTGGCCGTCCCCATTATCGTACAGTCATTGTTTTACAGCAAAGCTTGTAAAGTTGACTTTCTTAAGGTACGTATAGGCTTCCGGTGTGTTTGTCTGGTGGTATATCGTGGAAGGGTACTATCGTGTTGTTTTTTCATCGTTTGGTGTCCCTTTCATGTTGTTGTGTATCTCTCTCATATTCTAGCGTGCTTAGGTTTCGAGTATTCATCCCAACGTCCCCTTTACCGTGAAATCCTAAATCCGAATCTTTCAACATAAAAGTGAGCAAGTTTACTAAACGTTTTGTACTTTTTGTCCACATTCGAGTGCGTCCCTTGGTGCTTTTCATCATATGGCGTTGCTATTATCCTTTCCTTATTGTTTATCTCGATCATCTTCTCGTGTGCCTGCTAGTCCGCAGTCTGTAAGGAAGTAGGAGGTAGGGTGAGGGGAAAGAGTTATAGAGTTTCGTTCGTCCCCATTGCAATACTGCCGAACTCTTCAAGTTGACACACGTACCTTCCGAACCCTTGGCTACTTGGTTCAAGCTCTTATAACAATATTATGATCTCGTATCGACTTGGGCTGATCGCTGAATGAGAATATCATCATCGTGAAGAATGCTTGCTTCTTCTGTAGCTGTTGCAGTTGCTCTACGCTTCGTATGACCTTTTCGTACGGCTACGTTTTTTACAGCTCGTGGCTGCCTCTCGTCTACTAGTAAACTCAGCAATAATCGTGACAGATTCTTTCGTCCGCTTGATTCAGGCTCTCATAACTACTTATAGCTCGTGCCATCTTTAATTCAAGGCAGATGTCTTAAGCGTGACGACCTCGCTGTTGAAGCATTTAAAAATTTGTTGTTCTAGTCACTTGGAAGTTCGTACTGTTTTTCCTCTTCTGCTACCATAGCTTTTCCGTATGGTGTCAGGACGAAAGTAGTGAGGTCGATATCAACAGCGTGTGTGATTTTTCGAGTGCTTTGAGTTCTTGAAAGTGCATGCAGTGACGGTACTGGCAACTCGTATTCTGTACTGCTTTTTCTCGGCTTTAGTCCCATGTCGGGTAGTTAAGTACCTCTTCTTGAGGTCGATACAATTGTACAAGCATCGTAGCAGAAACTTGTAACTCGTGTTTCCTTTGCAATTGCGCAATGCGTGGGATAGTCATGTCTCTTTCATGATATGAATACGTGTAGGAATTGAAGATCTTACTGGTTCGTCAGGTTGTTTCGAGTTGAGATTATATAGCTAGCTGTTTCGTTTCTGTGCTTGACGTTTGGGGTTTTTGGATTTGGTAGCTATGCTGTCTTTTGTCGTGCAATGTGTCTCCCAGCTTATTGCCGGATTGGAATTAATACATTCCTTTGTGCGGGTGGGCTGAAACGTACTAGTAGATGTTCTTGCTGCTGTAGCTGATTTGAGTAGATATCTTTAAAAATCTTTTGTGGAAAGACATTGACGGTGATAGTAAAATAGAAATCCCATATTCGTTCTTTGATATCGCTTTCGGCGAAATTTACTATTATCTGGATCCTCGTATGGAGTTCAGGGCAGAACAAGTACTTTTACCGTAGCTCAGTCGGTGTGATTAATGCATAGAGAAACTCGTGATCGTGCTTGATCCATCTCATACATCATTAAAACCAGCGTGCCCTGGGCGAGCTTTATAGACTGCCAGATATACCGTGTCAGTTTAAACAAATGTGTCTCTTTTCTCGTACTATCTCTCTCAATCTTGTGCTGATAAGGACAATCATGATCATGATGATGTAAATACGTGCACAGAGGATGACAGTGCTTTGGTTTCGTACTTATGTGTTGACCCGTCCCCATTGAAGTACTTAAGAGCGTGTCGTGTCGTAATGTAGTATGCCAGTGTCTAGTTCTTAGCTGAAACTCTCAAAAGAATTCGTTCTTCTTTCTAGCGTCGGTCTCAAACAAGTAGTCCTCCGTATGAAAGTTCGGAGGGTCGTGACGCTGAGACTCTTGCTAGCCCTTGTACTCTACTCGTGCAGTTGCTTCTCCACTGGCAGTCTTGATCATCAGGCCGCCTCGAAACATTGTTTAACCTTCGTGCTGAAGTCCTGACTGGAGAAAGCGTATCCAAATTCTATCGCTTTGAGTAGTGACGTCGTGATTGAATTTCGTAAAGCCCCTTGTTCTCGTTCGCGAGATTCGTGAAACATGGCAGTACTGCGTGTGTGGAAGTGCCAAATTAATTTGCGATGAATCGTGCTCGATGACTTCGGAAGCCTGCCGCTTCGATATTGCTTTGAGTTAAATGTTCTTGAAGGGTACGTACTTCTTTGCACACTTGATCCAACAACTTCCGTAAAAAAGTGGTATAACCACGTAGCTCGGACTATCTGCTCTTTTATAGCACATCTTCCCCATGATGCGTGAACCCTTCTGGAAGCTGGTTTTAAACTACGATGCTCAGTCGTTAACTCAATCAAGGCGAAAACGTGAACCGCCCTTGCTCTTTTCAGGCTTGCTCCCGTGCAAAGACTAATTCCATGACGTTTTTGTACCTGAATAGTACAAACAAATTGTAAAGATCTCGTGGCCGTCTCTTCAGTCAGCTCCAATAGTTGTCAATTGCCGTGTTCGATGTGAGAGAGTTCTCTGCATTGCAATATATCTTACTGCGTGGATATGATACTCTCTTCTGATGGTTTGGAGGTATCCTTCTACTGTGGTTTTGAGTCGCGCTGCTTGAGCATGTTCTCGTGCATTGATTGTTCAACCACATTGCGTCATTGCTCGTCACAGACTATCGATTCTCCTTGTTCTTAACTCGTGAGGTCCTAGAGTATCTTCCCACTGGCAGAAGTGTAGCGCTATACGTATGCGGATCCTGTTGTTCTTCATAATCGAGGAAGAGGATATGGATACGTATACTTTGATCCAGCAGGTGTAATTCTTCGTACATATGTGTTTGTTGTTGTGTGAGGAACTCCGAGTCTGGTTTCTTAATCTGACTGAGTTTTGTGTAGAGAGCCAATATTAGGTCCAGGTTTGCATGCTATATACTTACTTACGTATTAGAGTATGGCAGTCGATGTTAGACTCTAGGCCTCTACTGGTCGTTTTGTACTGGCAGTATCTGAAGTCCTGCTGTATGTACCTTGATCCCCTTTTTGTTGTTCTATAACGTCGCTCAATTCAATCGTTTCATGCTTGGTGCAGATTCGGTCCAAAGCTGTCGTACTGAACTTGAAACATCCGTGATACTAATGTTCTCAACCACAAGTCTATGGTAACCTCTTTCTATTCTGCGCCAGTGTTTTGGATCAAGGTTATCGGAAATTCAACTTGCGTTTAACGTGTACGAAGAATTTTTGTTCCTGTCAATCGTATGAGGCCAATATTACGCAGCGAATACTCGCAGCTTTACGTGCGCTTTTCGGATATCCGGGAGACTTGATCACTTGAGTTGTACTTTATACACGATCTCGTAGAATACCCTGAGTATCGTAGCAGGCTTTTGCTATCTCTTTTTCGTGATGAAGACTAGAGTCAGAGGCATATACCAGCTTTTATTTGCTTCATCCAAACGAGTCTGATGATCGTAGAAGTAGCTCATTTGCCAGTGTGCTCGTGATAATTCTGGAAGTATATTGGATCTGTAGAGATCCTGCCGCTTCTGAGTAAGAATGGCATTGTGTCTGAGTCCGCAATCCGTATAGGTGTTCGAGCAGAATGATCATGCAATCTACATACGTACAGATTGAGATGTTTTCTTCCATTTCATGATAGCGGATTGCTACATATCATACGAACGTAGCCCATGCGGCCTCTACAAATTCAAATTGGATCCTTTGCTGATCATATGAGACTTCCGTGCCGTCGAGGGATACAAACGTCAGTTGTGCAATTGTGCTAGTACTGCCACTGCTTACGTGCCTTGCTGTTGGTCAAAGTACTCGTAGACGCTTTTTGGTATCGTGAAGTACAAAGCCGGCTCGTAATTCCTTCTGCGTGGTCTCTGCCTGTTGTTGTAGCGCTTTTGGAAATGCATGACACATCCACCCCTGTTCTTACTTTCTCATGGTCTATTATCTGACTACTCGTGAGTCCATTTTCGTTCTGTTTTCAAGTTGCGAACCATTTTACGTATGTCGATACTATACTTAGGCTTTGGGTAGGATAATCAAATCTAAGTGTGCGGAGTATCCACGTATCAGAGCTTTCATCCTTGCCGTTTGTGTAGCGCTATAGCTCCGTGACACTTCATACGTAACCTTCTGTCACGGTGTCTCCTATAACGTGTCGTCTTCCTAATCGAGTTGATCTTGTACGGAGCTCAAGTGCGCATGTATTGAGCTCTCCAAAACGTACGGCAAGTTGTAGCTAGACTTGATTTAAGCCGATCTGAAAGTGTATCCATACTGGCATAAGATGTCCAAAGTTGCTTACCGGCCGAGTACGGCATTTGTTCATGAATTCGTCATTAGCGTCATAGCCTGCTCAGTGAGATAGCTGGATGCATACTAATCTTTCCTCCTTTTCGGTCTTATGCTCGTAGACCGTCGGAAAACCATTTGTCTTTGCGTATCCACTACCGTGATCTGTTTCCCCCCCCGTTATCGTCAAATTGTCATGGATTTATCCATTTGCATGTACCTCATCCTTCAAATCTCTTTTCCGTAAGGCAAGTTCAATGATTGCAACGGAACTAGAAGCGTACCGATGCATGTCTGTAGTTGACTACTACTGAGCCGACCATCCGCTGCGTACGTACATGGATCCAAATCTGCATTCGAACGCTTGTACTTTCCTGACTTGAGTAGTACGTATCTTGGCTCCAACGCTCGTATGATGAAAAGTTGTTCCTCTTTGCATAGTCGCTGCTATGCTATCTTCCCCATTATCGTATAGTCTACTCAATCCTTCTCGTGCAATGATAATTTCCTCGAACATAGTAAAAGGCGACAAGGGAGACAGCTGTAGCTTTGAGAAGAGATAGAGCAAGCTTTAAATCTCGAGATCTCCGTGGACCGAAATAAGAGCAATTTAAAGCTAGCCTGAGCTTGCATTTGTATAAGGTGAAAAGTAAAGTAAGATTGTTCGAATTGCGCAAAGACACCGTGGAACCCAAGTACAAGGCAGTAAGATGTGATTTAAGGGCTCTTTGGGGTTTCTCATGAATCATATAGAATCTGCTTTTCCTTGCCTGAGTACCGGCCGTATGTTGCAGTGAATTGTATTCGTGGCCATTCCTCCTTTACATACGTGCACGGTTATCTCGTTGAAAATTGCTTTGCGTCTGACAGTGCTTGATTGTTTTAGAATCTTGCTCAAATGCGAAAAATTCGTATGGACACTCGCATCTCTATGAGCAGGATCTAGGAAGTCTCGTACTTGGATATGGTCTTTCTGTCTGACTGAAGTCTCGCTTATGATCATGTCAAGCTGTTTCACGGGTGAAACAGAGCCATATGTTTGCTATCGCGGTACTCGTATCCGTGAATGCGCTTCAGTGTATATACATTGAAGACAAAACGTAACTCCTCATATTGCAAGCAGAGCTTCAACGTTATTGTGGATGCTGGACGTATGGTCTGCATGCTACATCCAATTACTCGTGATTGCGTGCATGTCTTCCCAGCAATGGTATTGGCAAGTTCGTTACTACTTTTCGTGGCAGTAACGTACTTCGGACGATGAAGGAGAGTTCTGCTACTAGAGGTATTGTATTTTCTTGCGTCCTTATTCGATGGTACTACGCACATCAAGTGGCCGCGCCCCGGAGTATTCGACAACGTCAAACCGGTCGTCCAATTGTCTTGACCAACTCGCAGCGCTAGCGTAAAAGTAGAACGAACACTGAATCGTAAGCCAATGGCTGGCAGAGCGAGATTGACGAATTCTCGTATCCGTACTAGTATAACATAGCCGGCATATCCTCATTTGCATGTACGTGAGTATCTGTCCTTACACGAAGTACGTCAAAATCTGCAACTGAATTCAGGTACCGATGCTTATAGAAACGTAAGAAGTTCCGCTGTTCCGTGCATGTCCTAGGCCTCAATTTCTTCCCCATTATGACATGCCTCATATTCACCAATGCTTATAGTTCTCGTGGTCTGCATGGGACGTTTGTTTGAGAAAGAAGGGTGAGAAACGCTTGTCTGAGAAGGAAGCTGCTTCTAAGGATAAAACGATCGAGTTCTCCGTGGGCCAAAAGAGTAACAACTTCCGGCTGCTTAGATATCAAAATGTCGATCGCCAAAAGCACAGCCCAATGCGAGGCTCGAACTCGCGACCTTGAGATCTCTCAAGTATATGTTTGCCAAAGCTTACACTGTTAAGAGTCACACGCTCTACCGACTGAGCCAACCGGGCGAATATGAATATGAGGCGTAGACTTTGCTACGAGATAAGACTGAAAATAACCGAGATGAAAGACGCAAGGATTATCATCAATTCGATTTGCATGGCCACCTAATAACAGCCGGCTTTGCGACACTGTAAAAAGTACATCACAGCACAAAGGAAATATCCGAACCTGCATTCGAGCTCGAGACTTGGCTGCTTCCATCATCCACATCAGTTGACTCTGTTTCCGCGGGCCCGCCAATTGCAACTGGATCATCCAGAACTAATAGCGGCTCCAAAAACTCCTTATAAGGAATATCATGCTCGACTAGGAAGATCGCTATCTCTTCCGCAGGCTCAGGTAACTGCTCAATACCAACCTTGCGGGTGCCCAAATGAGCACCATGCCTGAGAAGCAACCGAACAAGGGATACATGTCCCCTAGCTACGGCTTGCCAGAGCGCTGTCCGCCCGTCAGCACCTTCATGGTTGACTAGAGCACCATGCAGCAGCAGCAATCGAACCACAGGCTCTTGGCCAGCTATAGTCGCATTGTAAAGAGCAGTGTGGTCGAGAGGAAACTCCGAGCTTTTCGCAGATATATCCAGCCAGAACCCGGAAGTTGCCTCAGCCTCCACTGCATCCACCTCAGTACCAAGTTCCAGCATTATACGAGCAGTCTCATACAAGCCCTTGTAGCAAGCAAGTGAGAATAACCAGGCCGAACCAGGACGTTGTATGGCAAAATCTCGCTCGATTTGACATCCTTTCCGTAGCAGCAGCAATGCCATAGACTCGTTGCCATCTTCCATGGCATGTTTGAGAGCCTGGGAAACATCTTGCAAGTGGGGATCAGCACCTCTGGTGAAGAAGATGCGAACGAGGTGCTGGTGATTCCTCCTAGCGCAAATCAAAAATACTCCGACTCCTTTCCAGGGAATCCAATCATGCCCAACATTCTTCGTATCGCGCTGGTTGACTTGCAGGCCCCAGTTGAGAAGTAGTCGGACTATGTCATCATGGCCCTTCTCAACTGCAAGGGCAAGAGCAGTTGTCGAATTGTTTACCTTCACTGCCCTCTGTTGCATATCTGCACCGGCATTGAGAAGGAGTCTTGCAGTTTCCCTGTGGTTGTTCTTTGCTGCATATGAAAGCGGGGAGATTGAATGCAAGTCGAAGGCGTCAAGTAGGTTTTTGTCTTTACCGAGAAGAAATTGTAGTGATGAAAGAGTTAAGGTGCCAGCTTTTGCTCCAAGGTGTAGCACAGTCTGATGCTTCCCATCCCGGATATCGGCATCGCTGGTCTTCAGGTCGAGTATTGACCAAACCTCTTCACCAAGCATATCTCCGGCTCGAGTCCAATGGAGCGGTAGCTTGTCCGTTGAGTCTCGGGCGTTTGGATCGGCTCCTTTCTTCCTGAGATACCGCATGAGTTCTACGTGCCCGTGATAAGCAGCCCAGTGCAAGACAGTTCTTCCCAAGCCATCAGTCGACTTTGGATTTGCCCCAACATCGAGAAAGACTGAGGCAGGGCCATCGAAACCTTGCCGTACTACGTTTAGAATTGCATCAGATCCGTCCCGTGCGGTAAGGTTGAGAGCAGTTATCCCGCGAGATACCAGATTCTGAGCAACATCTTTGGCCTGTGCGTAGAAAAAAGGTGTCTTTCCAGATAGATCCTGCCCAAGTCCATAATCTGCGGTGTTTCGGACGGCAGTCTCCAGACCCACAATTGACATAAGCATCTCTAAGGCTGCGGAATTGCATGGTTTAGCAACTGCACAATGCAGAGTGGACCACCCTGATATATCCACAAGCTTCGGATTAAGCCTCACAGGAGGGGTGGTCTTGCCAGCCTGCTCTCCCTGACGGTTCATTCCACGCCAAAAGGACCTTAGCCCCAGCACACTATCAGTGGTGGGTCTTTGTGAAAAGAAATGATAATGTAGCGGTGTGAGGCCAAGCTCGTCCTGCGCATTCATTTCAGATGCCTCAAATTCCCATACAAAATCGGTCACTGGCTTGAGTAATGCTTCAAGATGAAGAGCCGATGCTCCGTGAAAGCCTTTGAAGGACGAGCGACAATTGGTCACGTCAATTCCCAGGTCTTTCATCCTCGCCTCGAATGAGAGAAGCGGACGGTTCTGAAGACGGTACAGTATCAGAAGTTTTCGAAGCAAATCAGGTCCACCATCCCTTTCCAATTCGGATAACGCATCAAGTAGCGCAGTTTCGTTTGCTCTTGCTTCCTCAATCAGATCCTCATCCGTATTAAAGTCCTCTTGTTCCCGCCTTAGGTCACTGATGACAGAGCAAAAATGAAATATCACAGCAGTAGCTTTCTTGCGAGTATCAGAGCCCACACGAAACGTCTTGCACAACTTGAACAAGAACAGGTGAACAGCAACCGCCTTTGGCCAGTTTCCAACAGCCTCAAAGGCTAAAGAAACATCTCGCACGTGATCGATAATTTCCATCGGCTCTGGAAGCTTGTCAAGCTCACTTAAGGGCGGCACGATACTCCAAAGAACGCCGTGCAATCCTCCGAGCCATTCGCCAGAGACCGTGACGACATTATTGGTAAGATTGATGAGGCTTTCGCTACGTAGTCTGAACGATTTCCATCTCTCTTCTTCCGGAGTGTCGTCTGCCGAGATGGGGACAACCTCGGTCTTGCCCTTGAGTCGCTCCATCTTCTTCCCGACACACCACATAAATGATGAGAACATATCGTGTACAAGATGCTGTTCGAGAGCGGCATCTGACCACATACCAAGTGACCAAGACTCGGAGTCCTCACTGCCAGAGTTCGTGAAAGAAGGTTGCCTTGCATCCAACGGTTTCAAAGAGAATCGAAATTTTCGTTTAGCATCTGCAGGAGCCGTGCCATGCGCTGTCTTGAAGCCAAATATGTGAGTTGAGTGAACATCCAACGCCAGGTTCGATGACAAGGTCGAATCTGCTATGCTAGTCTCCTCGTTGATCGAATGAAGTTCTGCGAATGCGTCTTCCATATACCACATCAAATCTCGGATATAAGCAGAGTCCCTTCTAGCCACGCCGAGCCGTCGAAGTGCTGGGACTCTCCGGGCTTCATCACTTTCCCTCAGCCAATCGCTTTCTGGATTCGAATCGGGGCCACCGGTGTGTACCTGCGTTTGCTGGGAACGAATAGAGAATAGCCATAACGCAAGCACCGCCTCCAATTCAGTTGCACTGGACTTCCAACCACTCTTTTGTCGTTTAACGGTCATGTAGATCAAACCGGAATCAGTCGAATCTCCAGGTGTGCGGAAACCTCGCATAGTCCAAGCCATGTCGGTGTGCTTCTCATCCGCAAATAAAGTGTTCATGATCGTGTCGATTGCTGTAGAAAGCGATATGGCCGCATCAGACACTGGGGTGTTCCATCTGCTCAGTCGTCCAATTCTTTCTCGGCATTTGACTGCCCTTTGACATCCACTCGTCAATAATCCAGGCGATAGCGAGTGAAATTCAAAGAAACTGGTATCGTGGCCACTATGAACACCCCAGTTCCAACAAGTGCCATCGAATATGTTGCAATTACAATCGGCGGCCAAAGAAGTACAACCATTGCTATTACCAGCTGGATGTGTGACCGTTGAGAAAAGAGACTTGATCCTCATGTAATAACTGAGTTCGGGATCAGGCGACCACATCTTTTCCGCTTCAAACGCAAGCCTGGTCGCCATCCATTCCATTTCGAATCCATCAGGAACCCTATACGCAGCAGGCGTCAATGCTAGCCCTCTCCTAAGGTATGCCCGTACAACTATCATGATCGCGGTAGTGATAAGTTGAGCAATTGCAGCTGAGAAGTGGCTTGAACGGAAACCTGTAAACTGTAAAACAAAACCGACGGTACTTATGATCGACCCGAGTGTGGTGATAATTTGAAGAGTGCCGGATGGACGAACCAATTTTGCAGACCTACAAGGGTAATGGTGCTGCATGGTTGTGTTCTCAATATGTACAGCATTTTGAGTTTTTCGCTTTCCCGATTGGGGCAGCACTCGGGTCGGAGTGACGGATGGTCTCAACGTTGAACGGAGGCGGGAAGTCAGAAGGGATGTGCGTTGCTGCCTTGCGATGATTGCGTAGGAGTCGAACTGTTGATCTGTTACAGAGCCGGATTGTTGAAGCCAGAAAACTCTGAAAGGTTTGGTTGGTTGAGGAGGCAGACATGACGATGGAATTGATCCGGTTTCTCTAACTTCCCAAACATCTTCCCTAGTGCTGCTTTCAACGACAAAGGAGCATACCCACATTCCGAGCACGAGAAGAACAGTCCCCACGGCCGTTAATGGATATGCTTGGGATTCGACAGGATCTCCTTCTTTCATGAACTTGAACTTGAGTTTAGGATGATACGTTGTAGGTCCCGTAAAGGCCAGGACACCAGCCTGTAGAGCAACGCCGAGTATTAAGAATGCTCGCTGCTCCCAACGCCGCCAGTTCGACATTCTTGAACGAAGATTCAGAAACAAGTTTGGCGCTATAGCACCGATGTGCGTCTCGGTATTGCCGGGTACCGTACGGGCCTCAATATCGTGAGGTACTGTTGATTGGGCTGGTAAAAAGTACCTCCCAAAATGCCATAGATAACGAAGATGAGAATCAGCAACTAGAATTCGAGCGGAACGTTAGTTAACTACTTTAGCAATTGAACACTTTACATACCAGTCTTATCCTGCATTTCGAACTTATGGCCATTCCTTGTCTCAGCTTCCAATGTTAGAAGCCGATCTTCCGCCTGCAGCGATCTGTCTTCAAGGTAGACGAGTTGTACGATCTTTGGAGCACCAACAAGCCTGACAACAGACTGTCCATTCCAAATTTCGCAAACATCCTGCGAAGTTGAGGTTGTGAGCTCTTCCTCTGCTATTGCTCGACTCTCACGAGACCTTCCTATCAGAGCACGTAGCCAAGGTGGCCCTCCGATCCTTATAGCACTCACGATCGCCGTTACTATCCCCAAAGGACCCTTCACGACAGTTAGATGCGCGTTGGAACATGATATCAAAGCAAAACATACCAGAGCAAATAAAATATTGTCTTCCCATGTGGTAGAAGTCGCCAGAAACTGCTTTGCAACCTGCTCACCAAACAAGGAAAGAAGCGGGCCGAAATCCGAAAATAGGTCGTTTGTAGCATCATCGCCGAACTCTGCAGCATATACAAAGGGTATCCGCGCGAAAAAGGAGAGAACGCCGATATAGGTAGAGGCAAGTCGTCTCAAACACCGAGTCGCTTGACCTCGAACCGCCGCACCATACGGTTCATTTGAGCCTGTGTGTCTTCTCGAGGTTGGAACTTGTTGAGCTTCGTCCTTTTCCGCGTAACCGATGAATTCTAATCCCGTCATTGTTTGTACTGAACCGCCAGTTAGCAGAATGAATCAAGAAATGGAGTGGGCTACTTACTGTCTTGATTTGTACGAACCGACGCATGCTCATCCTCGTACTCTGGAGCATGAAGTGATTCGTCCTCAATCCCAGGCATAAGGGCACCCTTCTGTTGTTGCATTCCAGCGCTCAAATTGCTCCAGCTTCCATCCACAGTGACCGATCACAAGAAGAAGGAGTGGGAAGAACTCTACACGGAGGTCCTTCCTCCACCTGGCCAAAGTCTGCTCTGTTACACTTCCACCAATGCATCCAAGCGATCGAAGCCTTTCCGTGTATTCTGGTGCCTATCCTTGGCTGTCTCTGTTAGAACAGCGAGTTGTTTGGTGGGTGTGTGCTCATAAGAGACGTGTCGCCGGTTGTGGATGTGGAGGGACCATAGAGAGAGTGGTGGGTGAGCATGGCCGCAAATTTGCTTTTGGTAGCGGATTGATGAATTCTCGTGGTCGTTACGTGCTTTAGGAGGACAATATCGGTAGCATTGAGTAGATGAGGTGGGGTGTTGACTGAAATCGAACAACCGCTACTTCGTCACGTCGCTGCTTTGACTAGATTTGAGAACCGCATTGTTCCGAGCGCAAGTCTTTCCATATTCTACCAAGGTTAGTATTGAGTGCAGGTTGTCGACCAACGTACGTGGTTTCAAGTGCTGACGTGCCGTTTGTTGGCGTTATTGAGAACTGTATTGAAGATTGTTGGTTGTTGATTTGGTGAGGCTCAAATGTTGACGTTTCGATGGCCTCTAGCGGGAGCGGGAAAGCTAGTTGTTTAGCGAATGTAACCGAGCTTGGCGGTTTACCCTAAACATTTCAAGCAGGGGCCATAGGTGTGCGATTCTGATGACCATTCAGTTGTATTGAACAGAACATTAATTGTATGCCTCTAGCTTACTTACTCCAGAGCTTTCTTGAATGAGTTTGAGCCTCAGCCTTCAGCATTTTCGAAAAGCACAGGCTGTTATGAATGAAGTACTTACTACTGGCTTTCTCCTGCCGAAGAAAAAGCAGATCTAGATCTAGATCTGCAGAATACTGTAATGTTTCATATAGAAAGAAGATTTTGGCTTATGAAGAGCGAAATATCTCTTCTTGACTTGTAAATTAGGATTCTCAAGAACGGAAAAGGGGTTGTGGAGCAACAAAACGAATACAAGTGGTGGCCACAGATCTGCAGACTTGGGTCCCTTTTCTTTGACCACCACTTCTATGCGGTTGACGGTAAATTATTGAAAGTAAAATTAAAATACAAGCCCAATGCGAGGCTCCAACTCTAGGACCTCTCATGAAGTTAAGAGTCACACGCACTACCGACTGACCAACCGGGCGGATTTGGGGTGGTTTAAACACTTCTGTCAATCCTGTCCTTAATGCAGTAGGCATACCCAGCCAGCAAATGCGGACAATCGTCTCCTCCCACAAGTTCCCCATTCATTGCCAGAAAATATTCCAGTGAAATGTTCAACCGTCTCACAATCTTAGGACAGGTCTCCCCTACCGAGCAGTTAGCATCACCGGGATCGGAGGGCAACAAAGGAGCAAGTTTCTTACCTCGTCTAGCCACTGTCCACTCCGAACAACCAGAAATGGCTTTCTGTATCGGGCCTGGTGGCAGCATCATTATCCATGCATCCGAAGGAATATTGAATGGCCTCTTCCTCTCCACTGGAATCTGGCTCATCTCTTCCCATCCAGGGCCAACAGTATCCAGCATCCTTCTTGCTTTCTCCTCCGTCCACTTCAGCGACTTCATCACTTTGCTGAGTAACTGTTCGGGCGATCCGGGACAACCGGCAAACCCAAACTCTGCAGTTTCTCTTGCGGCTTGTGCATCACTAATACCCCAGGGATTAAGTACGCCTGCAACCTCCGTACATCGCTCATCAACGGGAGACAGGTAGATACACAGAAACATCTCGTTGGATTCGGTCTTTATGTCTCCTGCGTTTGCATCCGCAACTCCTGTAACGTTGGTGGGATCGGCAGGGAAATGTAGTCCGATATAGTCGGTAGTGCGCTCATGGCACATTAGTTCTTCGGGAGTACTGGGGCAGCCCTCGCCCCTACACATGGGGGCGATGCTGTAGAAGGAGCGGGAGGCCTGAGCTGCGGTCAAGAACCGGTCCAAGTAGTGCACTGCTCGCTTGTGAATAGAGCGGGTATGGAGGTTGGTGGGGGAGGCGAATGCGACAGATGCAAACGCGCTCAATATCTCGAGACCGACAGAGAGAAACGTTGAATACTTCATTGCAGACTGCGCCGATCCAGTTGAAGAGATGCTTTCGGAGGTCGGATTTGTCGATTTGAAAGTAGCGGAGGCCCGGGGCTCCTAGTAGCTAGAGGACCCATCATGTGGAAATGAGCGTGAATATAAGCTTTCCATGGATTGAGAGTCTCGCCCAAACATGGCCACATGTACAAACTACTGCAACCTCAGATAGACGACTCTATGATGTTGAGTAAGCTGCATATGCGGTGTGCAAAATCTCATCACTGCTTTCGAATACTGCTGAACCTGTCCATGGTTCGCAGGCGCCTTCGTGGGGTGCTGTCGTAAGTTGGGTGACACAGGCTGCAAGGCTATTATTAGAATTGAGAGGAGACAGGAAGGGACTCTTCTCTCTACTTACTCGGAGTGTGTGGTAAGAAATATACTGTACTTAAATATTGTGGTGTCGCATTCATTTTCAGTCTGTCCGTGGTAGCAGTCGCCATGATCAATACCATCGGTTATGAGAATATACGTTCATCCTGACAACTTGAAGCCCCATTTCTCCCACACAGGGATCATAACTTGAGTCCTACATATGTACTCACATTCAGACGCAACAAAAGACAGATTCGTCTGGCTGACCACCTTCCAATGGTTCCCTACCGCAATTAATTACTGACAATGTCCAACCATAGATCCTTAGGAACTTCGCCATATCTTCTCCCTCAGCTGGCAAAGCCACACTGTCATTTGAGCCGTGATGCTCCCGAAGATATCCACCTGAAAAACAATCCTGAAAAACGGCATCAACCACGTCCGTCCATGATACTTTTTGAGCCCCTCCAGCTGGTTCACAGAAAAGAAAGTATGCGCGAAGGTCACAGCCAGGACCCAATGCCAGATGAGCCTCACCGGTAAGTAGTACATTGTAGTGGCCAGCTCCTGAGCTACCCTTCGTGCACGTACCTTCTTGTTGGGCTGCACATAGTGTCGCAGGATGCACTCGCGAAGGAGAAGAAGGGTAAGTTGCATGGTGAGGTCGTGGCCGACGAGGAATGAGAAGATCGGATACTTATACTGAATATCTTCAGATAGTTCCGTTCGAATTCCGTGGCATGTTCGAGAGGCAGAGTGAGATATGTTTCTACTCTGGCGGTGATTTGCATATGAAGCCGCTGGCTGATGGCGTAGATGAGTATGGCCTGAAAGAATAGGTAGGGTGTTGAGTTGACGATGGAGACGTAGTTGAAAAGGTAGATCTTGAGAAGATGTAGCAGTACTATTCTAACCACGGAGCATAAACGGAACGTGGCATGATGGAGGTTGGAGACCAAGCAAGCCCGGGCTCGACTGAAACGGGAGCGAGAAGGTGTGTGGATCTGGAAAGCATGTCCACTGGGAAGGAGAAGCGCCTTCTCAGCCAAATCTATGGCGGAGCTTTCCGAGTACTTTTCCATGACCGTGATCACAGGCTGGAGTATGTTGAGCGGGTCGAGATTCAGTGCAAGCTGTTGAACAGTTAGCTTCGGTACTCATGCAGATGACGATTCGGAGCCTTTTCCGTTTCCAAAATTTCCAGGCTGTCGACGAGGTGGAGAAGTCGCTATGCAGCACTTTTGCGGACTCTGACACCGCTCCAGCCGTTTCACACGTTTTTGTTCACAGAAACAAACCATACCGTTTGGAATCTCTGCCCACGAGGCAACCATGTATGTATTTCCTGGACACAGATGGTGATACTTACAACAGAAGGAAGATAATTTTCTCTTGAGAGCTCGAGAACATCGCCGTTGCACTCGAATCAGGGAGAAGTAACCGATGAAGAGCACATGCGCAAGTTTGTAAGCCATGATTGACTCGAAAGACTTTGCAGTATCGATTACCTGATAAAACTGAATGATGAACGTAGCGTAGGGCATAAACTATTGACGAGCCTCAAAAGCACCCCTCTACTTCGGGAATCCAGATGACATCTTACCTCATGGTAGCATTGAAAAGCGTAAGGCATGGCATGTATCCATGCACAGCTCTGTGAGCTTTGTAGGAGTACGAGTGTACTACAAGTATGTATGGCAACTACAAACCGACAGTTCCAACAATCGCAATCATACGCCAGCGTCAAACACTGCAACTTTCCCCTTTTGATTAAAACGTAATGAGTGCACACTGAGACGGACAGCACGCTTGTATGCCGGTTGTAACAGCATTCGCAACTCAGAGGTGCGAGATGTGCCCAGTCAACCACGACGTGCCAATTCTGCAGGGACCTTGTACTTATGTTAGCAAAGGTCTCCGGTGTCTCATCGAGAGACATACATACCCGTAGGCCCCGCAATCCCAGCGATTCTTGTTAGCCTAGCTCACATTCACAAAACAACCCACCTCCAACCTGGCACAAATCCTCTCCTAGTTGTAAATATCTCTCGGAGCTCGTATCCTAGGTCCAGATACCCGAATGGGAGCAACCATGCGAGCGATATCGCTGTGATGTCTGGACTATCAGGAATATGCCAATTTTCAGGTTCTTGTCGGTGCTCATGTCGAAACCATGGAATGCTCAATCCATAGACAGCCGTGCTTGCATTGATGCAAATCCCGATAAACCGACGGTAGCTACCAGCATAACAGGTGGGCCGTGATGAGAGATGCCTTCTGAACGACGGTTGGCGATACCCGTACATAGCTGTTGTGGAGCCCAGTTCACCGTTGCCATCATCGTTATGTAACTAACAGTTTTGATTTAGACCGAGCTAGCTGTCATGATACCATGCCGAGATCTCAACCATGTGTTTGACAGGAGGCAAATGCCCGTGCCTTTGGAGACTGTCGCTCTCCTAGTGCCGGCCGAGTGCTGAGCGCTGAGTGTTGAGGCATGATCCTCCTCGATCAGAGTTGCCTGCTGAATTCCGCCGTCATGATGCTCATCGCTGTGGGTCCTTTCCAGCAAATCCTGAAGATTCTGAGGTCATGGTCAAGGTGGAGACCATTCTACCATTCCGCCGAGTGCTGAAGTCATGATGCTCGTCGGTGAAGATACCTCCAGTGCTGTCTGCTGAATGCTGAAGTCATACGTCTCCTAGAGGCCCTGCATCTCCCATTAGCTTCGTTCTACAAGCAAGCTTTAGGAGAAGGCTTGAAGTCGAGAATTACCACGTTTGGACGAGTTGGCGAGATCATCATGATCGACATCTTGGGCGAAAACTTCGAAGGTTGGGAAGTTTCGAGAAACTGCAGCTCGGGATTTGCGATGGGGGGCCAGGGCATGTGCAACCGCAAAAGTTGGCAAGACGTTGGGAGAAGAGGGTGTGGTGTATGCCGTGTGCTGCGTGCGCCTTCAAAGTGTGAATTCATGAGGTTTGGTGGTTGACGAGGAAGGAGGTCCATCCGGGCTCGCCCAACCGTAGATGGTTTAGCGCGGAAGGCTCTTATCTCCTATCGACCTGCAGATAATGACGTCGTGCGACACCGGAAGGTTCCGAGATCTCGGCAGACGCACAACGACGTCGTGCGTTGAGGAATTTGAGTTTTGAGGAGATTTCAACCGCCACGAATGGAAGGCCGATGAAGAATTTTGCGACATGTATATTGAATGAGGACCGATTCGAGGCTGCTGACGGTTGACCTGTATCCGGCGAAAAGGGTGGAGAATTGAGGGGATTGAGAAGGAGAAAGTCTGAAGACGTCGCGAGACTTGGTTGATCTAGCGAGCCAAAAGCTTGGAATCTCAGGTGTTCACGGCTCACGGGCAGAAGTTAGAGCTGAGTTTACGTCAGTTATCACGAAGTGTTGGAGAAGACTTGAAGCATACTTTTGTGAGGTAATGTTTGAAGAACTAGCTCTCATCGGGCCATTGTATGTAGAAGGACCAGTAAGCGGTATTCGAAGTCAATGAAATACAAGACCAATCAAGCAGAATATCATGATGCAAGCTTTACTTCTTATTACAATCGTTTGCAGTACAAACAGTTCGCGGGCACCTGGCCCCTAGTATACAATGCCTCGAACAAGAATCAAAATGCAAATGCTCATTGAATGAATAACAGAGAAAAGGAAATCTAGTAATAAAACAGAATGAGATCTATTGATCTAGAATGGGTGGAAAAGAAGAGAAGAACATAAGAAAAAGGTCGTTAGGAAACACAAAAGGAAAGACAAAAGAAACCCACGCTCCGAAAATCACACAAAATCAATCCGCTTTACACAATCTCAATAGCACAGTCCTTTCCACTCTGCTGGCTCTTCACCTTCTCCAAATCACTCAACTCAGCTCCATCGAGGTTCACACCCTCCTTGCCCATGATCTTCTCAGCGTCCCACTCAAGCCCGAACTTCTTTCCAAGCTCTCTCTTGATGCAGAATCTCACAGCCTCAAGAACATTTTCAAAGACACCCATGGAAGCTGGGTTCTCCTTATCGTTCTCATCACCTCTGTGCACACCCGTCTTAACCAAGCATGTGTTCCATCCGTACATGTTGCCACCGCAGATATCAGACTGTGGGTTGTCACCAACCATGTAGACGTTCTCTGGAAGCACATTCTCGGCGTGAATCTCCTCCATCCAGTTTGAGAGGACCTCATCGGCGTATGTGTAGGTGGCACGCTCTGGCTTACCGTAGATGGTACGCTCGAGCTCAACACCGGTGATGGCCTTGTACATAGCCTCGAAACCGAGACGGAAGGTACCCTGGGACATACGTGGGCCGTATGGGAATTCAGTCGGGCAGAGCAAATCACCCTGGGAGAAGTAGACTGGGATGCGCTCGGAGACTGGGTCCTCGGCAATGGTTCCCATGCGTCCGTTCTTTGAGCGGAGGAGATCCATCATGATCTGGTAGTCGGTTCCGTAGTCTCTGGAGTCAGAGAAGACAAGGATGGCCTCGATGTTGACCTTGGTGAAGTCGCGTGGGCGAGCAGAGTAGCGCTCCCATGGACCCATGATTCTGTATGGAGCGATGGCCTCGTTCCAGGCGACAATGTCGTTAGGAACGATGACATCCTTGAAACCATAGGCCTCGGCGATGTCACGGCACATGAAACCCTCTCCACCGACGACTAGAACAGTGTTGTAGTATTCGGCAAGAGCGGACATAGGGGTATGTGATTGAATGAACTGCTTTGGGTCGACGGGCGAGCCGAGGATCTCAGAGAGCTGCTTGCAGCGAGCTGGCTCGAGCTTTCCGGAACCGTTGGTGAGGAAGATGTAAGGAATCTGGAGAAAAGATTAGCATGTGTTACAGTGATGGAATGTTAGTTGAACATACCTTGATTCCGAGCTCGTTGTCACCGTTGAGAATATCGAGGGCCTGCTTTGCCTCAGGGATCAAACGGTCACCGTGGACGAGGACACCATCGATATCGAAGGCGAAAGCCATGTTCTTCGCATCCTTGACAGTCTCCTTTGCAAGCTCCTGAGCCTGCTTGGAGAGAAGTTCGAAGGAAGCCTGAACTGGTGGCATACCAGGTCTCTTGTTGCGGATCTTTGGGATGGGAAGCGAGGCTCCGAGCGAGTTTCTGGAGCCACGGCGGTTCCGCTGAGAGGGAGAGATAGAAAGGTGGTGCATCAACGAGGCAGCCTCAGATACTGAGGAGCGGGTTGCTGGAACCTCAATGGTGTTTGGATGCTCAGGGTTTTCACCGGCATGTTCGCGAGTGATTGCTGGGATTGGAAGGGTTCCGGCTTCGATGCTGGCTCTGCTTTCTGTTAGAGACTTATCATAGCAGGGTGAAATGTAAGCTCACCTTCGGCCGTTAGATTGCTCAGTTGGGGTTCCGTTAGTCATGTTTGAGGCGGAAGACATGTTGTGTGTATTTGGTGTCGATAGAATTTAAAGTCGATGCAACCTCAAGTGGGTAGGTAGAGCCAAGAGCAATGATATAAACGGAAAAATAAAAAAGGCCGCGAGAGGGGGTATCGTAAAACAAATTCGAATCGAATGGACTTCAAGTTGAAGAAAGCAAAGTAGTCCGGTTAACGTTAAACAATGCTTGTTGGATAGGGTTGTTGTAGATCGTTGTATGAGGTAGTGGTTGATGGTATGAAGGAATGAATCAGTGGGATCTGGTAGTTTGATATCTGCTGACCTGGAGGGAACTCACTTCTTCTTATAACTACCTCATCTCGATGCATCCTTGCCTCAATTTTCACAAATGATCGCCATGTAGCCACTACCAAGAGTTGGAGATAGTCCGTCCTTCTTCGCCATAACCTCCTGCCTCATGGTTCGATACAGATCAGGGCCCTGCTCGGATGCCGGTTTAACCCGCTGCGTTTGGAAATACAAGGTCATCGAAATAAAATATAACTCAACAATATTCAATTGTCTCGCCATAGATCATGTCAATCGGATGCACGCCCTCAGCCATAAGAGAGGTTTAATCGTCGGGTGTTGTCCAAAAGCCACAGTGCTTAGACCAGAAGAGTCTTAGCATGGCCTAGCCCAAGCGAAACGGCGGATCAGAGTTTGCGGCGCCTTGCGTCATGGTCGCCCTGCTTGCTTGTTTCAAGATGCTTGGTAACGTTATCCGAAGCAGTCGCTGGCGCTGTTTGTAATACCAAGCCGATTCGACCTCAGTTGCCGTTCAGGTTGCCCGAGATCTGTGCCGTCACTTATGCAAGTTCGGGCCGAGTTAACCCGGCCCGGAAAGTGTAGTCTTCGATGGGCCGCATATTCAGTTGCACAAGTGACAAGATGTAAATGAGGCAAAACAAAGTTTGAGGTGGTTTGATAAACTTGCATTGCATATTCCTAAACTATCGAAACTCGCAACTGTTAGCCTATATTGGGGTTCTCCTTTACCGTGAACTCACTTCGGATGTGTCCTCCTTCTCATCACCCCAGCCTCGAGTGCCATCCTTGCGGATCTCCGGCGACAATCCAATGATGCGGATGAGCGGATAGGGACGTTAAGGGTTGTCAGACGTAACATTTCGTATACCAAGACCGATGACGTTTGCCGTGGACCCTGCAGTTACGGGGGGTAGCGCACGTCCGGCCAGGGAAGCATAGCGCGCTAGGGCTGAACGCTCGTCGAAAACGGTTTAGTCGCTCGACCGGTGGAAGTTCCTTAACGGAAGCCTGAAGCGAGCTATTCCCAAAATGTCAATATATTCAACGCAAACTACCAACTTCCCATTGGAACTGTCTGCATCATAGAGATGACCAAGCTCTGCAAAGTCGGGCCACTGATACATATCAAATGCCCAGGGTTGCTTACCTCCTCCTCAAACAAGCAACCGATCATCCCTAGACTGAATGATAAAGCCAGTGATACGTTCGGCCATCCGTGTCTTTTTTCCAATCTCCGACACACCCAAACGAACCCTTACTTTGATACCCAACGCGATTCGCAAAATGTCTACACACGGAACTTTCACTCTCAACAATGGCGTCAAGATGCCAGCTTTAGGATTCGGAACCTTCGCATCAGAAGGAAACCCAGGCGAAACATACCGTGCTGCTAAGTGCGCCCTTGACGTTGGATACCGGTAGGTTGGCCTCTTCCGCTTGCTGGAAAACGGAACTGATAAGGTTCGATTGCAGCCATCTCGATTGTGCCTGGTTTTATCAGAACGAAGGCGAAGTTGGTGAGGCCATCAAGGACTTTTTGAAGGAACAGGACGGAAAGGTGAAGCGTGAGGATCTCTTCATCTGCACAAAGGTCTGGAACCATTTGCATGAGCCAGAAGAAGGTGAGACGACAGATCTACCCCTCGGTCAGTAAACGAGATTGCTAATGAGACTACAAAGTCGAGTGGTCTCTCAAGGATTCTCTCAAGAAGCTTCAGCTCAGCTACGTCGACCTCTTCCTCATTCATTGGCCAATCGCAGCTGAGCGAACGGAGGACTACCAGCCAAAGATCGGTGCAGACGGAAAGGTAACAGACTCACCTCAGAAATGTCCCCAGCTTGGACTAACCAAATTTCCAACAGTACATCATAAAGAAGGCCCTGACAGAAGACCCAACTCCCACATGGCGCGCACTTGAGAAGCTTCAAGACGAAGGTCTGACGAGGGCCATCGGTGTCTCGAACTTCACAATCCCCAATCTCCAACAACTCCTCAAGGTCGCTCGCATCCCACCAACCGTCAACCAAATCGAAATCCATCCCTTCCTTCCACAAGTCGACCTCATCAACTTCTGCCAGAAGAACAACATTCTCCCAGTCGCCTACTCTCCTCTCGGATCACAAAACCAAGTTCCGTCGACAGGCGAGAAGGTGTCGGAGAACCCAGTTCTCAAGTCGGTTGCCGAGAAGGCTGGAAGACCACTCGCTCAAATCCTCATCAGCTGGGGAATCGGTCGCGGATACCCAGTATTGCCAAAGAGCAGCAATCCTGCCCGTATCAAGTCGAACTTCGAGGCGTATGTTCTGAACGACGAGGAGAGAAAGGAGGTCGACGGTGTGGCGAAGTTGGCTCAGGGAGGAAGACACGACCGCTTTGTGAACATGAAGGACACATTCGGCTACGATGTTTGGCCAGAAGAGAACAAGGCTTAGAGTGGTTGCATCGGTCGCGAAGTTTGGTGAGATGAGGATGAAGAAGGCAGAAGGCGTTTGATGGTCGGCTTGTGCGCTCGGGCCATCAGCCAGGTCACATGAGCATTTGCGTTTTCCTTCTGTACTGGATAGAGGTGCCTTTGTTGCGGTTTACGATCATTTAAGTTTGGGGTTTGCTTTGTTCAATATTGTTTTATCGTTTGCATTTTAGATAGCAGAGGAATTGAGGATCTTCGCCTGCGAATATCGTTGATCATTGAGCTGACGTTGGATCGTGGCCAGCCGTGTCTCAATCGAACGTAGAAGTTGCTGCCATGCGAGGGATCGATCGATCTTCTCCACATTTTATGAGATTATGAGTTTGATCGCGAGTCTAGTATCGACCCATGGAGTGGGGTCTGATATGTATGTAGTTCCGATCCGAAGCCCTTAGTTCGGTTCGGGATGGCCTTCCGAGAAAATTCTTCGGCAAACAAAACTAATCACATACTTAGTAGCGGTTTATTTAGTCAAATTTTCACATACGGCCATAGATTGAAGAATATACGGGATCCCGTCCGCTCTCCCATAGTCAAGCTTCTAATCGCCAAGTTAGTACTGCGGTGGGTGACCACGCGGGAATCCTTGGTGCTGTATGTTTTTGTTTCGGCTTTTGATTTGCCCCACTTACCATAACGGCCACATCTCCGTGCGCAAACCGCCCACAGTGTCATCATGGCTTATCACGATTATTTCTCCGACGTCCACGAAGCCTAATAACTTGGAGTCGAATTATCAAGAACCTTTTGTGAGCATTTCCATTGCATGGCAGCAATCACAACTCATCAACTTTAACAATTCAAATTGAAAGGATCATACTTATCAACGTAAAGCCTTGCACCAATGACCATTTCTCGTGCCGTTCTCATCATATAAGGTACTGCTAATCTCTTTTGAGACCCGAACTGATTCTAGTATAGTATTTCCGTCCTCAACTCGCAACAATCAAATCTGCCACGTTGCACCTGCAGAATAACGGATCTCGATACAACACAGACCGAGCCGGATCATTCGGGCTGAACCTCTCGCATAAGAGCACATATCACGCACTCAGCAGTTTGAGCATCCGCAAGCATGGCTTCAATAATGAGGCTTCCGCCGGAGCTACTCCTCGAGATCTTATCGATTCTTGACATAACTTCTCTAGAAGAATCCACAAGAGTGAACAGGACGTTACATGCGCTTTCCCAGGACATGTTGACCAAATGTACTCTTCTCTGCAATGTACAGCTTCGGAACCTCGAGAAAGATGATCCCAATATGGACAAGCATTGCTTTCGACTCCACTGGTCTCCATATACGAGGGACTACCGGCTCATCCGAAGGATCATTTGGGTAATTTCAGACCCGGAAACGGATTCTGTGCCATACGAGGATATTCCCAACGATCTCACGGGCTCATATGAGGATTTGCACGTACGGCTCGATCTTTCGTCCTGCATCAATCTTGAGAGAGTTATCTTGGACTTTACAGGTGCCCCAAAGATGACATGGGCTCAGGACATGTGGGATCCGGGAGAAGAAAGTTGGAACTGGAAGGAAGCTTCTGGACCCTTTATTCAGCGGCCTGGATGACGGTACAATCATCACGGTGATAACAGCCTACTATGGGGATGATCGCCTAACAATTGAAGGTAGCAAGAGAGGTTCAGTTTTTAGACCGCTACTCGGGATTCGTGATGGGCAGCGGGCCTCGAGCAATGGGAGGCTATCAATGGCGAACCCGATTGATAGTTGCTTCGGAGACGCTTTGATAGTGGTGTATCAGCCATCTAGGGACAAGCCGTGGATTGATGCTATGCCTTGGCTTGCGAGGAAGCACGGCTTCCTGAACCCCAGCACTGGCAATGGTTCGAAATCTCCGGAATCGAAGCCATCGATATCATCATACGTCCAACGACTATGTAGAAGGATCAGACTGCCATTCACTACTAGGATATCTGGATTCAGAGCTACTGGGAGAGGGCATTCGGATCCAAATCCTTGCGAGGGAGATTGGCGCAGCGATTATTCCACTACCAGACCCATATCACGGCTTCCCTTGTATCTTGGAGAGCTTCTGAAAGCTTACAGGTCTCCTGATTTCATGCTCACGAGCATAAGACTGGAAGGCGTTCAGTTCAACGATCACTGCTATAGCAAGGAGGACAAAAGACACAGGATAGTTGGTTTATCTGTCTGTATCATATCCCAAAGCGAACATCTTGTCTCATTGGTGATAAAGAACTGCAGTTTTATGAACCCTCAGATTGTTAATGTTACCAGGAAATCACTTGCGATGGACCACATAGTACAACACACACCGGACTATATTCATATGGAAGCGGGAGGATTAGGAAACTACTGTGGCCTGGAACCCTATGGATGGGATTGCTTTCTCACTGAGCTGTCCACAAATGTTCAATGGCGAAGGCTAAGAAAATGTGTGCTCCTCGATCTTGAGCAACACTCACCAGCCTCTCCGTTATGGCAGGGCCCACGGGTTAACTTGGCGCCAGAAAATGAAACCTTACTTCACTTTAGCAACATTATGCTGAGCAGTTGTCAAACATAATGCAAGCAGGTGATGTTGCCGTCTTTTATAGACCAGTTCGGTATATATGCAGATTGGTGAAGCGACTTGGAGGTCTTACTAGGGTCTTTCTCTCTCTCTTTCTGTATATAATCCATGCTCATATCCCATTGGACAGGCCAATTGATCGAACAAGCATTGACTTCTTTCTTCACTATACGCTACAGATGGTGAAGTATAGAGGCTACTAGAGGCAGTGCGGTCCAAAGAAAGAGAGACCGAGAGATGTTGGGGACAGACACTTAGGCTAGTGACAGATAAGAGAAGTAGAATGTGCGTGCAATTGAATGATTTGTGAGCAATAAAAAAGAACCAGAGCTTATAGAAGCAGTATTCTTGCCTAAACGTTCCATGCGATCCATAGCCATGGAGTTCTTTCCCTTGCTAATTCAGATACTGATGTAGTAGGACATGAAGCCCAGGACAAGTGGCTCGAGCCGAGGCTCTCGACCTGGTCGAGCTGGTGGGTGAGCTCTTGACTCCTGTGGTGATGCCGGTGCTCTCCTCAGTGTTGAGGCTCACCTCAGTGCTTGCGGGAGGGTTGGTCGCCGGAGGGTTGCTTGCGGGAGGCTCGCTTGTAGCGGCGTCTGTGTTCAAAGGTGGAATGGCGACACCTTCGGTGGCCTGTGTGCCTGGTAGGGATGTGTCGGTGGCTTGTTGAGGGGCTGAGATGAGTGACTCTAGGTCTGTGCTGATAGGGCCGTTGCGGAGGAAGAGGAGGAGATCAGACTCGAGGGCATTCAAATCAACGATCATCTGTATCATCCAAATGAAAAGGATCCAAAACTGAGAACAGTCGGCCTTGCAGTCTTGTTCACATCCCAGAGTGAGCATCTCGTTTCACTAGTTCTTAGGAACTGCAGTATGATAAACCCCAAGATCGCCAGGATTACAAACGAGTCACGGGCTACGGACTATACGCTCAAATATCAACCGGACCACATACGTGTGAATTCATATAAGCGGGCTTACGCACTCGGGTATCCAGGCTATTGTGAGCTGGAGCCTTATGGCTGGGAACGGTTTCTGATTGAGTTATCCACAAATATTGTATGGTGGAGGCTGAGGGAATGTGTGTTCTTGGATCTTGAAGAGCACTCGACTTCTCCGTTTTGGAAAGGCCCACGAGTCAACCTGGCACCACGTAATGAGACATTACAGCTGTTTAGCAATGTCATGTTGGACAGCAAGTAGAAACCAATATACGATATTTACATACGTATACCGGTACCGTTTTCAAATTATGCCGGGTCCGATAGTATGCTCAACCTCTCCTAGAATGCATTATTGCATGTACATGCACACGTATGCAATGCTAACAACTTTTCGTCATTGCTCCTGCAAATGTGGACATCACACTTCTATGCGTGTCCCCGTAATACTTAATCAGCTTGTGCACTAGAGTCGTAGCCTTCTCTTCCAAACTGAATCAACATTGCCTAGAATCCCCCACCCCTCATCTCAGAAACTTAAATATCCTCCCGGAAGACCGTGGAACCTACCATTGAGTCTAAAGCATACCAGGACCTGGCCCTCGCCCAGTACCGTATCCGCGTGGCAGTTCAGATGGACATCCTCCCTTCACATTTCTCCTGACTCCACCCTGTGGACTAGGTGGACCTCCAGCACTTGACGTTGAGCTACGTCGTGATATATCAACCTCGAAACCATCGTCATCGGAGTATCCACTTTCGCTGCTAGTAGAAGAGTCAGACGTACCATCCTGCTGAGCTGACCATGGAGAAAATTCGTAGGCCTGTGGCCCCATATCCCCAGCAGGATGAGATTCTGTCCCACTAATGACTTTTGACAGACAACGTAATGCTCCTAAGACGGTTGGAGTATCCAGAGGATTACTGCGGTTGTTTGATTGCTGATTGTTGCTCGCTATTGCTTGTGGTGAAGCATGATTGGAACGATCCTGCTGTGCAGGTGAATTGGTGTCTACTTGATACTGCTGATTGCCTGGGCCGGCGCTGTATTGAGTGGATGAAGTTGAATGCAAAATCGAACCTGCTTGCGCTCGTAAGGGCGGAACCAGGCTCAGTTGTTGCCTGTTTGGGTTGAAATATATTATCGAACCGTTGGAATGGCGTCTCCAACCATTCCAACCATCCTCTAACTCCTCATCAGGGACTCTTTCGCCAAAGTCCAGATAATCTGCGACTCCAGACTCGTTCTCGCTCGGCTTGGAGTCTTCTTTCTTGGCTTTTCGTTCTGGCATTTCCTCTGGAGGTCCGTCTGTCTTTAATCAGTTACTTTTTAAATAAGACCTGGGAAGAAATGATTACCGGACTGAATGCGTACTTGATCTGTTGATGAGCTCGAGATAGGAAAATACACGCAGTTGTTATGATGGATCCATTAAACAGCTTTCTCTTCAAGTACCCTAGAAATTGGTCAAGATGACAGGTACCACGTTGCTGTCATCTCCGAATAATAGCCCTCCAAGAGCATATACACAGTTGCTGGTTTCCTTGTTCAAGATGCATGATTTGTGGCCTGGATTCTTGGCTACTCGTATCGTAGTCAAGTAGATCACCATATAAGTATGAAAGCATCTGCCATGCAAATGAACTCACAGGCACGGACTCACAGGCACGGGCGAACACGACGAACTGTATTTCCATCAGCAATTATATCACACAACCGGGAGTGAAAAGTAAGTTTCCAATTATAAATTCATTACTATTCCACCTGACTTGTAAGTATTTGAGTCAAAAAAGCCACAGAACAAGTACAAACCGAAATTTCGCAATCAAAAGCGCCCCGATCCCACCGACCTACTAGAGTCCATAACCCCAGCACCGCCACCGGCAAAGAGAACAGGGCAGCAGGAAACAAACGCATAGATAATTCCCCAGTGGTACAATAAACCAAATAAGGATAAACAATAATACAAGGAGAAGGCAATGCAAGATAAAGCAACAAAACCAGAGTATATTAAACACCCCCCCACCAGAACACACCCCACATTCCCAAACCGACAAACAACCCAACGCAAATAGAGGTAACATGCATGCATGCAAACAGAACTAACTAACAAGACAATAATACAAAAAACATCAAGACTTCGCAAAGTAGTGAATAGCATCAAATAGATGAAAGATCAAAAAACAAAAACAAAAACAGTTAAAAAACAAAAGACGCCGCCCAATGCACCCCACTCTAACCCACGGTATCCACTTCACCCATACATACTAATATACCCCTCAGATCTCAACAAACCCATTCATTATACCCACTCCCAAAAAGAACCGAAACCCAACGCATTCTACTTCTCAAATATGTTCCCCCGGCGGCAAGAAGTATGCGCCAAACCGCATACTCCCCTGCAACTCACACTCCATCACGACCCTATGACAATGCATCAACAGCATCGGGAACCGCTTCATAAAGTAGTTGAGATACCCATCCGGCAGCGACCCGAGATGTTCCTGGACATTCGGCGGCAAGTCCTGATAATGATGTTTCTTATTCCGCAGCGCTCTTAGCAGATCCAGAATCTTCTGCCCCGAGTACTTCCTGTACTTGCCGAGGTTGTCGATCAGGATCTGGTCGATGTGTTGGTACCAATCCTCGCCGAGGACGGCAGCCGCCTCGTTCTCGAGGATCTGGAGATGGGGCGAGGGTGGGTCGCGGGGCTCGGCTTCGAAGTGGTCCGAGATGTCGAGGAGGAATTGGAGGCGCTTTTCGGCGGGCCAGAAGAAGGGGTGCATGAGGACTGTGTTTGCGTCTGGGCGCTCTTTGGGGTTGCGGGCGATCATGCGCGAGATGAGGTCGCGGGCTTCGACGCCGGTGGGTTGGATGTAGTCTAGGGCGCGGAGGTCGTAGGTGCCTCGGACGATGTTGGGTTCGCGCATGATGCGGTCGTCGCCGAAGGGGTGGGAGCCGCCGGAGAGGACGTAGTAGAAGACGCAGCCGAGGGAGAAGATGTCGATTGCTTTCGTGGCGCGGCGGGAGGTTAGGGTGTCGATGATGGTGGTATCAGAGGTTGATGTGGAGTTTTCTGAGCTGGGGGTAGGGAGTGTGGCGGGTGTATCGAGTTCGTCGCAGAGGAGTTCGGGGGCACGCCAACCAGAGGTTCCGGCGGCATGGGCGGTTGTGGCTCGGAACGAAGACTGATCATGATCCAGCTTCTTACACAAGCCGAAATCCGAAATGAGGAAACGAGGATGAAGAGATGTAATACCACGTCTCGACTTGGGAGCCTGGACGAGAATATTTTGTGGTTTAAGGTCTCGATGGACAATTTTGAGGGAGTGGAGGTGACGGACTCCTGCGGTGATTTGCTGCAGGGCTACTTCCGGTCTCATGCAGTTGATGAGATCCATATGTTCCGTTCGGCTGTCGCTGAATAGATCGTATAGTGAAGCCGGACAGAGCTCAAGGGCAATGTACAAGAACTGATCCAGTTCCTGTCTGCAGTAATAACGGATGACGTTCGGGTGATCGTCACTCTCCTGCAGTAACGAGACTTCACGCTTTGCAACATCATAGTAGTGGTTCAACATTCGCTTGACAGCCACATCTTTGCCTTCAAAGCTGCCTCTCAGAACCATAGTGCCCTGACTTCCATATCCTGCAACCAGATTAGTGAACATCTTTAAATAACTTGAAGACACAAGAGCTTACCGATAACTTCATTAGGGAAAACTCTGAGGTTGCCGATGAGCAACGTCCCATCCTCCACTCGGACGCCTTCCTGAGCGACATCCCTCAAGGCGTTCACATTGATTGGCAAAGTAGCAATATTTTTTGCCTCAGCAATAGTGTCGGCGGCCCCGACAACACCGTTCTGCGGCTGCTGCTGGTTCTTATCCAGAGCGGGATCCTTCTTTTTCTTCCTAGCACCTCCTCTCTGACCTCTGTGAGTTTTCTTCCTCTTAGGAACCGACTCCGGGTCTGATGGTTGGGTGCTTCCATCCTCTGAGAGCTTCTTAAACTCTGGTTGAGGGCTGGCGGACTGCTTGTGGGACGAAAACTCAAGATCACCAAACCGGACCTTACCCGGCTTGATCTCAGGCTGGTCAATGGTAGGTGTCGTCTCTCCTTCTTCTTTGACAACATTCCTTATTTCCTCCGCAATCTCGGTCTCGATCTTCTCAAGCTTTGGCGTGGACGCTGGCGTAGATGGCAAGTCTTCTTCAGTTTGGAAGACAATTGGTTGAGTCTCGGCCCGTGGCTGCGGTGTCGAAACCTCTGGTTCCTCAGCTGGTGGAGAAGGAAGTGGCTTATCAACCACGATAGCTGGCGGTGGCGGGATCCCAACTGGCAAGCCATCACTTTCCGGTTCATCACTCCTTCTGACGATTCTCTTCTTCTCTGCCTTCTCACGCTCCTCCTCTTCGCGTCGTTCAGCAATCACGGAATCCGGTACAATCGGGCTTGGAACTGGAGATTCCAATCTTGGTCTACCGGTAGAATCGACATCGAGGTGCATCTTGGGAATGACCATAGGTTGATGATTCTGGACGATACGACCATCCTGGATGTTGATTGTGTTGATTGTGGTGGGAATATTGCGGTTGACCCGTTCGTTGTCGAGGACACGCTGCATTAACTTGCGTTGGGAGAGGTACATGTAGGCGACGATTCCGAGGATTGGGAGGACGACGAGAAGGTCGATGAGGTTGTACTTTGCGAGGTTGAGGACGCGGGACCGACCAAGAAGAGCGGGTTCGTAGTTGCCAGGGTAGAGACTTTCGGAAGGTGGTTCACCCTCCTTCTGACCGACAGCGTTGCTGTTACGGCGGCTGGGAACATGACGTGTATTGTTTTCATCCCCAGCATCGATTGTTGGGCGCTTCGAACCTTGGTGGTCGTGGATGTGAGGAGCAAAGCCAACAGTGTCATGCAGACCAATGATGAGAGACTTGTTCTCACGCAAAAGATTTGGATTCCACCTTTCCTTCATGTTGTACCACTTGGCCATTTTAGCTGGGGCAGCGGAGAAGGGGAAGTTGACACCAGTCATGGCAAACCATCCGTTCTTATCGGGGGTAGAGTTGACAAAAGTCTTGTGGGATTGAGCTTCCGCTTGCGCGATATCCATAGGAGGCTTTGGTTGCGGCAGGATCAAATAATCCGCAAGTTCGGATTCCTTATCCATGGAACGAACCACATCGAAGACTCGTACAACCGGGGTGGTGAACTTGGCCTTGTAGTATGCCTTGGATCTGCTGCGATGGACTAAAGTGGTTGTTAGCATTTGGCAAGTCAGGTTAAATGGCTTACCACTGTCACCATCACCATGCTGCTCAAATCCCATGAAAGTACCGTCCGTCAAGCTAAGGATATACCGATTATCCAAAGAAGTAGCGTGTTGCTTTGCGAGATCCTGGTCACCATTGTTGGGTCCCCATTCGGCGTACTTGATGGTCCAGAGCAGTTCGCTAGTTCTCTTATCTTGGATAGTGACGGTGTATTCTGCTCGCTGTTAGCCATGACCAAAGGAGAAGGTAGACTGAAGCCTTACCAGTTCTTCCGACCAAGATAGTCTTGCTCTTCTTCCTGTATCCACCATGGGCTTGAACATGATCATCCTCCAAAGGATCCAAGTCGTTGGCTTTACAATTGACGTCCATAACCATGGCGCTACCACCAGTAGAGTAGACGTTTGCAACATTACCATTGGCAGTATCGAGGGCGTAGGTAACTGTCTTCTTCTCACCATTGAAGACCCTGTCACTATCGGGAGGGTTGAATGGCGCATTGTCCACCAACTTCTTGACACTAAGGCCGACATTATTCAATCCGTTCATGGGCGAGAAGAAATAGAGTCCACCATCTTGCACAGGCTCAACAATCCAGACCAGATCATCACCATCAGTACTTCCACGTCCGGCCTTCTTCAGCCCAGCAAGATCTCGATGATCAATGGTCTGGACCACAGGTGTTTCCGAATGCAAGTCCCAAAGCGCTTGTCCGGTCTGTCGACTTCTGGCATGCAGTGCTCCATCCACTGTAGCAAGCAATACCATGTCCTCCACTTCCCAGTCGTTGATGTCTCTGCTGGCAACCATGTCTCCTATAACACCATCTCCGCCATAGCTGCTAAGACCGCCCTCCATAGACCTCTTCCTCAATCCACGGTTATCCATTCCGCCAGCGACATAGCCCATCAAGTCCGGTGCCACAGTCGCTACGACCGCTCCTCGCCCCTGTCCTTCCTCGTGGATTTCCGGCGTAGATCCATCTCTCTCAGAGTGTGAGGAGACTGCTTGATACGGTTTCTGTACTTGTCGAGCGCGCTCGAATTGGAGGTTGTCAATCCCGGCTTTAGCGCCCTTGGACCCGGAGCTGGGATTGTTGTATTCTGCGGCGAGGACGAATGCTTGGAGACAGGCGAGGCCGAGGAGGAGAAGAGCGAGCCAGCGAGGCTGATTGTGATGGTTGAAGTGATCCATTCTGTAGCGAGAGGGTTGGTGGCTCTAAGTTGACTGTTGAATGTACTCGCCCGAGGCGAGTAGGGAGTTGTACAAGGTCAGTACTGTTGGATGATTGTTCGACCTTCCGAGTCGTCCGGTCGGGTTCCCTCCTGGATGGACTGCGTCGCGGTTTCGGGAGGTTGAGTTCGAGTCGTGTCTTGTCTCGTCTTTCGTCTTGTGATTGATGAGTAAGGCACTGCCGTGAGATGGTCGGTAAAGATGAGGGAGTTGAATCTCGGGATGGTCGGTGATGGAAGGTGAGTGACTCCGATGGATAAGGCCCGACTCAGGTGCCCGATTAACTTGCTGCTTCTTACTCGAAGGAAGGCTCCTTTTGTTGTTCGTTCGCTAAGGTGAGGTACTAGACCGTCGCTTAGTTGCTAGCTCGAGGGGTATCTCTTTTCTTTCGTGTCGTGATTCGTTCTGTCGTGGTTCTAGCGTACTGCTATCCGTCGGCCTTTGCTCGTGATATCCAGATAACTAAATAGCGAATGTAAGTAGCGAAAGCCTCCGATGTCGTCGTTGTTGGGACAGGACTTTGCGTGGTTGGTGAGTAATTCGTGGTTGGTTCAGTGAGGTGATTGATGAATGGAGATGGTTGCGATGGAACAGTTTTTCTCCTCGAACTTCACAGCATTGGCAGAAATCGTTTCGTTTCCCCAAGCCAAACTCTGCACTCCCAATCTCCTCTTCTGATTCCCGGCTTGACGTTGTACGCAATGCCGGAAAGCCTCGATGGTAAGTACTGTACGACAAAGGCACCACTCCCGTATCCTGCTTGAGGAGGTGTTGTCGGCCTTTCGAACACTGCCGGAGATGGGTGGTTGTCTGACGGTAGAATTGCACAGAACGGTCCAGAAGGTGCTGATTCTTTTCCGCCGAGTCGATTCACTCTCAAAGGGCTGTGCGGGAGTGCAAAAGGCGTCGGTCTGAATAGCCGTGTCTACCCCGGACTTGTTGTCAATTCCGCCTGTCGCTGAAAGATCAAAAAGCAAAGGGGTGATGATGATGATGGGGATGGCGATGAAGTTGTCAGATTCTGCACAGGGCGGTAGCAAGAAGACTGTGAGCTCTTGCGCATGAGGATCCCCACACAGAGACGAGCACACCCACACACAAATCGAGAGTGAGGGCTTCTTCCAAGAGGAGGATTTCAAGGATCTGTCAGGCTTATGCGTGAGCTAGTGACCTTTGTGGGGTCAACAAGTCACGAGACGTGACGTGTCGGAAGGCGCCGAGAGGAGTTGTGGAGTGCTGGTGGCGAGATCGAGATTGTATGTAAATTTCCCGACGACCCTCACGAAGCCGTTGTGAGATTGACGGGTGCGCCACGGATAATTGCCGAACCTCACAAGGTATCTTCAACATCGCTATGTGCTCGTATTAAGGATACAGTTGATCGACAGTACTACTGGCTCACCAGGGTTCAGGACACAGCTCGGACCAGCAGGGTCCCAACAGGTTTGGGTGACCAAGAAATCGATTCGTTTGGACAACACCAAAGCTTCCTTCCATTACTCTGCTCTAACCATATAGCATCTTTCCCTCCTAGAACCCTCGAAGTAAAGTATCCAGCGTATGCAGCCAACTACTAAAAAATTAAAGTAAACCCATCATTCTACAAGTAGACTTTTAAATCACCTCCGCCGGAAAGATGTGCAATAGTATAGAGCCCGACATAACAAACAGAAAGACCAAACGACCTCCAATGCTAGTATTAAACAACATCATTAACTAAACTAGCTTCGACTCCTACACCATCTAATGACGCTCACGCTGCAGCAACTGTTAGCATTTGTCTGTGGTGGATTCAACTTGGAGAACTTACTGGTCTTGGACGAGCCTTGATGATCGAGTCACATCTCAACAACATCTCCGCGGCCTCCGAAGCCGAGGTAACCACAGCTCTCTTGAGCTTGTAGGACTCAATAACGCCCAACTCTCTCATGTCGGCAATCTTTCCGCCTGGAGTTGCGAGGTCAAGACCAGAGCTGGTCATACCCGAGTAGATGGCGGATCTGAGCTTGGTGACGAGATCGGATGCATCGAGACCAGCGTTATCGGCGAGAATCGTAGGGATCTGTCTGAGAGCCTTTGCGAATGACTCGACGGCGATGGCCTTCTTACCAGCGGTGTTGCGAGCAGCATTGTCGACAGCGTTGGCCATCAGCATCTCGGAGCATCCACCACCCAAGACGGTTCTTGTCTCAATAACAGTCTGGGAGAGGACAGCAAGAGCGTCGTGGAGGGATCTCTCGGCCTCCTCAAGGAGCTGTGAGGTGGCACCACGAAGAACGATAGTACAGGCCTCGCCGGCGGCGACACCGGAGAACTTGATGAGTGTGTCCTCACCGATGATAACCTCCTCGATGAGGTCACACTCTCCAAGCTTGACAGACTCTGGATGGTCGAAGGTGGATGCGATCTCACCGCCGGTAACCAAAGCTAACCTCTCAATACCGTCAAAGTCGGCGTGCTCAATGGCCATGATGCCGGCCTCGGCGAAGAGCTGCTCAGGCCAGTTGTAGATGAGTTGTCTGTTGACGAAGCAGTTGATTCCGTGGGCCTTGATCTTCTCGACCTTGGCTCTCATCTTCTCCTGTTCAAGTTGTCAGTCCCGTTCGTCTTTCAGATCTCGTTAGGCGGAGCCCGTACCTTCTCGGCCTTCTCAAGCTCGGCAAGCTTTCCAGTGCCGTCTACTCTCACTCTGGCACCAAAGATCTTGATCTTGTCGGTATCCATAGCAGTGTTCGCGACCAAGATCTTAGCCTTCTCCAGCCGCTTTGGCTGGTTGACACCAATCTTCTTGTCCAAAATGAAACCCTCATCCAAGTAAGAATCAATCAACTTTCCTCCTGGCTTCTTGATGATCTGAATGTTGGACAAGTTTGGGTTTCCCTTCAATCTGAGGATAGCATCGACAGCAAGCTCCGAGAAGTGGTCTCTATCCTGGTTGAGGACTTTCGAGGACAATGTGGTCTTAGCAATAGAAACGAGATCCTCCCTGAAGGCAGCTGGGTTCGATGAGTGGTCGACGGCGGCCTTTTCGAGCGTCTTGAGAGCGGTCTGCGAGGCGATACGGTATCCGTCAATGATGACTTGGGGGTGTATTTTCTGGTCGATAAGTTTCTCGGCTTCCCGTAGTAGTTCGGCGGCGAGCACAGTAACTGATGTGGTTCCATCTCCAACTTCGTCGTCCTGGACTTTCGAGATGTTGACGAGGACTTTAGCAGCGGCGTTGTCGAGGGCAATGGATTTGAGAATGGTGGCTCCGTCGTTCGTCACTTGGATCTCTCCTGTTGAGCTGTTGGTAGAAGCCGCGTTAGCCCCTCCATCCATCCCTTTCCCTCCAAACCGCAATGCAACGCCATGCCTGACGATGTTCGGAATAAGGGACAACATACGCTGACTGAAGAATCTTGTCCATTCCCTTTGGTCCCAGTGTAGACTTGACCAAATCACCGACAGCTAAATCACAAGTTCCGTCAACCCCCCATCCCTATTGCCCCTAACCCTCCAACATGTCGACTCACCTATGGCACCGACGAACGCTGAGAGACCTGTACAAACAGAACCGTCAGTTATCACACTCCCTAAGCCCCTGTGCAAATCCAAGAAGCAGCAAGTACATACGTGCATTTTCTCCCTTCTCCTCCTGTACACCCTCCTCGAAGATTTGTCTTGGATCACCCTAAAGTTGGCGAGAAGTTAGCTGCTGGATTCCGGAGCGCGGGCTACTGAAGACGGGCGGAATTGCTGATAGGAAGAGTCGTACCATGTTGATATGTGTTGTGTTTTGTGGATGTGGTGGTGTCGTTTAGTGGTGGAAAGGGTGCTGATATTCGGATCGGTGAGGTGTCGTGGTAGTGGGGTTCTGGGAGGATTGGGCAAGCCACAGAAAATTATGTGGGGCGAATATTCAGAGAGGGACGTAACGAGCCACGCTAAGGCTGGCGAACACTGTGGCACGTGCGTTTTAGGTAGGAACAGCCGGAAGCGAACGAGACTTTACTGCGACCACTTGAAGGATACGCAAAACAACATCCATGGTACCTGAGATACTGCTTTGCCAAAGCGTCCTTCCAAACGACTGGACTTTATGAATACTACACAGATATATATGGAGACCAGAAGTGCACTACAGAAGCTTCAAAGTTATACAAAGAAACGCTAGCTTAATTCACCCCTTGAAGCCAACTAACGCTGAATTAATGCTCCGGGACTACTACAATACAATGCAGAAGCAACAGTAAAAGAAAATGGATATGACTTGCTGAATCAAAAGTGAGGTGAAGGTCAGATGTAGGGAAACAAAAAGAATTACGACTAACGAGCTATCGAAACATGCTTACTGCGCCTTCTTGTCCTTTGGATCCTCATGCGGCTTCTCGAAAGCTATCCGACACGTTAGTACGATCATTGTTAAAATGAGAAGCTTGCTTACATCCGTATGTGACCTCTAAAGAAGTGATCGACCTCAAGCCAACAATAAGGATGGCGAGGAAGAAGAACAAGCCAATGTATGCGGCAAAGACGCCCTGGTTGAAGAGCACGTAATTGGCAAAGATGTTGCCTCCTGGGAGAGTCTCGTTGCGCTGTGGCACTTCCTCTCTCTTGAACTTCAACACGTCCTCGGATCCCTTGCGGATGATGGTCTGGTCCTTGCGGGGCTTCTCCTCGGTCGGTGGAGAGCTGGTATAGACGAGGGTAACCTCTCCCTTTGGAAGCATGCTCAAGATAGAGTGGAGGAAAGAGTCTACTCGTATTAGCCATATCCGCACTAATCCGAGCCAAAATCATGACTTACCATTGTCCTTGATGGCACTGACCATGTCCTTGTGGTTGACCGGAAGAGGCGCAAACTCAACACGCACAATCTTTGGCTTCAGGTTGTCAAAGACCGGGAATGTTCCAACTGGCATCCTGTCAGCACTATCCCATCACCGACGTCACTCTCGAGAAACCCACTTCTGGCATCAATCTTAATGATTTCTCCATCGCACTTTTGCTTCGCGAACTTCTCCAACTCCTCCGCAGCGTCGAGTTGAGCATCATTCGGGACGGCGTAAGGCAGGAACAGGGAGTGGGTTCCGTCATCTTCGTACAACCGCTGGAACAAGTGTGGTGGTCTTCCCTCCTCAAAGTCGTTTGCGTGAAGGCCGGGCTGGTCAACAAAGACGTAGGATTGGGCTGAGCATGACGATACGAGGTCCTTTGCTGTGTCAAGGAAAGAATCGACGGTATCGACGGACGAGGTGAATCGCTTGATGGTGGAGGGGAGTCTGGTCGCTTCACGTTAGTTTACTGACACCAATCGTGACGTTTCCGAGCATGCTAATTCCCACGGACTCGGTGGACAGTTAGGAGTCGCAATCCGGGTTTACTTACGGAGCTGAGGAAGAGAGGAAGAAAGGAGACGAGTTCTTGAAAGCGGAGGCCAAAGGGAGGCAGAAGGCTATCGTGAGCGCCTGGATGGAGTTGAAGGCACGCATTCTTGGTGTTTTGGGTTGGTGAGGATGGGTTGAGCTGGTTGTTTGTTCATCGCTCAACTGCAAGCACAGGCCATGCAACCGACCGAGTTCCAAGCATCAGTTGTGTAACGTCAACTCGTCTCTTTTGGCACTAGCCGGGCACCCTTTGCAGAAAGTTTCTGGCAGCCCGCAAAACACCAAGAAAAATCATCAACATTTACGATGGGCAAAATCGAAAGAGCAAAAGCGAATGCGAAGGGGAAGCGCCAGCCAAAGGTGGAGGCGGTGGAGTTTGACAGAGAGAAGAGACGCGATTACTTGACGGGTATGGCAGACCATTCCAAGGACTCTGGTTGTGCTAACAGCTTGTAGGTTTCCACAAGAGAAAGCTCGCAAGAATAAAGCAAGCCAAAGAAATTGCTGCCACCAAAGAGAAGGAACTCAAGAGAGAGGCCAGGAAGGAGGTGCGACCGACAATACCCCATGCGATTAACGGAATAACAGCTGACCACTTCGACAGTTGAGAGAGGAAAGAAAGAAGGAGGTGGAGGAAATGGCAAAGGCTCTTCACGACGAGGCCCGAAAGGCAGCAGCTTTCGCCCGAGGCGTCAACGAATCCGACATGGAAACCGACGAAGAGGACGAGCTCACGGCACCCGCTACCACCGACATCCAGACCGGAGAGGACGAGTTTGTGGACGAGGAATTGGATGGAGAACAGAAGCTCAGCACAGTACGAATCGAACCCATGGATCTGGACGCGGACACTTCATCAGAGGAGGAGAGCGAGGAGGAGGACGACGGCAAGGAGAAGGACGGACGGAAGAACAACATGGCGAAAAAGAAGAAATCCGACAAGCCAAAGGTCAAGAAGAAGAAGTTCAGATACCTGACGGCTGGAGAGCGGAAACAGGATCGCAGAAAGATCAGGGAGAAGAAGGACAAGTTCAAGGAGAAGAGAGCTGCCATGAAGGAAACTTCAGGCGCAACCCGCAAGAAGCGTTGATCGTCTCGAACTCTTGCACAATACCCTTCCTAGTTATCTAAAAGTCTGGAGTAATGGCGTTATGGGCTTCTCTTTTGGCATTCACATATGGCGTTATACATATCACTGTAAATAATATCGAAACACTTTCACGAGCTTGAGGAACAACATTTTGTATGTGAGACGGTACTCCAGCAAAGCAAGCAGCAGCAAGACATAGACATGATATGGACAGCACCGGCAAGACAAGAAACAATGAGACAGACAGAAGCAGAGCAGACAACAACATTTGCGGGATATTTCGTTGATTCAGAACTAAAAGCAAACGCAAAAGAAGGACTTCCACCGGTATTGCAATCACCGAATAGAAAACGTCCAACTGCTGCCGATTAAAACTGCATAAACGCTTCCTAACGTAATTGAATACATTTTCTCCCACGACGGAATAAAAAAAGAAAGAATCCCATACTATAACACACGCCAGATGAACGCGACTAACCAAAGCCTTGACGAACAGCCGACACGCAAGATGAGGACAAGAGGTAATTACAACAGACAACTGACAACAATAGAAATTCCCCGCAACCCAAGAACCTAGACGATGATGCGCATCTAAAGTCCCTCCAACTCTTGTTGAATCTTGACCAACTCGTCCTCGGCAGCCTTGAGCTTCTCGCTGACGACCTCGTACTTCTTCTCCCACTCGTCTCTCTCGGCTTCGAGACTCTGGACTTTGCGCTCGTAGTGTTCGGCTTTGACGTCGGTGAGGCGCAACCTTTCTAACGATTAGAATAAAAGTCAGCGGACAGGATCTTTTATCGTACTTCTCGGTTGTCTCTCTCAAGTTCTTGTCAGCCTCCTCAGCCTCCTCCTCCAAGAGCTGGAGCTTTCGTGTCAAGGTATCCACTTCAGTGCCATGCTGAGCTCCCTGGTCGGCGGCACCTTTAGCTTCCTGGAGAGACTTCTCCAACTTCTCGTTCTGCTCCTCCAGAGTCTGGTTCTGGTATGACAAAGAAGAGATCTGTTGCTCCTTTGCGAGGTTCTCCTGCTCGAGAGCCTTGACCTTAGCGGTCAACTCTGCGATCTTGTCGTTTGCCTCCTCGGCGACAAGGCGGATCTTGTCCATTTTCTAAACACCATCGTGATTAGCCTATGTTGCGGCGCGTATGGTTGTTGGGTGGGTTCGTGAGGAGTTCGTGTCGGTTTGGGCGGGAAGCGGGCAACGAAGCTGACCGAAAGAACAAGAGGACGGGCGGAAGGCATACCTCTCTGAGCTTCTCCATTATAGCGGTGTGGTATTAAAAGAACTGGGTGTAAAAGACGAAAAAGGGACGCTGAGCGGGCTGATGAAACGCGAAGTTCGAAGTTTGGACGGTGACGAACGAGGTATTGGGAGGATGCGAGTGCTTAAGTACAAGGGGAAAGAAAGGAGAAGACGAGGCCAACTTGGAGGTGGGGTGTAGAACAGTTTGGCTTGGCGTCTGGCTCGAAAGGGGGAGGGGCATGCATCAGCAGCCAATTTGCCAAGGCGCCAAAACGCCTGGGGTGACGCCGTTGCTGTGGTGATTCAAAATCAAAACAAGACCATCAACATTCTGGCGCCATTCATCCCAGCTCTAACACTGCTCACGGAACAACCAATACACCAGTTATCACCAGCAAGAGGTCCGTTGACGACGCAAACGACGAGATCGACATCATGGTGTTTTCCGAGAAGGAAAACGTCCTCCACGCCGGACCCCAGTTTCTCCATGCCCGCACCAATGTTCTCGGTGGAAAGGCAGCTCAGACTCAGACTCCCGGCATCGGAGGATCCAAGTTCCCGAAAACACCGATGAGAGTGCCTCTGAAGGATGAGAATAGCACCGGGGCACGAATGCCAATGACTGCGAAAAAGTCCGCCGTCAATCAGACCATCCGATCGACTCCATTCATCACTCCCGCTCCCGGTGGAAAGAGGCAACCACTTGGTGGAAAGGACTCAAACAAACGAACCTTGCGGCGAACACCGCTTTCTGGGGGCAAAGGGTCTGGGAAGGGAAGCAAGCTGCAGTTCCCATCGCATGTCAAACCATCTGAAGGAAAGGTTGAGGCAAAGACAAAGGTTGTTGGTGATGACGACGATATCTCAGATGTCGAGTACATCCCGCCACCGGTCAAAGGTACGTTCCTTGCTGTGGCTTGGAAGATTTGGTGCTAATTGTGTTGTAGATCTTCCATACGACTGCTCGGATGGGCTGGCACCAAAGTACTCCAATATGACTCCATATCTCTTCCAGAACTGTATGAGATACTACATGCAGCACGTGGATGAGAACGGCAAGACCAAGATGCAACGGGAAAAAGAGGCTGCTGCGGAGAAGTTTGTCGAAAAGGAACAAGAGAGAGCCGATGCATGGTTTAGAGGAGAATGCCCATCACCGCCATTCTTCCCGGCAGAGTCCAAGAAGAAGCGAACGCTCACCACCAAGAAGTCGACCTCTACTCTCAACAAACCAACGGGAGCATCACTGCGCGGAGGACCAGTCAACAAGGCTACCAAGCCTGCTGAAAAGCTCAGCACAGTCAGATTAGCCACACCAGCCAACCATTCAAGGACACGAGCGACGAGCTCCGTAGCACCAAGGGTTAGATCCTCTTCAGCTTCGTCTCGCACAGCATCAATCTCCCGTCCGTTGCAAAATCGACCTCCTTCTGTCCGTGAGCCCCGCCTTGCAGTGCACAAGACGATTGGCAAGACACCTGTTGCTACTGCGCCAACATTCACAAGACCATCCTCCCGCGCAGAGCTCGAGCAGAAGCTAGTTGAGGAAATCGAGCCAACAAAGCATCAATCCACGATAGCCAAACTTCAAGAAGATATGGCGGACTATGGGATCTCCGACTTTGAAACCGACAACATCACCGAAGTGGATCTGGGGGAAGAACCTCTTGACTTTGGCGACAATTTTGAGTTTGAGTTGTGAATGGCTGGATAGACACGCATTGGTGCTTTCTTTTTCTCGTTGGAGTTGATATTGGCGTATTCGTGTAAGGCATGTTGCTTTTTATTGGGTTGAACCGGTTGTTATGGGTGTATGATTTGAGATTGGACTAGGTTGGATCTCTTACCAGAGTGCATGATTATATTGGGGCGTTAACGGACCTGTTCTTTTGCTTTCGTCTTTTAGTTTTAGTGGTTATTGGTATTGTTAGGATAGGGACATGAGAATATGTGTTCTTTGGATTCTTTTTACTTAGCAGCTGAGGTCATTTCCATGGATTCCATTTTCAGTTTTAGTGCATCGTCTAAATCTCGTGAGGTCATTTCCCCAGTATTTTGCGGTTAGGCGTTGGTGATATTTCTCGCAGTGGAATGATTATACATTTCGGGTGTATTACACTACCCCTTCATGACCGGTACTCTAGCATTCGTAACTGCTTCATCGAGGCTCATGTGCCCGAATGTAACGTTTTAACACACGAGTTGTCTTGAATGGGAGATTGCATCCTCAAGTGGAGGGGCGAGTCTTGGCAGCTCTGCGCGCAAGGAGGCGGGTGCTGTGCAGGCGAATTGTGGCTTAGTCAAGGTCGCTTTTGGACTTGACGTTGTCAAGAGTGATGTTGCAGTGATCCTACTCTAAGATTTCCATCATCTTCCCTTCATCTCCGTTGTTTTGTGATCCCTTTCATGTTTAGGATTATCCCCAAAGCCTCAACAGATTAACGATTGTTTCGCCTTTTTCTCTTTCTTTGAATCTTTCTTTGCTGTTTCTTCCGCGGTGCGACGACACGATCCCGTCCTTTCTTCAACCCTCACAAGCCAATACATACATCCCTCCCTCCCGCCTTACATACAGTCACGACAGCCTGGGCCGACTCAAGACAGCAGGACCCTTATCACCGCCTTCTACCGCTACTTACGTTTCAACACCACAATCACAACCCCTCTGGTTTCCGCCCCGCCCAAACAACGATGATGGACGACTTCACCGACGCTGGACTCTCGAGCGACCCGTTCGTTGACTTTGCCTTCTTGCCGCCCGACGCTCCAGAGATTCTCGCCAAAAACACAATAGCTGTTCCAGATCCCAGATATGTCGAAGCTCTAGTAGACTCAGCAAGGCGGCGGAAACTACAGGCGCTGATTACAAGGTATGAGGAACCCGATCAACACTGGCGAATGCCGTGCTTGATGCTAACAAGGCTTGTGTCTGTCTCTCCAGGTACATGAATCAGCTCCTATACGGTTGTCAGAGTCGAGAATGTCATACACCAACATGCTGGACTGCGCGACGGAATCTGGATGTGAGCGACAAGTACCCCAACCCGAGATCCGCCAACTTTGCTGGTGCCAAACGAAAGATGACGGTATTGTCGGCTCGAATCCTTGCGACACATCTAGCAACTCAACCCAATCCTTACGGTGCTCTGTGTCCGGGCAAACCAGTTGTTGCGATATCAATAGACGGAAAGGCTGCGAAGAAGGTTAGGCGGGTCTCTGGCTCAATACAGGATGCGAAGGAGAAGAGGGAGTCGAATGGCCTGGAGCCGTCCGAAAGGTTGGAGAAGGAGACTGAGGATGGGGCAAGGTACGAGAAGGCTGTAAGGGATGTCGGTGTCAATGATCCAAAGAGTTTCACGCAACAACTATTCGACACAAATGCGCTGAAGAAACTGGACTGGTTGTCGATACCACCACCGACATCGATATTGAAGCTATGGAGGAATTCTCGAAACGGCAGCCCAAAGGAAGAGTTTGAACCAAAAACAGCACCGCCACCACCACCGTCGGAGAGTCTGGAGGCATCACAAGATATACCCCAGAAGGAACGGATCAGAAAGCCGCTTGATCGAACTCGGTCCGATAGCTTGAACTCTCGACAAGAACTGGCTTCGAAACACAGCGAACAACTCGAGAAGGCAATGATGGCACAAAACAACATTCGGATGAAGGAGCTTCTTGCAGTAACGCCTGTTTCGACCAAGAATACTACACATCCACCACATATGAAGGACATGCTCATCACTCCAATCTCGCAGACCAAAAAGACACCGAAGCATCACTTTTCTCAAGTACAACCTCTCGAACCTCCTGCCGTGGTACAACAAAGGCGCGCCCACTCTTTAGACCAACCCCACTATACCGCACAACATGAACCCCCCACGACACCCTCTCGAGGTCCCACCAACTCCACACGACTGATGCCCGCCATACAGAATGAGCCGAAACCGCCCCAAACACTTTCCCACTTAACGCTCGAATCAGTCCAAGCGCTCATGGACTACATCAACTCACAGACAAATACGGCATCTCGAGAAGCAGCAACGGCATTCGCAAGGCAAAGCATATTCTACTGTCTCAGTAACCCTGATGCGGCACTCGGCTGCTTTCCTGATGCTTCCATGTTCAACTCTGGGGATATCACCCTTGATCCGGAGTCAACAGATGCAGCATTTCGTCTTCTTATGCCACAGTATCAAGATCTAATATACAAGAGCTTGTTTATATGCTTAGGAGAGCTATTCGTGCCCGGAATGGACGACCGAGTTATCGAGCCAATTCAGCCTATGCAGAAAGAGACTCGCCCGACATGGGGAAAAGCTAGGCTACGACGAGATGCCGCACCTCATCTGATTCTTCTTGCACTACATGCCCTTGCTGCTGTGCTACCGGATTCGTCAATGGAGGATTGGAGTGCTATGCGATATCTCAGATCTCGCGGCAGAATAGCGGCCGATTTTGACTTCGAGCATGAATTGGCCGAGAAGCTGATTACTCGCTTAGTCAAAGGTTTGGATTACTGGACTTGTGCGTATGGGACGGATACACAGGATTACATGAAGCGTTACCTACGGCATTGCTCAGAGCTCGAAATAGAGAAGCGGAGGCAAAAGGCAGTGAAGGAACTTGGGGCCGAACTTGCAAGGGATGTGCCATTGGATCTTGCCGGAAGTGGATGGAGCCTGGCAGCAGCTTCTTTGGAGTGGGCGCGAAGTACCTTCCTGAGGACTTGGGACGGGAGCGAAACGATACGGCAAGGAAGTGTGAGTGCTGGTGCTCTTCGGTTGATCCGTGTCATATGTAAGTATTGCACTCCTCGTTCTGTGATCTTTTGACTGACCAGATAAGCAGATTTTGCCGAAGGTTCCTCCGGACTGCCACTAGAGTATTTCCAGACGCCAGCCTTGTCGGACCGCATCGATGTCAAAGATACCCCGTACGAATGGTTCCAATATGAACGCCAATCAATCCACCTCCTCGACCACCCTTACATCTTTCCCTCATCAGCACTCGTCACTTACTTTAGAGCCATCAACTTGGCGCATATGACCAAGGCCTATGAAGAAGCAACACATATGCGTAGATTGCAGTTGCAAATGTCCATGTTCATTAGGGACCCTGATAATCGAGACCGAACATTCGACCCGCTTAGAGAACGACTGGGCTCACGCCTGGATATTGCTAAGACCGCATATTTAATCGTGGAGATCAGCCGGGAACGGGTTCTTGAGGATGCATTGGATCAAATCTTCAAGCGTGAAAAGAGGGAGCTGATGAGGCCTCTCAAGGTCAGATTTACGGATGAAGGTGAGGAAGGTGTCGATCACGGTGGTGTTCAGCAGGAGTTTTTCATTCTTGCCTTGAGAGAGGCGTTGAAGCCCGAGTACGGAATGTTTACGACAGATCCTCGGACGCGGATGACTTGGTTCCAGGTCAACCCGTTGGAGCCTCTTCACAAATATGAGCTGCTTGGTCTTTTGTTCTCGCTGGCGGTCTACAATGGCATCACTCTCCCAGTCGCCTTCCCTCGGATGTTTTACAGACACTTGCTTGCTTATCCAGTAGACAAGATCGAGCACATTGAGGATGGATTCCCCGAACTTGCTCGGGGCTTACGGCATTTACTCTCCTGGGAGGATGGCGACGTTGGAGACGTCTTTATGCGCACCTACGAGTTCAGCTACGACCATTATGGGCAGGTCAAGAACATTGACATCCTGAAGGCAAAGTCCGCCGGACTGGAAGTCATCCTGCCCATGCTCTACCGCGACACAGTCCACACTCCCCGCACTCCTGTCTTCCCCGCCTCGTCAGTTGGCGGTGCCCGCTCCACCATTGCCGACGGCCTCGAAGGCCTCGACGAAGTCGACTCTGACTCTGACACCGAAAACCGCCCACCAAAAAGCTCCGTGACCGACAACGACTGGGACCAGCTAGACGACAACGTCTCTCGTCTAGCCGGCAGCATCGGTGGCCTCAGCACCCAGCCGCCTAAGTCGCACATCAGCTACAAACCACCGCTGCCTCTCCCAACCGCCCGCGAAGCCCTCGAACAAGCCGAGACCTCCCCCGACTCTGAACCCATCCTCGTCACCAACGCAAACCGCCACCAATACGTCCGCGACTACATCCACTGGCTCGGTACCCTCTCCATCAGCCCTCAGATGAAGGCCTTTAAGCAAGGCTTCCGCACACTGCTGCCCGAGAAGGCACTGACGCTCTTTACGCCCTACTCTCTCCAAACCCTCATCGAGGGCCATCAGGATATCGATGTTGTCCAGCTGGAACGCCACACGAGATACGACGATGGTTATTCCCCCGACCACCCGCTGATCCGGGAATTTTGGGAGTTGGTCCGGACCTACAACAAGGATGAGCGACGACAATTGCTCGAATTTGTCACAGCTAGTGACCGTGTCCCCGTCGGCGGTCTGGGGACGCTGGTGTTTGTCATCCAGAGGAACGGCCCGGATACGGAGAGGCTGCCGACGAGTTTGACGTGTTTTGGACGGTTGTTGCTGCCGGAGTATGAGCTTGGGACGGGTAAGTTGAGGCGCAAGATGCAGATTGCGTTGGAGAATGCGAGGGGTTTTGGATCGCCTTAGGGCGCTATTGTGGTTTTTTTGTTTGGTTTTCGATGAATTATGGTTTTGTTTGGCTTGCAGTGTAGTGTAGTGGGCTTGTCTTGTCTCGTGCGCTCAAGTAGTACGTCCTCCCTCTTGTTCGGTTTTTGTTTGGTTTTGTTAGAGACGTGGCTCGCATATACTCCCCTTTCTCTTCTCGTCTTGTGTCCGTATGGTTGGTCTGTTCTCTTTCCTTCACTCGCTTCGGTCACTATTACTACTACTACACTACTACTTGGCTATATAATTTCTTCTGTCCTGTCTTTTCTTTGTTTTAGCGTTTGGGTGCCGGCATTGTTTTTGACTTTGAGGTTTTTGTTGGGTGTTTATGGGGGCTAGGTACAATCAGTCCGGTTCGGTCCATTTGAGCGTTTTGTCATTTTCTTTTTTTGCGTTACGGGGTATGGATCGGTGTTTATTTTTTATTGTGGATTTTGGGATGTGATGCTGTTTGGTATGGGTGAGGTTGTGATGGAGGTGGGGTGTAGTTATTGGGGATCTACGATAGTTGCGATTTTGCAAAAAGTTGAAGCTTGTTGATTTTGGGATGCGAGCTTCGAAGAAGAAGCTCAAGGGGCGGAATTCGACTGTTTATGTCTTTTTGTTTATTTATGACTCTTCGATACAGCAGTTTGGGGAATACCACGATCGTTTCTTCCAGGAAATCCCATCTTGTGAGCCCCAATATAAGTATATGGGGATCGATATCTCGGATATCGCCTCCTCATCCCCCCGAGGTTAAGGTTTGCCCGATTTGCGCACGTTTCCTTGGCGAGGCTAAAAACAGCCGGAAATCTTGAATGTTCCACCACACAATCCGCCAAAAACTTTGTGCTCCAGAACTTGAAGTCATCGACATCTCGAAGCACTCGACCGATCTCGCAATTGACCGCGTTTGTCCGGGCTCACCACTTTTTTTCATCGGTTTTTTCACATTTGCTTTTGACGTCCGGCAGAGTTGTAGTTTTCTTCTTTTGTTGCAGCTGGACGGGAGACGATTTCTCTTGCTTGCATAGGACATCTCAGCACAGCCGAGTCGACGAGGAGGAAAGCCGAAGAATCGCACGGAATTGACGCCGGAACCCCATCAAGAACAAAGCAGTTGGAGTTAGGATCCTACCCATCAAGCCGTGAAAGTGGCCGGAAGAAAGGAAGCCAGGCCGCCGAAGAAGAAGAAGTGGAGGAGACCTACTTGGACGCCGACGATTCCGCAACCCACCCGATAACCACCTTCCGCAACCCCACCACACAACAACACCAACAAATCCAATGATACCCACCACCTCCCTCTCCGCACCCCCCTCCCTCGCCCTCGCCTCTTCCCGCCTCCTCCTCATCTCCTCCTCAATCTGCACCGACTGTCTCCTCCGGCGCACTACCACCACCACCCCTCGCATCCTCTCCCGCCGCTCCTTCTCCGCCATCACCTACCCCCCGACCAATCCCGCCTCAAAGACCCACTACACCCCCCTCCAACTCACCCGAACCCCCCGCACACACGCCCTCAACGCCCACCCGCAACGCCGCCACTTCTGGTCCAAGATCCGCTCAAAGGCAACCTTTTCGTCCGTGAGTCGGCGGGCCAGCAAAGAAGAGGCCGACAGTGGAGTAGCAGCTGGGAGTGGGAGTAGTCGATACCTGGACAGTCACGAGGCGCAGCGGAGTGCTACTGCTGCTGCTGCTGCTGATGGGGCCGCAAACTATACGTTGCCTGAAGGAGAGCCGGAGGTGAGCGGGGGTCATCCGATTGGACTGCATGGTAGGGCGCTGCTGCCGAAACATGGAGGGGAGGTGACGCTGAGGTGTACGGAGTTTGATGCGGAGGGGAATGTTAGGGTTGTGAGTGGGGAGTATAAGAAGAGTGAGCTGTGTACCAAGGTAAGCCAATTCGAGTCTAGGTAGATGGATGGATAGTAGGAAATCGGGATGATGAGATGGGTGGAGAGAGAAGAGAAGAAGCCTGACGAGAACCACAGCACGGCCTCATGCCCCGCGACCTCCGCAAACTCGACTCGACCGTCATCGTCCCACACATCCTCGTCCGCCGCAACTCCATCCTCGTCAACCTCCTACACGTCAGAGCCCTCATCAAGTCGGATAGTGTCCTTCTGTTCGACGTGTACGGCAGCACCGACAGCTACGTCCAAAGCGTGCTGATGTACGACCTCGAAGGCAAGCTGCGACAAGGCAACAAGTGTCCCAACGGCACCACCACTTCCTCCTCCAACTCGAGCGTCAGCTCCAACGGCGGTGGCCTCCCCTACGAGTTCCGCGCCCTCGAAGCAATCCTCATCTCCACCACCGCCGCCCTCGAAGACGAAATGCGCGTCCTCCAGGGCCTCGTCGTCAACCTCCTCCAGGAACTCGAGGAGGATATCGATCGAGATAAGCTCCGCAACCTCCTCATCTACAGCAAGAAACTCTCCACCTTTGAGCAAAAGGCAAAACTCATCCGCGACGCAATCGACGAGATCCTCGAGTCCGACGAGGACCTGGCCGACATGTACCTCACCGAAAAGGCCATGGGCATGGAGCGCCCGGTCGAGGAACATAGTGAGGTGGAGCTGCTGCTCGAGGCGTATTATAAGGTGTGTGATGAGATTGTGCAGATCAGTGGGAACTTGGTGTCGAATATCAGGAGTACGGAGGAAGTGTAAGTGCCCCCCGCGCCCGGAAGCAGAAGGAGGAGGAGGCTAATGGGAATAGTGTGAACATCATCCTCGACGCCAACCGCAACTCCCTCATGCTCCTCGACCTCAAAGTCTCCATCGGCACGCTCGGCCTCGGCTCCGGCGCGCTGATCGCCTCGCTGTACGGCATGAACGTCACCAACTTCCTGGAAGAGTCGCCCCTTGCCTTCGCGGGGATTAGCGGGTTTGCGTTTGTGTTTAGTGCGATTATTTGTGGCATTGGGCTACGCACGTTGTATCGTACGCAGAGGTTGAGTATGTGGGGTGAGGGAGGAAAGGGGAGGAAAGGGTGGATGAGTTTGAGCTCGAGTAAGAAGAAGGAGGCGCTGGTGAGGCCGGAGGTGGAGGTGGGGGTGGGCGGGATTCATGCGGCTATTGCGGGGTATAAACCGGGGGGGATTGGGGGGGTGGGGAGTTTTCCGGGGGGGGCGAGGATGAAGGTTGGGAAGGGGGGGAAGAAGTAGTGGGGAGGCGGTTGATGGGAGTGGGTGAATGGAGGTCGAGTGAGTGGTTGTGGATATTCGTGAGGGCTGGCTTGGTGAATATGTTGACGTAGATGGGGTGTGAACTGCGCAGGCAGAGGAACTCGACTCATGATTGTTCGTGGTAGGTGGTGGGATACTGTATCTTTGCATTTTGCTCTTTGGTTTGGGCTCACGAAAAGGCGTACTTTTTACTTCTTTCTTGTTTGTTTTTGAATCTTCCAGGCACATTATTGTTTATTGTTTAAAGTCGTGTTGTAGATGCTGCCTTTCGCGGGGTGCATTGTATATCTAGAAGTTAAGTTTAGAGGTGGATCGCGGATATTATATCTCAACTTTATCATTTTTCGGGAGTGGATTACGAAGTATATCTCTTCTCTTTCTTTCTTAACCGCTACTTACTATCCGTGTATCTTTTAGAGGAGTGGATTTGTAGAATATCATGCATTTTTTCTGTTTCCGCTTGCAATGACTTGCTTGTGTGTTTTTGGAGGGGATTGTTTCAAAAACACCAAAGACCGGTATACCGAGCTTCCTGTTCTGAACAGTAGTTTGCCTCTGTTTCCTTCCCCATACAACCTTACTATAACCAATTTTCTTTCCTCTTTTCTCTTCACTCCAATACATCACCCGCATATTTCGGATTATCACCACTTCGCTTCGCAGCTTTTCGAAATACGCAAGCAACAACAACAACAACTATTATTCGCACTCAGGTTTATCGACAACGAAGACAACTCTTTCTTTGATTACTATCTACGACAAGATGGGACGCAGCGAGTTTAAGCCGGGGTTTACGACGAGGAAGCCGGTGCGTTCGGTGACGGGATCGAAGGTTGTCAAGATGGGCCAAGGGGTGCCATTGACTGAGTTGCCAGTGGGTAATGGAAGAAGGTATGTTGGTTGAACTGGTTCTATCTGTTGCTGGTACATTGGGGTGCTGTGTGATGGTGGAGGGTGTTTGCTTGTTGTGGAGGTAGCAAACATGCCTGTGGAGGAGGATTTGGGGATGGTTTGTGTTTGGTGATGCCTTTTGCTGCATCTGCACTGTTGTTTTGCTTCATCGTTCGTTCAGCCTTGCGTTCGTCTTTACCTACTGCACTGTGCCTGAGGCTGTCGAGGGTTGTTTTTGAGCGTTTCCATCTCGTCTTGCGCCTTGCGAACTTGCGGTCTTGTCAGGTGTGTCACACTGAGATGCAAGGAGTTGTCATGATTTGCAGGATCGTCCCGTTGTTGTTTTGTGTTTCTGTTTTGGCTTGCCTCCATTTCGGAGCAATGCAAGTTCCTGAGGCCTTGAGAAAGTATTTCTGTCCACATTCCTGCCTGTCTACCTATGTTTACCTCAATTCCGTCTCATTGCTTGTCTATTTCTGCATTGTCCCGTTTCCATTCCTTCTTCATCATCATTCATTCTGCCTTGTGGTTTGACCATCCCCCGTCGTCAAGCCCCACCAAGCAGCCTCACCAGTCTGTGCTCCCGCCAAACCAACCTTCTTCGGTTTAGGCTCAGCGTGACGCGAGCCGACCGCCGCATCCAGTCTAGCAGCTCTAGGCGGTTGCCAGGCGTCAACTTGCGGCGCGAACTTTGTCTTAGCGAATCTCATCCAAAACAACATCACCTTCGAGGAGTCTCCACGTTATTTGCGCTCGTTCGTCGCTTCAGTCTGCACTGTGTTTTTTCTCTTGCATTCTGTCTATCTATCTACCCCGCAACGGATTTTTGCAATTGTGTGTGTTTTTCGCCGGTACAGAGTCGGGATGGAGTGGAGGCGTGTATACTGATGGGAATCTAGTCAAACGTTTGGTTTCGTTGCAGAGCATTCGGTCGCAAAATCCTCAGGAATATCACTTTCGGTGGGGCAGAAGAATATAAACAACCGCCACAGCCACAACCACCACAACCTCGACGAAACCGCCGGAAAGGAACAAACATCGACGTCGTTGGAAGCTCACCACGAATATTCACCGCCGAGTACCGAGGACCACCACCACGAAGCAGACATGCCGAAGAACTACGACAACTTTGACGGCGACTCGGACGTCGAGTACACCCGCTTCGACGACCCCCTCACCTCCGCCGCCGGACCCCTCAAGAAGTACCGCCTTCTCTTTCCCAATCCGCACGAGAAATGTTGTCCGAATGGCGTCTCTACCCACGGCTTTGTCGTCAATGTCGGGCTCCTCACGCCGTTCTCAACGCCGCCTACCGAGACGCCTATTACCACCGGCCGCGTCAAGGAAGTGATCACAGACTCTCCCGGCAGGAACAAGAAGAGGAACGACAAGGGCAAGAAACGCGTCCTGTACGTCAGCTCTGAATCGGAAGAAGAAGCCCCACGCCAGCACAAAAAGAAGCCACGCCAATACCCGGAACTCGACGACGAAGACCTCCACATCATCGACCACGCCCAGCGGCAGCGGCGTCCTACTTCTCGTCGCAACTGGCAGGACGACGGTGAGAGCATCACTTCCAAGGAAACACCACCCCACGGTGCTGCGGACGAGGACGGGGATCTCGAGGGGTTTGTCGTGCCGGATGAGGTGGTTGAGTCGGGGGATGATGAGGAGATGTTGCCGGTGGCTGTTAGGCGTCAACCTACAAAGGAGAGGAGGGCCAAGGCATTAAGGGAGTTTGAGGCGAGGAAGAAGGAGGCGGAGGAGAGGAAGGCGAGGACGCCGAGGGCGAGGGTGGAGGCTAGGCCGCTGCCAAAGACGGCGAGGGTGGAGAAGAACTTGGGGAGGGGATTGGGTCGCGAGACTCGTGGGACTGTTAGTGTGCCGGTGAAGAAGGCTGTGAAGGAGATTGTCGCGCCGAAGACGGCGAAGGGTACTTCGACCAAGATTAAGAATACCGGTAAGTTTGCTCCCGTCTTTGGATTGTTTGTGTGAAGCGTTGCTAACTCTCGGCCGTAGCCCCGGCTCCGCTCGCCCCTGCCGTCGCCCCGGCCCCGCTCGCCGCCCTCGTCGAGGATGAGACTCTCGTGTCCAAGCTAAGATCCGAGGGGGCCATGTTCCTCACTGCCGAAGAACGCAACGACCCCACCCTCGCCGAACTCCGCGCATCCCACACCGACCCCTCCAGGCCGCTCCCCACGCCCATCTTTGCCGACGAATCCCTCCTCGATGGCCGCATGCGACGGGCACGAATAAGATTCGACACCGTCTTCCTGCACATGCAAAAACTCATAGACACCAACAACTGGCACATGGTCGCCAACAACATCGACCGCATCGGCCACTCCCTCGAGCTCCCCATCGAGTACCTCACCCCCACCATCCGCCTCACCATCAAAAAACTCGCATACGACAAGCCCCCCTACGCCTGCACCGGCTCCGAAGCCCGCGCCCGCAACATCGCCGCCCTCATCTGGTACCGCTGGCAACGCGGCATCTACTCCCCGGACCCCGCGCGCCGCCGCGCCGCCTCCAAAGACGAAAAAGGCACCCGCTCCCAACTCAACTCCGACCTCGGCTACATCCCCGGCGAGATCTTCCCCGACCGCAACGCCCTCATCCAAGCCGACATGCACCGCTCCTACCAAGCCGGCATCGCCGGCTACAAGGACGAGGGCGCCCACTCCATCGTCTTCTCCAAGTCAGAATATAACGACCGCGACCACGGCGACGACCTCTGGTACAGCGGCACGGATAGTAAGGATGGGGTTACGTCGACGCTCCACACCAGGCTCATGGAAATGGCCTTCAAGCGCGGGAATAAGATTCGCGTGTTTCGTACGAAGGAGTGTGGGGCGTATGCGCCAAAGTGGGGGATCAGGTTCGATGGCATGTATAGGGTTGTCGAGAAGAAGGATGTGGGGGGCGGGAATTGGAGGTTTCATTTGAAGAGGGAGGGCGGGCAGTGGCCGATCTTGTATCCGACGCCGTTGGAGATGGCTAAGTTGGGGAGGTTGGCGAAGTATTGAGGGGGTGGAGCGGGAAGGGCGGGCGGAGATGGGGGCGTTGAGGGGTTTGGGTTGCGGACCCGGTGGGCGGATGGGGGGTGGGGAGTACGGTGAAGCTATGATGGTTATCTCGGGTTATTGTTCCTTTTTTTTTATTCGTAGTGTTGATATTGAGCGGTCTTGCGGCGCCGGCTGGCAAGTTCGTACTGTGGTTTTATTGTAGCTTTTTCCTTACTTGCTTGTTGTTACTTGTTTTACATCTTTTTGTTTTTGTTTGGCGGGCGGGCGGGCTGGTTGTATAGTTTTATTGTTGGCTTGGGTGTAGCATACTTTTTTTTGTAGGGTTATCGGGTTATCGTGAAGGGTGTTGATATGGGTTATCAAGTGGAATTGAATGCTGTTTTGCTCGTTTGTTGGCTTGTGTTGGTGTTTGATGATACCTTTGTGCTTTGTGATTTGGAGGGGAGGATGGCGGTGGTGAGATTGGGGGTGGATGGGCTGGTTCCGGAAGTGGGGGGGTATAAGAGAGCTTGAGGTATGGAGGGGTGTTGTGGGAATGGATCGGGTATGCTGACTTGGGATAGGTAATTCAAGAGAACATGTATTCGGATGGTCCAGCTTGGACAAGTTGGAAGGCAATCGGATAGACGGAAGCCCTGCCGAGCTTGTTTTGGGATATAAGGACCGGCTGTATCCCTCGATACTATCGAGCCATTCAAGCCATATCAACCTCACAGTTTTATTCTTTCACTTCCCGCTTCCGCCCGCGCCTCGAACCGAAGCGTTTGGGATTAGGCCTCGCGAGCCCTTTAGCAGACCGTCAAGGCCACCTCTTGCATAGCACAGGCTGACCTCCATGCATACTAATACCCTTTTGCAAATTTTGTTCTTCCGCTGCTGCGGCGACTTGCACTTGGATTGCTGGGGTATATGGAGACATTCTGTTTGTTCTTCTCGCTGGGGTTTGTTTGGGAGATTGGTAGGGTCATGTTAGGACTAATACCAGCGAACGTTTACATTTGATGCTGTGGATGTTTTGCTTGTTGATGGTACGGCGTGGGAGTTGGCTCGCTGGGAAGCTAGCAATGCTAGTAGGTGGATATCTTGCTCAGGTGGGATGGGGATATACTGACTTGTGACAGGCTCTTCTTACACTATCGCTTCAGTACTTAGGTATAGTTATCCTGTATACATCGATCTTTGAATATATATCGGCCGGAAGTTATCCATGGTTCAGCCGTCTTGAGGCCACTGGTCAATCTCGACCGGCTCGTGTGTGTGTTGTTTTGGTCTCACTGGCATGTCAAGATGCCCCACAAAAGCCAACGGGTTCGATGGACAACTGATGTTTGAGTTGTGACCATCTTGATGGGGCTTGGGACGGTATTTAAGGGTTTGGGGCGTGGCTCATGGGTTTGGATAGAGGTCTCTTCTACAACGCTTCGACTCCTTCGAATTTACGACTTTTGCTAGGATCTTTCCATCAGTTCAGAGCTTACTCCTTACCTCGCCGCCTTCTGCTCATTCGTCAGGTCCTCATACACGACCGCTACGCTTCCTCACCGGTTTTCCTTTCGCCCATCAGCAGCCATGGATCCACGCACTCAAACTCCAGATGGCTGGGAATCCTTTACGCTTTTCACACCCCAGCCAAATGGTAAGCCAACTTTCTCTGAAAGATACACTCTTAGAGATGCCAACGGAAAACTCCTCGAAACTGCTTGGACCTCAGAAGAAGCCCACCGCTTGAATGACCTCCGTATTAAGGACTCCTCTTTCCAGTTCCAGTTGTTGGCTGGGAAAGGACTGAAGCCGACTGCGCCGGGGTGTAATGGTTTGGCAGGTGGCTCGTTGGACGGGGCTGGTTGTCGGGGAGGGGTGAGGAGGTAGTAGTTGCGATGTGGTGAGGGGAGGTGTGGTGAGGGCTGGGAGGTTGGGATGGGGGATGTGGTTCTGTGTGTTGGATTGGTTGTGCTGATGTGTTTCCGGGTGTTTTGGTTTATCTTTTGATGCATTGGTGTGATTTTTCTTTGGATGTCTGTGATTATGTGAGGAGTTTGATAGGATGTTGATGCCTCTCGTCGAGTAGTATCTTGGTGTAGATATTGGGTTTGTGTTCCTTCTTTCTTTCGTTTGGCTCTGTTTTCCGGTTGAGGACCTAGTGTGCAGTCCGAGTTCTTGTTAATGGAGAGAATAACTGGGTTAACAGTCGTTGTAATTTAGGCATAGGTCCATCTTTTATTTCTGCAATAGCAATGGACGGGCCCGCGGGTTTGCGGATACCTGAGATGTTCACAATGGAATGAATGTTCTGTTACTCTTGCATAGCCTTCTTGTGGATGTTTCGTTAACGTGTTGCAGTATCAATGGCTGTCCATGTTGGACTCTGCTGGTGATGCCACGATAGTGACTGGTGCACTTCAAGTTGCAATGCGATTATAAGCAAGTACGGAATGCAGTATCCTTTGCGATTTGCTAAGAAGTATGTTCCCCCATTCTCAATATGAACCCAGTCCCAAGATGAACCACCCGTGCATACTGACGAACGGAACAGCAGTCAATCGCTTACCTCCACTCTTGAATGGCTCGGCTCGACTATAAGTTACTCTGGAAGAGGCTTGAGTACTTTCTTTTACGATAACTCACCGAAGCAGAACATCAACCCGAAACCAGACAAATAAAACGGCCACCTACTTCGACAGACTTTCTGCAACACATATTTGCAAAGCTTCCAACAGACGAAATGGAAAGAGATTACCATACTATTGCTGGCGCCCCACAGTCTTCAAGACCGATAGAGCTAAAAGGCCTGGACGCGGACGGATGCAAATGGTTGAAGTATCCACCCAATGACAAGGGGATAGTTTATTATCGAAATACCGAAACAGAGGAGCTCACACCGGAAAGTCCAGATCTGGCTAAAGACGATATTGATGCGCCATACTACCCACCGGCACCGCCGAGTCCCCACCTGCCTTCAAACCAAAAAGTCATCGCTTCTGCCGCGCATTCCCAATCTCGATATCCACCAGCACCAGAGAACCACTATCCGGAACTGCCAGTGCCACCACCCGGATGGGTAGTTACTGGACGCAATGAAGAGGGGATCGTTACTTATATGAATGAAGAATTCGGCGAGTTTACAGTTGAATATCCAGAGTCGGATACAGACTATCCGCCAGGCCCACCTGCACCGCCGAGTTCCCACCTGCGTTCACACCAAATCGTCAAAGCATCTACCGCGGATTCACAATCTCGATATCCACCACCACCAGAGAACCACCTTGCAGTCCGTACTAGCGGTGGCTACTCTCAGGGTCCTGCACTCGAAGGTCCCTCGGGTTATGTCAGAAGGCACGACACAACAGCTCCTGGTCACCCGTCCAGAGTGGTCAATGTTACCAGTTCGCGGAATTATCCCCCACCCCTACCTCCACCAGCACCACCACATACACAGCAGATCCATTACTCCCGTGAGAGTAGTAGCCGAGATCATCGGGGCCAGTTCGAAGGCCCTCCGCAGCACGTCAGCCAGAACGAAGCACCATCTTCCCATGATCAACCATCTTATGGGAAGTACGTTACTGTTCATGTACCATTCGACCCACCATCCGACCCACCAAAACCGGTCTATCCGAGCTCGACGAGGCAGGAACAAAACTTTCCACAACTACATCACCCCCAACCGCAGCAGCCCCAAGCACAGCTCCCCCAAGTACCATCCAACAAACATGCCCAGAACAACGAGCACAAGCAGCCATTGCCATATCCCCTAGATGACGAGTTCTATCGGCAACATGCGAGTCAGCAATTGCCCCAGCAGCAAACCTCCCAGCGCCATAGCGTCGATCCTATGGTCACCCGAGCTCAGCAACAGCCGGAAGCGATGCTCGGGTATGAACGCAATCCCCCCATTCCTCGTACCGAACGGCCTGAATATGGTGGAAGCAACGCTCGCCAGTGCGACAGCTCACGACCGGGATTTGTCTCCAGCACCAGTAGAATTTCCACTGACGGCACGGAATATACCCCGAGCCAGAGTCCTGCTACGGTACGATCGGGTGGTAGTGTGTCCAGTAGCAATGCTGGACATGGCACATCTGCGGATGTGAAGCTTTCTAGGGGACCGGTAAAGTCAGTGGAGCCGGAGGAAACAAGTACTCCTCGTTCGCTAATGTCTGGAGAGCGAGTGGGGAAACTTCTGGGTCGTTCAGGTCCGGCGAAAGCTCCGGAGGTGGATGGACCGGAGTCGATGCCAACGTTTATCAAGTACTAGGAGCGTCTAAACGATGGACTTTCATTTGCTGAAGGGTTGAGATAAGTGGGAGAATCTCTTGCTCTTCTTGAGCTATTCGCTGTTAAACTCTGTTTCTTTTCAAATTCTTTTTGTTAATGTTCTTTGATGACCCAAATCATCCGGTAAATGGGCCCTTAGCCTTCGGCAATTCTTGTTTGTAGGCCCTTGCAGGTCATTCTACTTACTCTTGTGCTGCCCCCCTTACATACGCTTATTATGCTAGTTGTTGTTCAGCTTGTACACATGCAAGTCGTCATGATATGATTACATTTTTTGATGTAGTATTCATAGGTCTTTATACTTCTTAGCACCCAGAAGAAAATAAGTACTCTACAGGTACTTACCTATACTAGCAGAAACTACTAGTCCAAGTACCCCTAATTAGAGACATCATACCCCTTTTCCAACCCAATTGCAGCCGATCCCTGATGTAACTAGTGAACATACAGACCAGGACAACGTACAAGCGAGGTCATATTGTTAACAGCTCAGGCTATCATCACGGTGATATCGAGAGGTGCTCGGTCCCTACAGCAAACGTTAACTTGAGGCTCTTAACATCTCGCTCGTGCTTGCGCTTGCTTTACTCGTGAATCTTAATATAGGTGGTACTGCGTGGACGGCCGGACGGACCCGAGTAGTATACGACAGATACAATCAGGTTGAAGGGCACATATTTGGTGGGACGTGGTAACGTAACAAAGTTGACAGTTAGATTTATAGATCAGCGATGCATGGCCGAAGATTTATAGCAATCGATCGATCTTAGGTACTTCTTAAGTAACATAAAGAGGCACCGAAGAGAGAATATTAATTTCTAAGTGTCTTATCAGTTAGAAGTACCCAGATCAAATTGCAAAGAGGTACACAACAGAGGTACTGAGCAAAGCACGTATACGTTGCTAGAACCTTAATTTACCAGAGTGCATGTTGCAACGTTGCATGGCCAGGTCATGCATGTGGTTACACTCGCAGCCACCGTATTTTAGACATGCCTAATTCCTACTACTAAGCACCCATTAATATTTGTACTGCCGGCTTATACATATTATTGTGAGGACTGTCGATTTTAAAGATTGTCATGTCCGACGGCTTCTACCCCCCTCAAGACGCCGCTTCACACGGGTAGGAACGTTCGAATGTGTGCCTCTGACAGGCGATCGATCGATTCTAACCATTGGAATTGGAGACGTGGGTAACGTACTACAGCAGGCCTTACAGTTTTAGCCTGAGATCGTGAAGCTTGTCTTAAGTTCAGAAAGCCCCATGGTAACGCAGCAATTTTCCGAACAACAACTGCAAATCAAACGTTCGGGGGCTGGGGACCAGGCTACCATGGTAAAGCGGTTTGGTGGTAACCAGGTGGAAATGGACTTGGGAAGCTAAGATTGCTCAACTATAGCTACCGGGAGATTTCTCCGGCACCACATCAAAATATTTTGCGAATCAGTGCAGCTACTGGCGGAATCTCAAGCAAGTAAAAAGAGTCTGGCGAAAAGTCAAAGTCAGAATGAACAAGCAATGTCGCCCAGTTGTTTTTCTAGGCTGCTCCGCTCAACTGGTTAGGATACTGGGACACGAAATGTACACCTGGGGCTTTGCTGGGAGCTCTTCCATTCGGTCAGGATCCAAAAAGGCAACCTGGTCTTTTGTAACGCCGAACGGGAACCACCGTTTTTCCAGGACTGGGGAGCTGGTGTTGTTGCCGGGTGGAATCTACTTAGCCGATTTCTTAGAATTATTTTGAGCCGTAAGTTCATCGTGGTGTTGCCATCTTCCACCACAGGTGAGTTTCAGTAAGCCGGCTGGTGAAGCGAGGTCTTAGTATTTAGTACTTGTATTGGCCGTCTTGGTCTCCCTCTCTCTGTATATAACCCCGTCCAAATTCCCCAATAGATAGGTTCAACTGAACAAGCGTTGATATCATGATTCTTCACTTTACTTAAGCACGGTGGAACCAAATTTGGTGGGTAACTGATGAAAGTGCACCTCTTGGCCGAGCAGGGGGTAAAGTCCAGTCCGATAAAGGTAAAGGGAATGACAGACGAGCCAGTATAGATACAGAGTGCAAAGATATACCCGTACCTCCAAATGGCGCTTCCATCTCTCCTTTTGGCCATACCGAGGCAAGACCTTGGGCATGATAGCAGTAAGAGCATATCTTTATTCCCATAACAGTAACGGGACCGAGACTTGCACCATAAACCAGAAGGGGAATAAACTTTGCCCCTGACTCTGAATAAGGCAGCAATAAAGAACGACAATGGAAGGAGGTGACTTTTCTGCCCCGATAATCCAATCCGAGGCTAAAAAATCTCCCATCTCAAAAGAAGAGTAAAAAAATCTCCGCCAACGAAGACAAGAGAGAATAATACACCTCTTCTTCCAACAGGTATCTCTTTGACTCCTCACATGAAAGAGGAGAAGAAGATGCCGTCCTTTCCTCCAAAGGGATAGACGACATGCGCTCATCCAGCAATGGGGGAATTTTCCGACCGATAACCACAACCGGCACAAGCACTTTCGCCTCCTTCCATAAATGGAGAGAGTTTTGCCCCTCCAGCCTTGCGGGTGTGGGCATCACACCCGCATCGCTTACTGCATCACCCCAAAGCTATCGGGCGCTGGCTAAGCGCCACAGGTGCAAGAAATGCACCGGATATCATGGCAGGCGAGCCGCCATGGGGTGTAACTCGCATACCGGCGCAATTCCACAACAGGTCTCTCAGTACAGGGTGCTTCTCCGCAAGAGGTGCAAAACTATAAAGGGTGCAAAGAGAAAGAAGAAAATGCAAGAGAGAAACACAAAAAATTCTTTAAGAAATTTTGATTTTTGAATTAAAAAAGACATGGAAATTATTATCCAAAAAAAAGAAACAAGAAAAAGCCGCAAGTCTCAGAGAACATCATCACAGGTCTCAAAAGTAGTCATCCTCATATTCCTCCAGTCGTCCATCTCTAAACATCCATTCCAATGGGAACTCGGTCGCCCTCAACTTTTCATCCCACGACCCATCCCTCCAGCAGATGTATTCCTCTTGCTCCGACACGATGAGCCCAACGAGATCGACAACGTCGTCTACATCGATCCACCGCATTTGCTTGTATATCCGGTTGCCTTTTCGCTTGTTGACCCGGTAGAGCCCTTCCGGAACTGTCGAAACCTGCATGGGAGCAACAAGAGCAAGGTATGAAGAATGAATGCCAGAGTTCTTCATATGAGCAGTCTCAGGGATATCTTCGTGATTAAAGTCAATATCAATCGTCAGGAAGTAGAGAGCCTCTCCAAATTGGCGATGGAACTCGGAGGTAGAACTGTGAGACGGACGATGGCCTCCGGTCGTATGAGCCCCCGCAGGAATCGAAGCATCTGCAGAGAACTCTATATACGAAGCAGATCGAACACGGTTGGGTCTGGGATAGCGAGAGCCGCAGATGCGTACATGTCGAGTGCCGATGTTGTAATCTGCCATTCGGAGAGTCTTGTCATACCGCACATTGCGCCACTTCTTGATGGTAACTGCTGGGTGATAGCAGGCTTCTCGGAGAGGTCCAGTTCGACCAGGGATATTATCAGGATCATCTCTGTCTTCTATCATAGCAGTTAGCAACCATATCTGGATCCGACCGAGTGCAGAGTCCTTACCAAACAATGGAACTATACTATCATTAAATGCATCCACGCGAATGTAGTTCTTGAGGTATGCCATCAAGAACCGAAACTCGTCCTTTGGAAGCAAAGTCTTCCGCTGCTTGACCTTCACCCTATCCACAAGGACGACATCTCCAATGCGTCTCATGGCTCGTCGAATCTCCCGATTTGTCAGACCGCCAAATTCCACATCTAGTCGATCTAGTTCTTCCGTATCGACTTGGAAGTCAGACAACAAACTCTCCAACCCGCTTGGGGGCTTCGCCCTCGAACCAACCAATGACCGTGATGAACCCGAGCCCGGACCATGATTCCGGCGAGTCTGAGTCCGTAGAAGGATATCTTCCTCTTCCTCGGTTCTCCCAACCTTTCCATGTCGAATATAGTGCCGAAAGATCTTGTGAACAAGCAGTCTGCCGTCTTTGTCCGAGAAGGCTTCCCGAGCGAGGGCACCATCCATATCAGGGATTGTAAGTGGCAACAGAGCTATTTGGATATCGATTTCGAGCCGTGTGTATATGTTGGCATCTGGGGCAACATGTGACTTGACTTGTGAAGTGATCATCCCGTTTATTCGCTCCATACACCATTGTGCATAAACGTAGGTGGGTCCGCAGTCTCGTATGGATTCGGCAACGTGACGAAGTTGGTGGATTGAAGGCAGGCATGCAGAGATTCTGTCAGCATCGAATCGATAGAAGTTCTTCTCATAATAGAAGTTGAACTGTAGAAACCTCTCCTCGATCTCGTCGATCTCACTGAGCTTGAGGACCTTCCGAGTCGCCAATCGCATTGCCTCCACCATGTTCATCCATTGTCGATAATGCTTTTTTGGAAGGTATTTGCGGAAGTAGATAGGTGATTGAATGAATAAAAAGCGCTGCCAGTTTGCCGCCTTCATCCGGCGAAATGTCTTTTCCAGGTTCAGCATCTCGTCTCCAAACTCGTCCGGGAACGTGGGATTCGAGCGAGCAGAATCGAGACCCATTTGCTTCCATGACGAAGGAGGAACGTTATAGTCATCATCTTTCCGTAAGAATCGCTCATCTTTACCCTGCCGTCGAGTGTAGAACGGCTGGCGGCGTTGACTCCTCTGTGGTTGTCCAGGTTGTACCTTGCTGGGTGCCGCAACGGTTCGTTTGACGAGAAACCGTCCTGCGTAGTGCTCGAACACATGCTGAACCACATTCTCAAAGAACAGATGCATGATGCATGGCCGGAAAGAATTCGGATATCTCAAACTCTTTAGCCGCATGAGGATACTCCACCCGGCGATCCCGGTTTTCTCTTTGAATGCCTGGTCTGTTGGTACAGATCCATCTTCATTCGTGGTGTTTTCAAGGGTCTGGAGGTAGTTGGCAATGCTGCGATACGTCTTGTCGTTTCGGAGACGCGCATTCTGGCAAGTATAATCCTTCTCGTAGTTGTAACAAGGACGCCCCTCCTCGTTACGCTTGTCTTGTTCCAGTAAGACCTCGTCTGGCAGGTTTAACTTCGGCGGACGATGGGGACAATGCATTCCGGCGTACCGAAGACCGTAGATCTGACAATACTCGCAGTATGATATACTCGTTATTCCCATACTTCTCAGGGCCTTTGCGCGAGCTTGCATATCCGTTGAGAACAAAACAACATGAGCCTTGAGGTGGAAGTTCACTCCTTTCTTCTCTTGAACATCACGCCCAGATTCTCGGAATGCATAGTCTTTTCCGCCGTTGCATCCGGCGTCAAACACGTCCTTGATTCCTACATCCGATAGGTACTCGAACTCGTCAACGAGTGGCTTGAGGAAGGAGTGGATATTTTTCGGGTTATTTGGGCCTGGGACAAAACCGACGACAAGGACGTTTCGCCTCTTGAACCGTATCTCGGGTGGAAGGTTGAGACAGGTTAAAATGATAGGCCAGACGAATTTGTTGTTCCTGGTCTTGAAAGCCTTCGTGCCGTCGAAACCACAACAGAACCCGAGCTCCCTATCGTCGGCAAAGAGTCCGGCTTTGATGTTGTCGTCGTATCCAGTTCCACTCCAATAGTCAGTGGATATTCCCAGCGATCGGTCCTGCACCGCTCTCCATTTGTAGACTACTAGAAGTTTGGACATGAACAAGCTAGAGTACCACAGCTGGAGGCGATGTCTGACTGGGAAGTAAACATGAGTCTTGGCGGCTACTCGTGGCTGCGTGGGAGTGTCTTCATTATCGGACCCAGACTGATCTTCATTATCCTGTGCTTGTTGCTGCTGAAGATTGGAAGGATGCGTAGTGCCAGGGTTTGTTGTAGACTTCCACCTAGACTCTTCACAGTGGAGGCACTGGTCCAGGTCGGGATATGCGGCATACGACATGCAGCTATTCCTACAACAGTCGTAGACTTCTGAAGAGAAACCTGTGCGCTCTTTGATAAACCGATGAAACTTTCGTCCGTCGCCTGGCTTGTACGCTCGCCCATCGAGGATTTCTGCTGTGATTTTGTCGATCAAATTCTCATCGATAGCTCCATCATTGACGCCGTTATTCTCCAGACGCTCTTGAACAAGCTTGAGGCATTCCTTGACCGTTGCCGCAGAAGCAGTCTGGCACAGATCTCTCATTTGTTCTTGGCCACGACGAGGAAACAGAAATCTAGGCGTGTCAGTTTTTGTTTTCATCTGTCCGGATGTCTTACCTGTTGGCGATGTCCCCAAAACTCAGGGTGTTCAGCTCATCTGCTGTCGGCTTTGGTTGCCTCTTCCGATAGTTAAATCCCCTCCTCCCTCCACCTGTTCCAGCCTTTTGACGTAACCATTCTGCTTCTATGGCCGCCTGAATCTCATACGTAATCTCAACAGGATCATCGTCGAGTTCTTCGCCTTGTCCGTCTGGCTCCTCGTCATCGGAGAGTGTCAAGTCAATCAAACCGCCCTCGGCGTCCGTTAGACCTTCTTGGTTAGATTCACCTTCGCCATCTTCTTCTTTCTTCACTGAAGAATCACCAGAGTCGTATGGATCGTCGTTAGGTTCCACCTTTGGCTCTGGAGTGACTTCTTCGGATTTGATGTGTGTTGGTTCTGTCTTCGGCGACATGGCAACATCTTCAGATTTGACGGACGCCGACGAACTACGTTCAGGTCTATCGGAATGTGGGGAGTGGGGTGGCGCTGATTTCGATTTCGATTTTGACGAATCGGAGCTGCTAGAGGAAGACGGTCCGTCGGGGTCCCTGGACGCATGCCTGCAGTGAAGATCCGGCATGGTTTCATCCTCGTCCGATCGTGATTTGTATTCTTCGTCCTCAATTTCGTGGACCGTTGGCGAGGGCGGTGCGCTTCGATAAGAAGGGCTGGTCGGTATGATGCCAGGAGAGCTCGATTCTCTCTTCTCTTGGGTCGTAAACTCGGCAGATGCCACATCCGTTTCTCCTTTTGTTTCATCCGGTTCCTGTACGAAGGCATGTTGGGTACCAATCCAAGGACGGGCAGGAGGACTGGATGGCAGCGGAGTGGACTTTGCGACTTCGACATGCGATTTGCGGTCGGGACTGAGAGCAATCTTGCCTGTTCACACATTAGCTGTCAGCACTTGCAATACACAGAGTCGCTGATGACGAGAGGCTGAATATTTACATTTCTTTTTGTCGTGATGCCCCCTTTCACTTTCAGAGTCCGAAATAATAACATGTGTAGTTGCTTCCGTTGGCTCACATTTTGAAGACTTCTCTGCCTCTTTCTTCGTAGAGCTGCGCTTCCTGTTGCGTTTTCGTTTCGCATTGGTTGGGGTTGGTGTTTCTGGTTGAAGCTGCTGATCGGTACCGGCATGAATTGGCGTGTATGGTGTATGGCGACTGGTCACCTCATGTGAACTCCCATCTTCGCTCTTGACCGGTGATTCATGCTTGACCTTGCCCTTCCTTTTTCTTCTCCTCTTTGCTTTGGTTGTTGTGGACGATCGACTGTCGTCACTGTCCGACTGCAATTTGGCTTCATCGAGATCAAGCGATATGGGGGGAATGTCGACTTTGGCGGTAGCGGGTACGCCTTTCAGTGACTTTTCTCTCTTCGAGTTCTTCAATTCCAGCCATCCGTCGTGGACTTGTTTGGCAGTGTCTCCTACGACCTTGTGAGGACCGAGACCAATGCCGTATATCGTGCAGTTGCACGTGTACTCTGGCTCTTTGACTTCCTTCTGTTCTTCCGCGAGCTCTCTTGAGGCCTGTCGTAAACTTCGAATTCGATGATCCTTTCGCTTCCCTGGTGGGGGGACCCATCCCTTCTTTGGACCCATTTAATTGGTGCTCGTCCATAGAGGCAATCAAATCGTCGAGAGGGACATATTGTCAACAGGGCGGCCCGGTACGCGGCAGCAGCTGGTACGGCATGAATGTTGTCGAATGGGAACGAATAGTTGCAGCTGTGAGCGCACGAAACGAGCGGAATACAGACTCTCTCGAACATGGGTCATGTGCGTTTGCCTTTCCGTACAAGCGGCACAAATTCCGGTGGTGAAATGTCTTTTTGTCTTGCCGCTCCATCGTGAATTGTTTTTCTCTTACGTAATGGCACTAGCGTCCTTCTCTTTTCGTCTCCCTCTCATTCCTTCTTTGTTAAGCAACACACGCAAACATCACAACCCAACAAAATGCCATCCGTTACTGATGAAAGATTCGACTTTCTACCCGTTGGTGTCTTGCTCGGCGAACAGGCAAGAGTTTTGATAAAGATGATGAAAACAGTCAAAGAGGAAGAAGGCAAGTCAATCTCTCGTTGTTGGTCGCTCAATATGCTGACATTGTTGTTATGTAGTTGTTCACCGGGACACTATTCGGAACTGCAATGTCGACGAGCGCATGGAAAACAGCATGAAGAGGGTCTACCTCGACGGACTCGAAAACCGCCGTATGTCTATCCTACTCCCTTTGTCTCATATGAGTTTGCTAATCTCGTCAAGTCGCCAACCTTACCCAACACGCCACCATGCTATACAGAGATGCCGTCGAGCGCGAGACCGTCCTTGCCGAATGTCGAGAATGTATCGAATACATGAAGAAGGAATACTGTGTTGAGGCAGAGGAGAGGACGATCGAGCGAAACTCGAGGCTGCAATTCGCCAACAGAGGTCTTGCTGAATGCAAGGAGAAAGAAGCCGACTGTAAGCGTCGCATCCAAGAGATGTACGACCTCATCCGTGTATGGTTCTCATCCACTGACGCTGGAATGCCATCTGAAATGACAACTCTCAAGGAGTTGCTTGGCAAGTGAGCATAAACCCTCGAGATACAGGCTATATGGACAGCCACTCCTTCTTGCTTATTTGTTGCGATCTTTTTGCTATTATCTAAATGGGCAACATAATGTCGTGCTTCTGGTTGTCGAGTGTTATATACTTTGTACATATCTGCAATAATTATTGATATGTAAAGAAGTATTGTTGTACTTTGCGCTCTTCTCGTCGTTTATGTTTCAGTCAGGATGTCAAGATCTTGTGGCTTGAAGATAGGTGGACATAGAATAACCAAGGTAGTAGCACTCAATGAAATAAAGCATATATTAAATAGAGAGACGGGCTGTATACTATGACATTTGATGAGCCTTTGCACACGCTGAGAGGTATCACGGGCTGTACTCTCGTTGTGGGCTTCGTTGCCAAGACCACACAAGAGAGAGCAACAATCTTCTGGCACTTCGCCCATGGGCATGAACGTTCACATAACGATGATAAAACAAGAGAAAAGGGACATGTTTGAGAGCATACATAGCGTATGCGAATACAGAAATAATGCCGTTTCATGTGTCAAAGTGTTCGTCTTCCAGTGGAATGTATCTGTGCCGTGCTTGTTTCAGCATGACTTATGTCACGTGACGCATGGACCGATTTCGATGGACGGACTCGAACCTTCTCCTTCCAGAAACAACATTCTCGCCCCTCCGCCAACATCTCGACTTTTTTCACAACAACAGTTGAAAAATGCCGGGCAAACACGGAAATAAATCAGGTATGCGACTATTCCATCTGTTTTATACCTGCTCTCGTTCCATTTCGTTTCTTATTGTGTCTGGGACTGACTGTGACTCTCCGGCTCAGGCGAAGAGTTTGTCGATGTCGAGGCGGAAGGCCCAACGGACGATGAGGAGGAAGAAGAGCCTACAGACTCTGATGCCGACGAAAAAGGGAACCTGAGAGGCTTCGTTGTTGACGATTCCGACGAAAACGACGAATCTCAACAACATGTCAAACAGTCATCAAATGGGTCGACAACGGCAAAACCTCCAAAGAAGAAGTCAAAGCCAAAGTTCTCGAACGACATGGAGCTCGTACTGGCCTACAAGAAACAGCAAGAAGAGGCAGCGAGGCAGGCTAGAAAGCTTAAGAGTCTTGAGAAGATCATGATCAAGGCCGAGTTGTCGAGGCGAGCCGGGCAAAAGCGACAAAAGGGAAAGAAGAGCACGTTTGTGGACAAACGACGGGTTCCTTCCAAAAGCAGCACCAAGGCCTTCCCTTTCGCTCACCAATCTCAAAGGAGAAGGCTCACACCGAGGTCATCGCTGCAGCCCTCGCTATCTCGTCTTTCCCACGCAAAACGGAAGGACCCTTCTCGGCCAAGATCTCCTACCACCATCCTTCCCCATTCGTCAAACAAACGGAAGTCGGCACATACAGACGCACCAAGAAGCTCTGTACGGCAATCGAAGAAGGCCAAGATTGAACAGACAGGTGGAACATCTGGAGATTCGCTGAGATCTACAAATGCGGCAAAGATCAAAGAAGAGTCCCCGGATGTCACCGAGGTGTACACTCGGGATGATGATAATTTCTTTCTGGTTAAAATCAAGAAAGAGCATGCGCCTGGATCATCTGGCGGTGAGGACGCAACTGACGACAAAAGCACCGTCAAAGATGATGAGTACAAGAGGTACTTGGCCGAAGTGGCAAAGAGGCGGAAAGAGGTAAATTGGTTCTTCCCTTTGATATACACTCATTATGTAAAGGAATTTGTGCATTGGCTAATACCGTCTCTGTTGTCTAGTATGATGTTGATGATTCCCTTCTGACGAGAAAGAGACTCCGCGGCCGCCACAACAAGAAGGTGATCCGACCAGAGGAGACCGAGCGAGATGGCATCCGCACAGTCACCGGAATGCGATCGCACAAGGAGGCATGCAATGTCAACAAAGTCATCCGTCAGACCCTTGCTGAGAACAACATTCCTCTTGACATGTCGTGGGGCCACCAGACAAACGAGGATCGCCTGATGGCTATTGCTTGTGTCTATGAAAGAATGCGCGAAATTCGGCTATTCTGGACAAAAGGAATGGTCAGGGAGAAGGTTATGTTGATCTTGAAAGATTCTTCAAAACTCTGTCGTCAGAAGCTCAATCATTATCAGCCGATGTCGTCTCGGGATCGATACCATGCTCCACCCAGGCCAAAGAAGTACTTTGAGGATCCTTCGTTGCCTCGGGACGGCAAGAAACAAGAGCAGAAGCAAGATATCAAAGAGGAGAAAGATTCAAAGCCTGAATCAGAGAAAGGCTGTGGTTTGCTCTCCTCAAAGAATGCATCTACCCATCCTTCACGGCAGCCCGCCATCTCAGTCAACTCGGGTTCTTCTTCTACAAATGCCACAAGAACGCATTCGGCTCAAGACAAGGCATCAGCTGCTCCAAAGAAGACGATCACGGTAACACAGAAGGAGCCATCCAGGGATGGTGATAAATCCGGCAGAGTTCACAATCCAGAACGGAAAGCACATGGGTCCAAGCCAGGCGCAAGCAGACAGGTAAAGCATCCCCGAGTAACCATGAATATTTATCAATTTACTAACAACTATCTAGGGAGAGGCAAGAGTTGAACTGCCCACGGCTCCGATCATACAAAACAGAAAGGCAAAGGACACCCCAGCGAAATCTACGACTATATCTCGTACAAAGCCCGTTACCTGGTCCGGCTCGTCGGCTACAGTCATAGATCTGACAGAAGGGCTCCTTATCGGCGCATTTTGGAATGGGCGCAGGTTTGGTTCCACCGTGTAAGCTTAACAGAGGCATACCAGCCAGGTCCTGGTACATAGGTCTTCCATTCTGTTCTGCGGAGACCGCGTCTGGAGCCCGGCGCCCGCGGTGAGCTATTTATAAACTCCATTCGTACACAGGGTGGGGCCGACACTCGTGCGCCAGTTATACTTGGACTTCGCCATTGTATCACGCTGATTCCCGGAACTATGTGTATTGCTAGCTGTTGCTGCGGACGACCGTACTAGTAGGTCTTCGACTTGGTGACTCGGTTTCCCAGGAGCGCCATTCGGTACGTAACCCTCGGCTAGTATCTGTAGGTTATGTAAGAACAACTGGCCTTGATACACTGGCACGATTGAAAGGAGGATAGAAAGCACAAACACACACAGGTGGGTTTAGTACACAAATTAAGAGAGAGAGAGAGGTGTAGATTCAAAGAGGAGAACAAGTCTACTTATCTATCCACAGCCAATGGCCCAATAGGCTGACCTACATAACCATCCCACAAAGCACTAACGTCCTTCACGGGGCAACCTGCGTAAGCGAGTGCTTGACAGGCCTCTTCAGAAGCTAAATGTATCCGCCGCATGAACTCGGCTTTTCGAGTATCTGCATCAAGTACCCGTTCCGTTGCTCCACCGTCCTTCAAAAGTTCTACTTTCTCTTTGCTTTCCAGTTGATCCAGTAATGTGTCATGGTTTCCCGGTTCGAAATATAATCCAAATTCAGGGTCCGCGCCGAGCCCGAATTCTTTCGAGTCCTGTAATAAGAAGTAATTATTAGCTTTTTTTGTGCCGACGGTCATCAGAACCACAAAAACAGTACCTTCTTATGAAGCTCGGCATTCAGCCTAAAAGGCATCGGAATGGTCTTCTCATTGTGGTATCTTGCCATGTGGGCCCTCAGTGCCGATGTCGATTGCAACCGCTTCTCATGGTAGATACAGTCCAGTTTTGGACACCTATAAGATGTAGGATGGGCTTTCTTCTCGTGTTCATTCCGATCTCTTGTCGACTTGAAACCATCACCGTCGGTCTTTGAGTGTGGACATTGGCTATATCTGCAGCGGAATTTGAGGGCACCGTAGAGCCTCTGCAGCCCAGCCAATTGGGCTTGGTCCCCAGAATCCACGCTTACAGAGATTATTCTCTCTTGAAGCTGTTTTAACTCCAGTTCGCGCTTCCAATTGCCCAAAAAGTCATTCTCGTGAATCCAGGACCCCAAGTCTACATTTCCGGTTAAAAATCATAATCGTGTAAGCAAAATGACACATCAAGGATACGCACCAGATGGATCTTCGATGCTCTTTTCCTTGTCAGTCAGCCGATAAAAGAAGTCGAGAAACAAGCGTAATCCGAGTACCGCATTTTGCGGTTCAGTGAGTTGTGGATTGAATATTGCAGCGTAGAGGGATGGAAGAGGATGAGTGTATAGTCCTTCGGTGGATAGAGTGGGGACTTCGGTGCAGAAAGACAGTTTCGACTGAACCAGCCCCCAGAGAGCCGTGAGTATCTGTCGTTGAACATCAGTCCCATGTCCATGTGAGAATAGGTCTTCAATGTGGTACAGCCAGTATCGCTGCATGTAATCCAGAAGTCTGAGATCACCATTGCGCACAATATCCTCTTTTCTTCTTTCGTCGATAACTGTATCAAAACACTCAAAATTTTGGTATCGCATGACGTCCTCCCCGATGCTGGAGAGACAAGTGGATTTGTCAAGGTAAGGTTTAGAGTTCGGACCGTACTCCGCATCCAACAAGAATCTACTCCATGTCAGTCATAACGATGGTGAAGTGCCTGATCGGCTCGATCCTCGAAAACCTACTGCTGTACAGTAAAGTGCACAAAGTTCACTTCATCCTCAGGTCCATCCTCTTTCCGCTTCCTGGTGAAGTCTATAATCGGGCCACAAAGATCACGGAGCTGCTGGTAAGGACGATGTCTATCATCGATTGTCCGCCCTGAGTACTTCAAAGCCAATAGGTCCTCCAGCTCCAGTATCCGAAGGGGGCGCTTTGCAAACGATATCCAGCGAAGCACTGAATAGCCTAACATTCGCTCACTGCCTTCCAGAGTTTTATCCATTGAGCTCAGTATTTGGCCATATCTAAATACACATGGAAGTAGTAAGTGACTGTCCGCCGCGGCCGCGATAGAAAGTTGAAACTGGCACCTTACACGTCCATCAGTTCTTTCGGTAGTTTCGTGAGAGTCTGCTCCAACTCTGCTACTGTTCTACGTTTGAGCAAGCCATCGATAACAAGGTGAGCCCAGAGGAACATTCCTATCGCAAGTAAGTACAAATCGAAAAGTTTTAGTTACTTAATGGTATCAAAAGGGAACAAGAAGCATAGAACGTACCATCAGCTCCTTTGATTAATGTGGATACCATTCGCTTCGCCAACTCAGGGTGTCTTATCGTTAAATCATGGTCTTCTATGATTTCTTCAAGCTCCGACCTGATGTAAAATTCGATGTCGTTATCATTATGCCCTTCGATTTCCATTGCCCATATTGACTTCTTTGTTCTGGGTTTTGCCTTCTCCATTCCAGGTACGTTTCGACGACTCGATACGAGGACTCTTTTGCGTGAGGTCGCTACTCCAGTGACATGCAATGTAGTCTTTAGAAGAAACCTGATATCTTCAATGGGTAACTCATCCAGACCATCAATAAGCAGGAAGACCGGTAAATCTGGGTCACCCATAGTCAATATCGACTCGAAAAGCGTTGCTAGGCTTCGCTGTGAGACCTTCCTACGCATGATAACTTCATCGTAGACGTAAGGAAGGGCAGAGGGGACAGCTTCCACGTATTGATAAAGCAATGACTGTACCGCGGACAAGGAAGAGCTCTTCCTCCCATCTGTTCCACGGCAAAAGAAGTACAGGGCGACACTATTTCCACTGCTTTTCACATTCATTTCGAGTTCGTTCGCTATGATCGAGGAAATAACGCTTTTACCTACCATCGTTGATTAGTATGGAACCAATTCTTGCCTGGAGCCTACCAGAGCCAGGTTTCCCTGTTATCCAAATCAAAGCCATGTCACCATTAAGCCATCTCCGGACGAGATCATGTGTAAGGATCCACTCTCCTGTACCTGGGCAGACTTTCTCCAACAAACCCGCTTTGTCGTCGCTTGATGAGCTTGAATAGAGAAGCCTGCCCAGTTCAGCAAGTTGACGGAGCTCGTTGTCCTTCTCAATTTCCCGCTGCCTTCTTTCTTCTTCTGACCTATGCTTTTGAGCAGCTTCAATCTCCGCTGCTTGTGCCTCACTATCAATCAGTTTTCGGCGGGCCTTCATGTTGCCGATAAGGATATTCAATCGAGCATCGAATGTCTCCCATTGCATCCTGAAAAACACCTTCCAGACTATATGTGAACGGATGATTAGTTAGGACACTCTGGCACGTACACATGATGTTGATGGGAGGATTATATTTACGTTTATTTCGCAGGATCTCTAGGACGCCAAGGTAGAATTCCAGAATGTCCCCATATAACCAACTGATTACTTCTTGGATCCTTTCATCGTACTTGAAGAGTTCAGAGTACTTCTCAAATCGTGGTAGATGCTCGCCGATTTGCTCTAGAGAACGCATTATGGCTATGAACCCGTCGGCAAAGTCGCTAGCCTTTTCGAGGAGTCTTCGCAGAGGGCCCTATCGAAGGCTGGTTAGAGATTTGAGCAGGATTGGACCACGAGGATACTCACCCATATGAAAGCACCAATATCATGACTTCCAAGAGCAATACAAGACACCAGGCGCATATATCTTGACAATCCCTCAATAAACTGTTTGATCCGGTTCATGTTTAGCATCCGGTTCTTCGTCGCTTGTTTGCTCTGAATCTGCTTGAGCGAATCCCAAACATGCTTTTCCGTAGTAATATTGTCGAATTCCGCTTTCTCCTTGTCGGTCAGGTTACCTTTGAACTTTGCTATTGCGGTGAGGAATCCTTTCGTAGCTGCGGTGGTCGTTGGTGGAGAAGACGGCTGGGTGTTGATTCCTGACGTCAACGCGTCGACATCCGAGTCCCCAGTTCGCACGGTCCTTGGCGTCATGCTTTGCCGCCAGCCGAGAACTACCAGCACTGCCGCGTGCCGTACGCCGTTCAATTCAGTTGAATATAGGTTGAAAGCAATCTGTATACTTCCTTTTCGGTTTCGCTATGTTCTGTTATTCCCAACGGAAGTGAACGTGAGTTTATTGCGATTAAGTAAGTCTCTTACATGAATTTGGTTGAATCTCGGCGGGGTCGGTTGTAGTCACTGCGCGCGCATCTCTTCCTTATCGTGTAACCTTCTAACGATGCATGACAACACAGCCTGCATGCTGCGGTGCTAACCTACGAGTAGAAGCTTGTGGCGGCAGTGTGGCGCATTGCAGGCATTGCCCCTCTCTCAGGCAGAAGTGCTCAGTCGCAAGCTGTATGTTACTATCTCATGTATACTCTTCTCCTCGACCCCGCCAGCTCTCGACCACCAGACATGGCTTACCCTGCACCGGAAACCATTGAAGCGCCGTCAGATAGATCATCATTATCTCAAGGTGAGTCGGGAAACAGTGTCGCTGTTCGAAGCCTGCTGAGTGTGGCAACTGGTTCCGCCTTTGTGCTGGTGGATCATATTGGCTATATGTGTGGTGTGGATTAAGTTAATGTACTAACATCCCTCAGTCGACTTGAAAATGGAATACAAACGTCAGCGTCGTGATACTCCGGTGACATTCACAGCCGGCACACCGGACTCCTACCATCAATATCATCCCTGCTCTCCTTTCGAAGCTTTCTTGAGCCCTCACAATGGACGTGATACACCCTACACTTTATCACCTGTACCGTCATATCAGCACTCGCCGTCTCCAGCTCGTAACCTTCACGATGAAAGCTACGAGCTTTACAAGTACAACGCAGACAAGAACACCCCACCACTGGCATGTCCAGCGCCTTCGCCACTAGTGGATATCAACCATACAGAAACAAATAGTTTGCAGCAGTATGACTCTCAGGGCGATAGACTCGGGCATGCGCAAGCCTCTGTTGAATCTAAGTACAGGCATTGTGTTGTCGAAAAGCATAAAATCACACATTCCACAAATGATTTGCATAACCTTGTATGCTTCGGTACTGTAAGAAATATGAAGTATTCTTATGAGCATCCGGCTGACTGTTACAAAAAGATATTTACCGGCCTATCTTCTCCGAGGGAAGTCCTGCAAGAGTTGGCCAAGCAATACGCAAACTGTGTTGAGCCATATGCCTCTCTTACAAGAAGTATAAAGAACTCCCAGGTACACACCGGCGGCTTCAGAATGCAGTTCCTGAATCAACAAAATGCATCCGATTTCGCCGAACTGCAAATGGATTCACGACTTTCGCAACTTTTACAGTCCATGATAAACACAGTCGAGCAAAAGGATTTGAGGCTGGAATTGGACTGTAATGCCATCCTTCCTCTCTCCCTGGTGCAAAGCAATACTGTCTCCACGGGAAAGAGAAAGACAACAAGAAGGGTCAATGAACGGGATATGACATCCATATCAGCGACGATGCAAGCCACACTTACCTTGTATGGTGACGGTAAACTTGGAGAGAGTATTGGGGATTACCTGTCCCACCACGATATTTATCTCCAGCATCCAGTTTACCCTCGAGAAGGCCTACCATACTGTAATCCACACTATCTTACTGATGAGAGCGATGGGCCAATTATCACAGAGCATTCACTTTCCGGTGGTATTAGAGAGTCTTCAAGTTGCGAAGAGATGGAAGTTGACGAAGCAATGATGATACGACCTTCACTGTTCGATCAGATGTTTGTAACAGAAGAGACGTCGCTGGCAGAAGAGAATAAAACTGTCATTGCAACAGAACTGAAAAGGTAAGCACATGTGCACAGTTTCCACCTGTGCGACTTGGCCACGAATAGCTACCATGCTTTGCATCATACAAACCCTATGAGAACCGTATACTGACCCTTCTTTTACATGTACTACTAATAGTCATCAGAGACAGGCTCTATTCTTTATGAAGCAGTTGGAGCTGAATTCTCGGAAAAACGAAACTACCGGTGGTATTTTGGGCGATGATATGGGAATGGGAAAGACTCTATCTATTCTATCTTTGTTAGCCGAACCGCAGTCAGTACCTTCGGCGTCTTCTCAGTATCTACCTTCTAAGAGTACTCTAATAATCGCACCTCTATCGGGTATTTCGCTCCGCTCCAGCTCGATGTCTACTTCTCTGTGGACCATATGGTATTCTCAGAGATAAAGTTGAGCCAGTTATGCTGACTGAAGAATTATGATTTAGTGCTGGGTAACTGGGAAGACCAGAAGAACCAGTAAGTCCACCCATATCTTCCCTTGCGAATGCGGGGCTAACCAGGCTTGGAATAGACATACACACCCAAATTCACTTTCTTTACTGATCTATCATGGATCGGCAGCCCGGTGTACTCTTCTGGAGAGTATCGCTAACGTAGCTAACTACGATATTGTTTGTACGACATACAACACCATCACTCATGAGTATAGAAAGACGGCCCAGAAGAATGGTAAAAGCGCTCTTCATTGCATCGCTTGGAACCGTATCATACTAGACGAAGGTACGACAATCTATGTCACGAACGACGGTTAGACAATTCTGACGGTGTTCCAGCACACGAAATTCGGAATACAGCAACCAAAAAGTTTCAAGCTGTCCATGCGTTAAAATCCCGGTACAGATGGTGCATTTCAGGTACGCCCATACAGAATTCAGTTGAAGACATTGGTGCTCTGTTCCAGTTCCTCCGGTATCGACCGCTGGAGTCCAAGCAAGCCTTCAAGAAGGAGATCGTAGCTCCCCTAGCCGAATGCTCACATGAAGGCTACATGAGATTACGGACCGCCTTGCAGCACCTGTGCTTGCGACGTATGAAAAGCGGAATTCCAGGCTTGCTTCCCCCAAAGAAGCTATATATTAAACGGCTGGTCTTTTCGGAACACCAACGGGCACTCTACAACAGAACTAAGGCCGAATTCATCAAGGGATCCTGCAATGTTTCCCAAAGCGCTAATCCCAGCGGGAGTACCTTTCAGATGATTATGAAGCTTCGACAGATATGCGACCATGGCGAGGAATTGCTTTCTGCATCCCAGTCCACCAACGGCCCGGCATCTCCCAACATGGAAGGAATCAAGTGCTGCCAATGCACCCGTCCGATAGCTTCCTGTCAGGAGGAGATCGAAGCACTCGAGAATCCGAGGTGCTCAAAGCATGCGACATGCGAAAAATGTTTAGACAGTGACAAGGCTTTCGACTGTGAGGATAGTCAATCTGAAGAGATCGAGTGCAAGGACTGCGCATTGTTGCAATTTGGGTCCGGAAGCGACCTTAGAACCTTATCCGCTTATCAGGGGCCATCGGTCAAGGTTAAGGCCCTTCTTTCGGCGATAGAGAAGGATAAACAACTCAGAGTCTCTAACGGAGGGCCTGTAAAGCAGTGAGTATACCTCCGGGCCTTGGATCCAGTAATCATCAATCATAACTGACCTTTCACAGTATTGTATTCTCCTGCTGGACACGGATGCTTGATCTCATAGAGATAGCACTTCGAGACAACGACGTTGCTTTTGTCCGGATTGATGGGAATATGAGCAGAACCAGACGAAACGAGTCGATTGAGATGTTCAATGAGAACACCAAACCAATCGTGATACTTGTATCGCTGATGGCCGGTGGTACAGGGTAAGAACTGTATGCAAACCTATGGAATAGAGCGTAGACTGACATATCCCTGCCCCGTAGCATCAACCTGACCCGTGCTTCAAGAGTCCACATCATGGAGCCACACTGGAACCCGATGGTTGAGCAGCAAGCTGCTGGGCGATGCTATAGGATAGGTCAAAAGGAAGAGGTTATCGTAACCAAGTATGTGATGGAGGATTCGTTCGAGATGGTGAGTATACCAGAATCCTGAATACAAGTCAGTTCCCTGCTTACATGTGCTGAAACTCATAGAATATGCTGGAGCTTCAACAAAGAAAGCTCGAAATCGCTAGCAACTCCCTCGATGTAAATACTGGGGCACAGATCCCTTCTTGGAAGGTGAGTTGCAATCAAGAGGTGTCTTTCATGACATTGAAAGCTAATGGATTCGTTCAGGAATGTAAGGCCATGCTCAATGCATAATTGTGGTAGTTGAATGGGAGCTTGATGGATGTTGGCTCTTTTCGTGTCTTCTTCTTGTTCAGCAGAATGCGCCGCTCGTGCTTTGCTTCCTGTTCCTTTTCTTTGTCGTGTCGTAGCGATAGCTAAGCCAAACAAAAAAGCGGTTGTTTTTCTCAGATGCTCTGCTTGATTGCAATTGAAGATCCCGCTGCTTTGACGAGTGAACCAATGCAGCTGTTATAAAGCCTTGGCTTTAACTACTACCACAAAACATTGGCCTTGCAGTTATCCGTTCCTCACGGGAAGGGCCTGTCAACAAACTTTAAGTAGATGGTGGCCTGGGCATCTAGGAAACGGTATACATGCATTTTTCCAGCCCTCTTATGTGCATCACGCAGCAAAATTCTGTTTGAGGGGATCCTTCCGACAGACTTCCTAATTTGACAAGACATGATGAACAGCATGAAAAAGGCACAGGCCACGCCAGGTACTTCTTAATGGAAAAACCGAGATATCCATACCGCCAACAGTTATAAATAGCCTTAAGGGAGTCTTGAGGTAACATGCAAAGTCCAGGCAGTGAAGAGGCGATACATCCCATTAGAAACGCCAGAAATAATATAACACCAAAGCAGAAGTGCCACCGGGTATCCTCTAGTCTTGAAAAATGAAACCAAATATGTAGATACAACGGATTGACCACTATATTGCAAAGTGTTAGTCAATACAGCACTGACCTTGAAGAGTCTGCAGATGTCCGTTGGGGTAGACTTAAGTACCTTAGGCTCCCACCAAGATTTTGTCATCTCTGAAATCCTCAAAGAACACCGTACTTGAGAATGTAAGCAGTAAAACTTCGAGAGTCCACTTCCTTCTTCTCCCGCAACGTGAGTCCCCAACGGAACCCTCACCAAGGAGCCAGCCGGTCTAAAAAGGATATACACTGTGGAGCCACTATCCCCATCATCGCGAAAGATCAATCTGTTTCCAGTCTCGTCCGTTCCCTAGCGCGCGAACCAGCCCAAACGGGCCGCCTTTGGAATCTTCTCTGATAGTTCCCAACTCCCCAAATATATGTCCTGTTGATGAGCCAACCTTTCCCACGCATAATCCCTCTCCATCTAGCCCATGTGAGAAATTCAACAAAAGAGCGGACCTTGCAAATCGCAGGGAATATTAAGTCGGCTGGCTCGTTCTTCAGGAACTTCTTCAATCTCTCGACATGCTTCCTGGATAAATCATCGCTCTTTTCCATTAGAATCGCTCAGAAATCTTCCATCTTCCGTACACAAGCCGTCGATTGCTGGCCGTAAAGGCAGAGGCGGAACGGAGGCGGATTCGAAACTCTCCACGTCCCGGTTCTTGTAGTGTTGCTTCTCATTCTCATCGCATCAAGTGGCTTTCATGGTGGCTACCGGGAGGAAACCGGACTCTGGCGCGACGAAAGGCGGAGACGGAGCCTTTAAGGGCTGCGGAATTTCGACAACCTGCTCTTTATCGTTCGTAATCAAGAAGGTGGTCGAAAACTGCGATGCTGGGAGGAAGCGGAAGGTGGATGCAGCAGGTGACGAGAATGATGGGTACTCGGAAGTCGAGGATGACGTATTGGAGGATAGGTTGGAGGCCAGACAGTCGACGCTGAGAGCGGGGCTAAAGTCAGATCAGGAGCATGAGAGCATCCCTGCATCCTTCCGTTCCTGGTAATCATCTCTCGTTACTACTCTCAGGCCATCACTAGGTACGCACCGGAATCCGCTTCCACTGAGTATACCACATGTCCTGCCGAGTTTTCAATTCTTCTCTTTGGTCCCGAGTCAGAGCCGTGGACATACCTTTGGACGAAATTGGAGGCATACTCAATGGCAGCAACAAAATGTCCGTCTCAACCTTTTCGAATATCGGAATACACCATCTAGACACGCTCAAGAGTCATAGAGGCTCTCGCCAAGCTCCGTCGTCTCCCATCTCTCCAAATACCTCTTCCTGGTCCCTAGTATGATAGCCTTCTCTAGTTCAATCATATCGTAAGGTGGTGATAGGGGATTCTGTGGAACAGGTGGCAGCGGCGTGAGGTTGGGTAGTAGGTGAAGAAGATATAGCGGCTCGAAGCGTCAAACATCTCTTGTCGGATCCGAGACGTCTGTGGGAGAGAAACGAGTTAGTTATTGTCGTTGATGAGGTAGTAGCAGAGGAGGGGGGACTGACTTCATCAAAGAGACCTGCTGCCATTTTCATCGCCTTACAATTGACCAACAAGCCCTCCTCTATCCCTCTCAGAGTCGTGGCTTCATAACTTGACCCTGTCTTTCCACACCGAATCCCATAGTTGCTGTTCGAATCTCTTTTTTCTTCGATCGAAACGGAAAGACCTCCGCCTAAGAAGCGGTTTCGTGGCTGACACAGTTTACTAGGATGTAGATAGTGATCCAATTGTAGGAGGAAAACGCCAAAACATCCTAGGAATAAATCGTCCAGAAGTTCACGAGAAGTATCGAGTGAGATATTGGGAGTCGTCAGCAGGTGAGTAAAATTTGAGGAAGCAAACATGGAAAGCGTTGCGTGCAGGGAGCCAGCCTCATTACAATGCGCTAATGCACGCCAACAAGTAAGCGATTGGACGCCTTTGGCGACCCTCCCCACGGCATCTCTCGCCTTATCGCTTGAGGTGGAACGCTAGCCCATGCCCATGCAAGGCTCACTGATCGTTTCGTTTCTCAAGTGACAAAAGTACTTACTTAACCTACTTAATGTGATGGAATTCCTTTGAAGTGGTATGTCTCGAGTTTTAGAGCCTGTACCTTTTACAATTCTAACATATATCAGAACATGCGAACGGCAGAATATTTTGACCAAACGAAGATTCCACCAGCCTGAGAATTGTGAACTTTAAGGTGATTCATAGATTCAGAAGGGTCCAAGAATTCGCCAGAATTCAAAACTTGGTTTCGAGGAATCTCCCTTGAGACCAAACGCAGCATTAGTACTGCGACATCACTTTGGAAGAAAATACTACTGTGATCGATCATGGTACTATATTGATAGGCCGTGGACAAGCTCCACTAGTTAGCCTTGAGACAAGAAGTATACACTGTGATCCGAGTCTCCATGATCCATGCCTACAGAAAAGCCGAAACGTAAAAGAAAGAGAGTGTGTATGCCTGCTGCGAAATTGGACTTATCGATCCACGTGTTGTCCCTTGACTATAGCCCATCTGCGATCACTCTCGGACTTGCTTGTATATTGTGGAAATACTCGAGTGAGTTCTCCGCTTTTGAGCTCTCCGGTAAGGGAAATTGCTTCCACCACTTCCTCTTGGAGATGGCTGCTGAAGGGAGCTTCTAATGGGCTGGAATCATCTTCCCCATACGTATCTGCATACTTCACCTTACGTTCCTTCAGCCTCTCGCCGGGTAGAGTTGATGCAAAAGCGAGATCCAGTACTTTAGCCTTGTTATCCCCCAAACTTGCTTCCTGTGACGCTTTCTCCTGCAGAATTTCCTACAAAAACAGTTAGCGGCTATGTCATATCGGACATGTGGGAACTACCTCCGATGATTTGTTGTTGGCCGTCTCCCGTGCAACGAAGGGTCTTATATCCCTCTCATATATTGCTTCCTGTACCTTCAAGTTCTTCTGAAGAATTTCCTTTAAACAAAGTTAGCAACCAGCTCAAATGCGGACGTGGCGATGCCACGTCGGACATATTGGAATCACCTTCAATGGTTGAGTGTTGATCGTCCCGTAAAGATTTTCGCGAGGCTCTAAAGAGCTGAAGGTATCCACCACGGTTTCTCCACCACTGGCAGAGAGACTCTCAGACCTCAGTCTCCGCCCAGTTGGGCCATATAGCTTTGAGATAAATCCGACATGTCGATTTTCCTGTAGTTGCTGGATATCGATCTTGTTCCAGTCCTTCTCCACCGGCAGAGTCGCTGGCTTAAAACCTTTAATCTCCAGATGGTACTTTTTCATATGGTTCTTCAAAGCTGACATGGATTTAAGACGCTTCTCATTATAGAGACAGTCTGATCGCGAGCACTGGTACGTTGTTGAGTGGGCCTTCTTCTCGTGGTTGTTTCGTTCAGTATCGGTTCCGAAGCCATCACTACTGGCACTGTATCTCTCGCAGTATGGATAACGGCAATGGTAAGATCGACTTCCATACAATCTCTCCAGAATGTCGAGGTTGGAATTCGCTCCTGCGTATTCGGGAGTTCGAGAAGTGAGAAGCAGCTCCAGTAGGTCCTTCAAGTGGACGCCACGTTTCCAATTGCCGAAAGGGTCGTTCTCGTTAATCCATACCTCAAGTTCTGTAGTGCAAGCATTAGAATAAACATGCAAAATAACTCACGACTGGGCGATATTACAAAGACAACTTACCTGCAGGTGTGGTTGCTGTGTTCTCTTGCTTGAGCAAGCCGCCATAAAAGCTGATAAGACGCACAATGCGAGATGCAACAGAATCCAGAACGGGACCCTGCGAAGCGGCGATCGAGTATAAGCATGGAAGTAGCATCGTACCAATTGAAGCCTTATCTCCCACATCGACTTTCTTAGGATCCTTCGAGCCCTTCATCTTTCGGCAAATAAGTTCTTGAAACAGGGTCAGCACCGTAGCTCCCTGGAGCTGCCCGCGTTGCTTCAGGCTGACAAAGAAGTCCTCTAGGTGCGAGAGCCAGTAACGTTGCATGTAGTCCAGCAGCCTGATATCCCCGTTGAGAACCAGCCGCTTTAGTATCTCATCTGGATGTACACTTGGTCCACATTCCTTCTCCAGAGCTTCCTCCGTTTCAAAGCACTTAAAACTCTGGTACGAGATAGCCGACTCTGCGATATACCCTAAGCAAGTGTGCTTGTCAAGATATGGCTGTCGGTTCGTGCCATACTCGGCCTTCAGCAAGAATCTATACTGTGTTAGCTGCCAGTAATTAGACCGTTGTCGTGATAAGCTATAAGGCTTAAGGGATATCCTGACTCTTTGACAGTTATATGAACAAAAGATACCATGTCTGCTGGACCATTCAAGCCGTTCCTCCCTTTTCGGACTATATCGAGTATGGGGCCGCAGATGTACCGAAGTCCACAAGGTCTTCTCTCATCATCCATCGTGCCATTATTTGACCATCTCAAGGTGAGAAGATCTTCCAGCTCCATTACACTTAACGGCCGTTTCGCAAATGTGACCCAGCAAAGCACCGAAATGCCCATAGACCTCTCACGTTCTGCCAAGCGTTCCATTCCTCGCAAGATTTGACTGTACCTGTGATTGCCGTTAGAGAGAGCTAAATCCATAAAGAGTCGGATACCTACACCTCAGGTAGACCGGATGGAAGTCTATCTAAAGTTTCTTTTAGATCTGCTATGGTTTTGCGTTTGAGTAATCCCTCAATAACGAGTTCCGCCCATAGGAACATCCCTGTTATCCCAGCATTAGTGATGATCTACCATGATATGAATCTTTGAGGGGGGGTTACCATCTGCTTTTTGTATGAGCTTCTCTGGCATTTCCTGGGCAAGCTGAGGCTCTCTTACAAAAAGATCATGTTCCTCTATGACTTCGTCGATCTTTGTCCGGATATACGTCTCTATATCCTTGTCGGTAATTCCATTCAACTCCAAAATCCACCTTGTCTCTTGAGATTTCGCCATCTCCACAGCCCGTATTCTTCGGCTCGCCAGAAAAACACGTTTTCTGACGTCGTGCGAAGATCCAACACGTATGACATTCTTCAACACGAATGAGATATCCTCATCCGGGATCTCATCGAGCCCATCAAGCACGATGTAGACTGGCGTATCCATTCCGATACCGAGTATCTGATCAAAAAGTTTGGCAAGGTATCCTTGACTGCACTTCTTCTTCACAACTGCCTCATAAACGTATGGAAGTGACTCGGGAACAGCCATTACATACTGATAGACGAATGATTGAAGGATAGCCAGTGCGGAAGACTTCTTCAAGTTTATGCCCCGGCAGAAAAATGAGAGAACAATACCCCTTTGCGTTCTTTCCATCCGGTTCTCGGCTGCCTCTAAGATGACCGAGGTGATAACGCTCTTACCTAGTAATTTGACAATATAGTTAGAGGGCTGATGATTAGGAAGAACGACCATTTGCTCACCTGCACCTGGTATACCCGTCATCCATACATATGTCTTTTCACCTCTGAGCCAACTCTCGACAAGATTGTGTTGCAAGATCCAGTCTCCGGTCCCATCACACCTCTTCTCCAGAATTTCATCTCGATCATCTTTGGGTAGAATTGGGGAAAGAGCTTGCCCGAGCTCATCGATCTGTTTCAGCTGATTGGCCTTTTCCGCACAACGTTGGCGTTTCTCTTCCTCTTCTCGCTGTTTCTGAGACAATTCGATTTCGGCTGCTATCGCTTCGCTGTCGATGAGAAGCGTCCTTGTCTTGATATTGGCAATCAATATTTCCAATCGTGACCCAAAACCTGACCAACGAAGCTTGAAGAATGCCATCCACGCTGATCATCGTTAGCTGAGGCAACTGTGTCGATAGTAACTTAACACCTCTTCCACGCAATACCCCAATGACGCCCAAGTAAAACTGTAAAATATCACCGTACAGCCAGCTGATCACTTCCTGTATACGGACATCGTATTCGAAAATGCGCGAGTACTTTTCGAACCGTGGGAAGTTCTCGCCGATCTGCTCGAGGGCCTTCATAATAGCAATAAAGGCGTCAACATGATCGCTTGCCTTCTTAAGAAGTGCTCGAAGAGGACCCTGCTTTCAGTCAGCTCAATATTCTCTTCTTAAACGAGTTATTGTGGGGGAAGAAACCCAAATAAAAGTCCCTACTGTACTCGTTCCAAGTGCGCAGACGGAAATGATTCCCATGTACTTTGAAAGCGAGTCTACAAAGTTTCTGAGTCGTCCCAGGTTCTTCATCTGCCTTTGCGTTGCCTGCTTGTTTTGGATATCTATGATGAGATTCCTAACATCCTTCTCTGTGCTTACATTTGTGAACTCCTTCCTCTCCTTGTCGTTAAACAGGCCTTCTTTGAACCGGGATATGGCGATTTCGAATCCACTGGGCGCCAGCGCAGGTGGTGGTGCGGGTGTTGTTGCAGTTACTGGAATAGTTGGTTGAAGATTTGGCGTGCTTGCCAGCGACCCTGCACTAACAAAGGGCGTATTCGGAACCATGATCCGGGACCAGGGCAGCCAGGGATCGTTCAACTTAAGCTCAACTCCCTCAGTAAAGGTTAGCTGCTTTCGCGATAGGTTGCTCCAACTTCGAAGCGAAACGTGCATCCACAAGCACTGGAAGGAACTATGTACACTTCTCTAGAGTTGTTCAGGCTGTCAATAACGATGTCCCGAGAAATTATGCGATTTCGGTCGTTGTATCTCCAGTAAATTAGTGAGGTTCAAACTTGAAGAGCCAGGGATGGAATAGCTAACTGACACTGAGTGTCAAAGTTCTTCTCTGCCAGTTCGCCAGCGCTTCCGTTTTGTGCGAATGCTCGAGGTTAATTGAAGAAGTCTGGCTCCGACAAAAAGAGGGCGTTGCGATTTGCGGTCGAGAAGAGCATTCCGGCAAAGCAAGAGCATAGCCTCCGCATTGCAGTGTTCCTGGTCACGAATGCGAACAGAAGTGCAGGTTCCCATCAAAGGCTGAAAGTTATGAGCCTATGAGCGCCACACTTTCCGCCAACGGTCAACCCCGCACACATTCGTCACCGACCTTTGACACCGCACAAACACTGAAAAACGGTCCCTGCCTTGCGATAATGGCTGGCTACAGAAGAAGCGCTCGAGCTCAGCCACACCATACGCGCTCTACGTGATGAGCTTGTCACTGCGACAAAGTTTTCAGCGAAAACTTCTCCGTCATTCACCACTCAACTTGCTACATTTCGACCAGCCGACTCGGTGAACCTTTACACCGATCAACTTCCTTTCCACGACGACCCTCGACACATTCCGATACCCTGAAAGAGATGGCGGAGCCGATGGAGCTGTGCGATTCCCCGACAATCAAATTCCCCAGTAAGTTACCCTAAACATGGCTCCTTGTTGGCTTCTTTTCACTTGCTTCCCAACTGCCTCATGGATGGGAGAAGTAAACTATTCTTATCTTAGAATTTCCTGTTCCAAGCATGTGCTTGGTGCCTGGTTACCTGTATGCTTGCAGTAAGGGCATGCTAATCTTGATGGTACGGTAGGAGATGAGGAGCAAGGGCACAAAAGAATTCGCCTCAACATCCCGATTGATCCAGACTCCCCCAATCTTCACCAATACGACCCAGAATCTCCATTCTCGACGGCAAACAGCGAACAATCCTCGCCGAATCCTCTCTCATCAACTGCGTCGTCGCCCATCTCACGAGAACATTCGGGAAGTCCAGATCTCTACAGCAGCTTCTCACAGAATAGTCCGGGTACAATACCATCCTTCCGGATTACAAGAAAGCATCTCCAGGTTTGTCTTCAATCTACAAAGTCGTTGCAAGAAGTCCGTGAGTAACCAACGATGGCATAGAATGGAGAGACAACCCATCGGACGGCAGGCCAGACATCACCCGTCAATCCACTCAGCAGTACTGGGGCCTGGCGGAGAGACGGGAATCGATGCAGCATAACGTCAGATTTTGGAATTCGAGATGCTGCTTTGGTCTGCTTTGGAACGGTATGTCTCTCCCAAATCCTCTTTCATTTGGTTCGGATGTTAATATTGTGCATAGGTGTTCTCAGTCGTCTTAGTACCCACCGATAAGTGGCATGAAGACGAGCCCAGCACGTCTAAACATTTGCTTCGTCCCTGGTCGAGGCAAACTTCAAATGATCCCTATGTGCATCTGCGACCCGTTGCTGCTGAAGGCGAAGAGACTTTTGCAACGAACAGTGGGACGTTCATGTTCGACCCGCATAGCACAGTATTGGAAGAGCCGATTTTATGCAGTTTGGATTATTCACTATCCGAAGCGCTGTTGTTTCTGAAGACAAAGGCCGAAAGTAAAGGACTGCAGTTCGAGTATGATCCAGTTGTACTTAAGCCTTTTAAGATGATGCAGAAGCGAGAGCATAATACGAAAGCACGCTCCTCGAAACCCAAAGCAGACCCCTTTTTTCGACTCGAAGTCTGTGTCAACCTTTACGGCGACGAAGCATTATCGGGTCGTATTGGTGACCATCTGTCGCAGCACGACTTGTACCTTCAACATCCAGTGTATCCACGAGACGGCTTTCAGTATCGCAATCCGCATCTCTTCTCTAGTGACGATGATGACCTTATATTCACTCAACACACTCTCACCGGTGGCATTCCACAGAAGGAGGAGAAGTCGAATGAAGGTGGTACTCTTATTGAGACGGCAGAGATTCAACCATCCATGTTTGACAAGATGTTTGATACGACGGAGTTGCCTTTAGCTTACGAAAATGATCGCATTATCAAAGTAGATCTGAAAAGGTAAGCTCCATTTATACCCTACTGCCCCAATTTGCGCATGCTAACATGTCAATCTGTACGTTTGATAGGCATCAACGGGAGGCTTTGTACTTTATGAAGCGCTTGGAGTTGCACTCGGAACTGCTTCACACAACTGGTGGTATTCTCGCCGATGACATGGGAATGGGTAAAACCCTTTCTATGATTGCACTTCTGGCTGAGCCGTTGCCAGAACAGGCAGGAAACTTGCCAGTTCAAGCGACTTCGAAACTACGCACTCTAGTCATAACCCCAGTTTCCGGTATGTTTACTCCCCACTCGGAACTCAATCAGAGTTGCGCTGACTTGTATTCTTTACAAAAGTGCTCGGAAACTGGAGTGATCAGATCGAAAGGTACGTTGTGATGTTCTTCATCTACATCCCGTAGAAGCGCTTCTGCTAATCGCTCTTTGGTGAACTCTTCAGATACACAGAAAAGAACAGCCTACGACTTTCGATATATCACGGTGATAGGAGAGAGTTGACTCGTTGGGAATCAGATCATCACGAAATGTCTGCTACCCTTGACATTGTGTGTACAACATACAGTACTGTCGTAAGTGACTATAAGTCCCATCAACAATCCCAGAGGCGATCACCTCTCCATGAAGTTGTTTGGGACCGGATCGTTCTGGACGAAGGTAGGTATTTCCTACATTTGAGTTTCTGGGCTATGATATCCCGTCTTGAGTAGGAATATTGACTGATACATACTTCTAGCTCATGAGATTCGCAATTCCTCCACAAAACGGTTCGGCGCAATTTCCGAGCTCAAAGGACGATTTCGTTGGTGTCTAACTGGAACACCGATCCAGAATAGAGTTGAAGACATTGGTGCTCTGTTCCAATTCCTCCGCTACCAGCCACTGCACTCGAAGCAGGTCTTCGAAAGGGAAATCGTTAAACCACTTAAGCTTCGCGAGCACAGTGGTTATGAGAAGTTGCAGGGTGCGCTTCAAAACTTGTGCTTACGACGTTTGAAAAGTGCAATCACGGACCTTCTCCCACCGAAGAAACAGCAGACTTTATGCTTACCGTTTACGCCAGAACAGCGCCAGCTTTACGACACTGTAAAGCGGAAGTTCACAGGAGGATCTGTCGGCAGTTCTGAGAAACCGGCATCCAAATCAAACGCTTTGACGTCGATATTGAAATTACGACAGATATGTGATCACGGAGAGGATTTGCTTTCAGATGCGAATGGCACGAGTTCTTCGTCCGATGCCACCCAGCTTCTTATTTGTCGCCACTGCGCCACTATTATTGCTTCTTGTGCCGAGGAGATTGCAGCAATGGCTGTTCGGAGATGTCAGGTGCATGCTGTATGCGTGGACTGTTTCGATAACCTGGACAATGGCCTCGACAATACTGGGAAGAAAGAAGCTGAGTGCAGTGCTTGTATTGAGATGCAGCTCGGAACCGAGCGCAAACAGTCTTTATCGGTCTACAAAGGCCCATCCGTTAAGGTCAAGGCTCTGGTATCTGCGATTAACAAAGATAAAAGGTTCAGAACCCGGCGAAATGCAGTCATAAAGCAGTAATTCTCCCCTAGTGCTTCCCTGATGCTTATCTTGCTGACAGTTCGAATAGCATTGTCTTCTCATGCTGGACTCGAATGCTAGATCTGATAGAGGTGGCATTCAGAAACAGTGGAATATGCTTCGTTCGGATTGACGGTGGCATGTCAAGGAACATGCGGGATGAAGCAATCCGTCGATTCAATCAGGACTTTGAATCAGTTGTGATTCTTGTGTCTCTGATGGCAGGAGGAACCGGGTGAGTCCTCTGCTTGAGGGAACTGGCATACTTACTCCACCATCGACTATGACTAATTCTTGCGCCAAACTACAGAATCAACTTGACAAGAGCATCGCGGGTTCATATTATGGAACCGCACTGGAATCCCATGATCGAGCAACAAGCGGCGGAAAGATGCTATCGGATCGGACAGGAGGAAGAGGTTATAGTGACAAAGTACGTGATGGAACATTCCTTTGAAATGGTATGTCGCGACTCTGCAGATCCTGCTCCTCCTACAACTCTAACATGTATCAGAACATATTAGAGCTCCAACAGAGGAAGATCGAAGTGGCGACCAATTCTTTGGATGCTAAGAAGGACCCGAAGCTCCCTATTTTGAGTGTACGTAGTCTAACTCAGCATGAGTATTTCTGGAACTGGAACTTGACTGACTTTATATTTAGGACTGCACGACGATGTCTACGGACTATTTCTAGGGATGATGAATGGACGATCTTGTGTATGAGGAAAGGAGCAAAGGATAATGCCGTTTTGAGGGTACTATTGGACTCGGTCCTTGCTAATGCAACGTTGCACGGACGTCATTCACTCAATCGAAGAAACATCTGGTTATTATAAGGTTCAGAATTCGACGATTCCTCAGCCGCAGGGAATACGGGATTCGTTATGTACAGATCAGCTACTCAATCTGCCTAGTACTGATCAACTAGCAACCGATAGGATCTTACGACGCTGTAGACTTTCAACAAGGGTCACTGTTAACATGTTTAGCAGGTACCCAGCACGAAAATGCTTTCATGGACGAAGGTGAATCCTTAACGAAAGCACCATGATATTGGGAACTGATTCATTGATACAGGGGTACAAAGCCATGTATGCGCAGTGCATAGGTTACTAGTATACTAGTAATTACATTGGGAGGCTACTCTAGGAGTAGCAGATATTCTTTAATGGACATTTAACATGCCATGGCTTTATTTGCGGAAGTCAGGAGCTCTTTGCGCCTCATTGGTCAGAGTTCTTGCTCCCTTGCCCTTCTTCGGTTGGATACGTGAATGAATCTGAATGATAGCTCATGATTGAGGATGCTGATTTCATGTGCCGCTTCTTCTCGCTCTTGTCGTCCGTTCCGAAGTATAGTTGCAAAGAATCGCCATTGTGTGTTCTAATGCATGAAACCAGCGATCCTGGCCGCTTCAAGGTATGCTATTTGACATGTCAGAATGAGCATATGCATTGCGAAAAGAGCGGGAAACATCAGATACAAAGGATGGTCATTTTTTCTACTAGTTCGACATGCTCTTGACAGAACACGCAGTCGTGGCTAGAGCCCGCTGTAAAAAGACTGTAAAGCAAGAGACCTCAGAGCCATCTAATCCTCCATTAACAACATAGACCACGGAGCCTCCTAGCCTTCTCAGATGTTCTTGCGATCCTTCCTCTATCTCAGTTTCTGGATCGATACGTCCGGCCGATCTCTCCTCCTATAACACCAGCTTCCGATGCCTATTGCTGGATGCAAAGTTGGGTATGGTTTGGCATCGAATCAGTTGTTCTTGAAAGCGGCCGTTTTCTTTACGAGTACCATGAAAGGAAGTAGCCAATCCGGAACCTTATCGAGCAGTTGCTGAGCGTCAGCGGTATAATGAATTTGGATGGGTATGGCACCGTTTGCTCGGGATGTAGGACAGAAGGCTTCGATTGGAATACCAACGCTACAATGTCCCACTGTATTAGATTCAAAGTGAACTGGCCAAGAGGATATCATGGACGTACCTCTTAAGAATAGTGCCAGCATACTCCATGGCAGCATCGAACTCCTCGTCCTCGCCGTTTCGGATATCGGAGAACACAAATTGGACCAGTTCTGGAGTCATCCTTGCTCTCGCAGCCTCTCTCTTCTCACGTCTCACTAAGAATCTCTTCTTCCCAGGCTTGGGAACTGTCTCAACTTCGCCCTTATCGAGGTTGAGGTGCTCGGCGACTTCGGTCTCCATGTCGTGGCTCTCCTTTGCGATCGGTGTATCAGTGTTAGCTGTGCAATTGTCGAACATCTCGGAAGAGGTACGGTGATAGATGATGGTGTTAGGAAGGTGGTGAATGTAACAAAGAATCCAAGCTTTTGTTACAGGTGGAACGGTAAGCTAGAAGGACAATGTATGCTTTTGTCGAAGTGAGATATGGGAGCGAAGGTTCTAAATGAGCACAACTTCGCAATACGAATGTATTTATGTCAGAGGTCGCAAACAAATTTGGGTTGCCACTCAGATCGCTACTCTTCACAGCTAGGCGAGACAAAGTAAGTATCAAGCTTCTTTTTTGTTTAGGCCACCTGAAAACTGGTCGCTATGCATGGTGGTCACCCGGATTGGAGGCCGAGGACTATCTCCATGGGTAATCTCCTAGCTAGGATACCAGCGCATAGTTATGAGCTTAAACAAGCACAAGAGAAGCGAGAGTTATCGGAATAAGCCTGCCCATCACCTCACTGAAAACCAAAATACCCACTTAGAACTGTAGAGCGACGCGCAAAAACATGTTTCGGACATATTTTCGTACGATACTTCTTACATCACAAGCGACTGCAAACCGACCTTAGGATTAGTTTGTAATCGGAGTATTCACACCTCTCTCCTCTGCAGCCCAAACTCCTCCCTCTTCCTCCTAGCAATAATCCCATTAACCCTAACACCAGCCCAACTCACAAACCCCGCCCCAATCCCCATCGTAACCCCACTGAACGTAATCAGCCCCATAAACCTATCATTCCCCTCCAACTTATCAAAAATGACACCCTGTATCGGCAATCCAGTCAAAGACGCCACAGCCGCAACCATCAAAAAGCCACCAATCCTCGTCCCCAATTCCTGGATATTATCACACAGATCCGCTATGCAAGGATTCATGACGCTCAGAAAACCTCCAGAGACAAATCCAAAGACGATGGCGAAAAGGATGATTCCGACAAGATTGGGGTAGTAGACAAGTGGTATCCACATGGCCATGACGGAGATGGAGCAGAGGAAGACGATGGGGATGATGATGTTGAATCGACCAAACTTGTCGGCTAGGATAGCGGGTATGATTCGACCTGGTAAGCTGGCTCCGTTGAGAATGACGATGGAGTAGATAGAGAGGCTTGATAGTTTAGGTGTTTGGCTGGTTTGCTGAGGTAGATAATCGAATGGGCCGAAAAGTCCCCAACTGCACGTATGTTAGCCGTCATCTCCAAAGCCGACGATAAAGAAATACCCACAACACGAAGAAGGCTCCAATGCAGAAGAGTAGATACTCCTTCTTCTTGAAGCTCTCCAGTGACACGACTCCTCTTCTTGCAACCCATCCCTTCGGAGGAAACGGGCTTGAGATACAAGCACATGCAATAGCCATAAGTCCAGCCATCATCGCTGCCGTATACCTCAGTGTGTTAGAAAACCCATGTGGTTCCAGCATATTGTGCAAGAAGATGGGAAACACAACACCACCAACCGAAGATCCAGCAGCCACAATTCCCATAGCCATCCCTCTTCTCCTCGCAAAGAACTGGCCAGTAACAACCAATCCAGGCATGAAGATACCAGCAACGCCAATACCAAATACAACACCTTGAGCCAGAAACACCTGCCAGTATGTCTTTGCAAAACTCAAGAGTATCAATCCTGTAACCGCAACAATCGAACTCGGTATCAGCACCATCTTTGGCCCCCACATGTCGACTGCTACACCCATGGTTTGGCCCAGAAAGAACATTAGGAAGAACTGGAAGGTCAAAATCCACGAGATCTGACTCGCGCTATTCTCTTTTAACAGGTCCTCTTGGTAGACATGGTGGAATATGCCCATCCTATATGTTATTCGTCAGTTAAAACTCACCAATCCCGTCCACTTGGGAGTGGCCTACGCATTCAAGAACCCAAAGCTACAAAACTGAGCAATAAACCCCGCCGTAACAGTAAGCCATGCCTGTAACCCGCCATCTGGGGGACTGAAACCGGGACCAGGCCCGCCCGGTGCTCCAAGCGTGCTCATTCTCTTCGATTTCCGGCTCCGAGTCGATTCTGCTTTTGCAAGTGTCGATCTTTTATCCTCCGCTCTGAAGCCATCGTAATTATCCGCTGGTAATATTGCCAGTTGGCTATCCGGCACTTCTATCGTGTCTTCTGTTTCCACCCGAGTCGTGTAGTGGTCGTAGATATCCCAGACGGAATCAAATAAGCCAGTCCCTAGCTCGGTAGTCGAGGTCGAGGTATGAATCATGACACCTTGAATAGGAAGACTGAGAGAATCTGATGATGTTCTGGATGATATTACCGTCGTTGCCGGCGAATGTGGCGCAATAGAGGTTTGCGTGAAAGAATCCTTGCATGGAGAAGGGGTGAAGTAGTCCTTGTACGGTGAAGGTGCAACCAGGTTTGTAGTATAGGTCGATGGCCCCGAGTCTGATGGACTTTGTGAGATTTGATGTCGCCCATGTCTTTGCGGAGGTCGATAGGCTTTGTAGGAAGAAGCTCCAGTCTGAATTGGTGCTGGCACGATGTGGGTAATGTTCGCTTTTGCTCGTCGAGGATCGTAACTAGAACGCATGATTGTGGACGAGCCGTCAGTCGGCCCTCTAGGCGGTTTCTGGGAGCTCATGCTGTGAAGGAAAGATGTAAGTAGTGTTGTTGTATGGTAATTGTCTGGGTGACGGAAGAGAAAAGTATGAATTAATAGCAGGAAGTAAACAAAGTTTACAGGGGAACGGGAAATATAAACGAGATACAAGCTTATAAGGAAGAAAATAAACGGAGGTTTATCTCGTACTCCATTTGGTCACACGGGTGTATATCAATGCTTACTCCGAGCCGGAGAGTAACAGTCCTGAAGAGCCTCAAGGAGTAGCTGACACAAGGAGAAGGGAAACGAATGATACAAATACGAGTTGGAAAACAGGCAGTAGAACAGACAAAGGTGATCAAAGCAATCCATAGGTGCAGTACCAGAATAGAGCGTCAAAAAGCATGAGACCGTTCAAACTCGTGGGGCAGAGATCAAATAAGAGCGAGGCAAGACTCTCCATTATGAGCCCAACAGAAGTTCTTAGCAATACAATCCATGCCATGACTCCATCCAAAGGCAATGTACTGTCATGAAACCTCCAGACCCGACCTTCAGGCACCTCACCAATTCTCGAACAGCTGATGAATCCGCTGGTAAGCCGGTCCCGTTTCAGGCCATTGTGAGGCTCTGAAAACATGCAACGCCGAGGTAAATTTCTCCCTGAGGCAAGCTTATCGTAAACCACGACGGAGCCGATATTTCCTCTCTGGGCTAATGGTTCCAATTTTGGCAGCGTTTCGGTGGCCGAGAAAAACACGTGCGTAAGCCGCAGACCTTATCGAGAAGATAATCAGACTTCAGAAAATGCAAAAAGCGGCGGACTCATTTTTCACTCGGGATCGTCGAAGAAGACGGATTTTGGCTCGATCCGGGAAAATTGCTTAGGATATCGAAGTAGTAACTGCCTCAGGAAAGTACAAACAAATCCAAACGTGATAAATCGAGTCGCTCGTTGAGATTATCGGTGACGCTGATTGCTGATCGAGCTTGGACACGAGCAGTTTTGAAGGAGAAAGGAAAAGTGAAGAAAGAAGACTGAAGAAAGCCGTCATTATAAGAAATTAGCCCCAGCGAATAAGGTCATAGATTCGCTTGTCGTACCAAAGGAGTAAAGAGAAGAGACATCCGCAACCAGCAACCCTACGTTCGTCAGTTGACTTTTCACAATCTCAAACAGCAAGACATACCCAAAGTTACATCCCCCCATTAAACCCACCCATATTACCATCAAAGAACATCATCATATAGCTCCCCGAATCCGGATCCCAATTTGCCTATCAAAGTCAATACATCTTCTTCAATCCACGGATCGTCAAGGGCCAACTTACCATATCGAAGTCCGGCATATTCAAATCGAAATCATCGAAAGCTATCTCAGGTTGTGCTGCATTATTGGCGTTCCAATCCATGTTGCTATTACTGTGATTGAATGCATCTTCGTGACTGGTAGGCGCATCTGGCGGGTGGTAGACTATGAATTCGTCGGCCACAGGAGGATCGAAGGTTGGGAAGATGTTGTGATCGTTTTGATGTTGCGGGGCGGCCGTGGGAAGGTGAGACACAGCAGGATGATGTAAATCGAAGGAATCTTGAGCACTAAAGTTGTTCAGATCAAACAATGGCTGGGCTTGAATTTGTTGTATAGGTGCGGTAGAGATCTGGGTGTCGATGTGGCCGAATGGATATGTAGGATTGCCATCTGACTCCAGCAAGGTTTGAGGAGCAGGGCCAGCCCAAGCAGTAGTCTGAGAAAGGTCGTCGCCCAGAGTACTCACCAGGCTTGCATCAAGAATTGGCACAACCGGACCGTCTGCAAGAGGATCAATAGGCTGAGAAGCCACCGTCGGCTGCTTCAACTTCTCAATATCAGTCGCACTAAGGTGATTTGCTGCCGGCTGATACATGCCCATATCCCTCTCATCCTGCCGTTGTTGGGCCAACTGTACTTCCGCCTCCGCTCTCATCTGCCTCTCAATATGTTCTTCCACAGCATCCAAAGACTGGGAGACCAGTGCATCAGTACCAGGACAGCAGTTCAACAAGTGCGTGTCTCTGTACTTTTCCGCCGCTGAAATCATTCTCCGGACCAAGCTCCAAGCCCTCGACCTCTTGTCAGCATTTAGCTTCCGGCAGACTTCAATAGCCATCCAACCACGAGCTCGGAGACAGTTGTCTTCGACGGTCTGGAACTTGGCGCTGCAAAGCTCACCGAGGACATGAGCAATTGCGTGGAACTGAGTGTGAGAATCCACGTGCCAGCCAAAGTCGCCAGCGTCACCAGGATAAGCAAAGGAAGTGCATTGGAGAAGCATCGTAGATGTGGCGAAGATAGCTCGTCTCATATCCATGTTCATAACCTTCTCACGGTAGGACTTGGAGAAGCGGTTGTAGAAAGATATCCAGAACTTCCATTCCATTATTCGTCCAAGAAGAGCAATTAACCGTTGCAAAGGAGTTGATTCGGTGCAAAAAGATAGATGCAGCCTTGCATTTCTGGTGGAGGCTTCTCGAAGTTCCGATTGCAGGTCCAAAGCAAGTTTCTCCTCCTCCAGACAGAGCTCTTCTGTTCTAGGCTTTCTTCGAATCTTCGCAGTACCGTTCAGAAGCTTTCGTAAGACGCGGATCCCGTTGTAGCGTACGAGACCCATGGTCATACCAGTGACCTTGTCGGATTCTTGCGACGCCTTCATGACTCTGGGATTGTCCTCTGGCTTCTGACCCTTTATGAGTTCGTCGTCCTCGATGTTTGTCGGAAGTTTCGTATCGAAGCTGTCTTCCAGAATCATAACCTCCTGGCCGTTGCCCTCGGCAGCTCTAAAGTCCAGATAACAAATGTGACTCCAAAGTCTTCTTCGAACCTCGACTTGCACTACATCGATTTGGCCGGTGAAAAGGGTAGGTTCGCGGTGGAGACCGAGAGCTTGGGCTATACGAATGGCGAGTCCGGTCAATGGCCATGTCGTAGAGTCGTCGTCCTCCTTGAATAGTAGAGTGAGATACATCACAAAGCCTTGAAGAACCTTCAGGTCCGGATTGACCATAAATTTGGCATTAGCGAGAGCTCGTTCGGTGGCTCGTTTGTATCGGCGTTGAAGGACCTTGCTGTCTACTCCAAAGTATTCCTGTGATTCTTCCGACTTTATGCTGACCGCTGCACCAAAGAACATGGCCATGACCAAAGGCTCGAGGTCGTTGAGCAGTTTGGCAGGGTTCTGGACGCAGAGATGAACTGATGCTGGAGTGGAAGAACCGGATTTTGATTTATTGCTGTTGTAGAAACCCGAGTCGCCAGCGCTATTGGTCGAGTCTGCTGGGCTGGAGCTATCGCCGTACACCAATTCCAGATAGAGGTTGAAGTTCTCCTTGAGAGTCGGCTTGTGACAGATCCGTACCATGGGTTCAACGTTCTTCATGAAGAGCTCAAACAGCTTGTGACATTGCTCAACCGACGGCTGGTACCTCTGCATGTTTCCAGCTGCGCTTCCGAAAATATATGTCGCAGTGTCGTCCTCCTCATCTTCATCCTCAGCCGATCCGTTCGCCAGTCCATACTCTTGACAGTCCTCCTCGTCCATAGGCTGTAGACCGTTTGCCCTTTGACACTTGTTGTCCTCCAGTATACTCCGCAATTCTTTCACCTACTTTCGTTAGCCCACACCCCAGAGATCCCATCATTGCTTACTTGATCCGTCAACATGGTCCAGTGAACAGGCCCCACAAACACCGCCTTCTCATCCCTGAGCAGCAACCTCCCTATCCGTTCAGTCGGCACCCCATCATCATCGTCATCCTCTTCCTCCTTCCTCGGACCAAGTTGTTGAATGTCGCCAGCAACAGAGATCGTCTTTCCAGTTCCAGCAGCGACAGCAGCCTTAATCAGCAGTTCCTCCAACTTCTCGATACGCTCCCTGAGCTCGAACGCATCCTCCACCGGAATGCTGACAGTGCTGAGTTGTGCATCGTAGCGGCAAGTCCTATTTCCCCTCGTACACGCTCCACAGATGGGTCTTTTGTGGTCGCATTTGACTTTCCGACGTCGACAAGTGAGGCAGGATGTGATGACTCGAGCTTTCGGACCGTTTGCGGAGTTGCTTACGGCTGATGCGGGCTGGGTGGGGTTGGAGCTTGTCGAGTTTCCCGACCGACTCGGTTTGCGAATGCCGCCGTCGGGATTCGGGCGCATTTTGGTGAATTAGCCGACTTGCTGATATCGAGCGGTGGTTAGGTCGGACGCTTGTTGTGCGATATTGCGGGGCGAAATTGTGAGCTGGAGAGCTGTGGTGGGTTGAGATGGGCGGGCATTGTTTTGTCTCGATGGTAAGCGTAGGGTGTTGATCTGTCCCACCTGTGGAATTGGGCGGGATTTGCTTCCTCGCTTAACCATGTTTGTCGACAGTGACGGACCTTGGCAAACAATGACATTGTTTGTTTACTTAGGATTCTCTCGACGGAGCACGGAGACAGTCTTAGCTAACGCTCCTCAACCGATGACTAATCCACCAACGCGACGAAGACTGGGATTGAGGCTAACAGTCTTACACCTCGTAACCTTCAGTTTCAGTCGAGTGCTATAGGGCTGACGTGCGACACACCACATAGCCACCGCGAGATTAATGTTGGACACCCATTGACTAGAGGAGATTCTGACCGAGTCTAGACCTCGAATTTTTTGTAACGGCCTGCTCTGGATGGAAATTGACGATGCTAGTTATACAAGGCTCGGAAGGGCTTCATCTGAGATTACTTTCGCGATATCGGAAGAATTATGTGCGGGTATGCAATGCAGGCAGTAAGCACATAGCCACCTCTTATCCGATCATCCTCTGACACTTTATTGCCGAATTTGGAACGCTATGGTGTGTGGTCGAAAAAATAGGATGCGATATAAGGACGAACTCTTTTTCCCGCCCAAAGACCTCAAAAAATGACAATACTGACTGCTCCTCGCGCCTTCCGTCATTTCTGAGACTATTATCGCACTTCTCCCGCTTCAATCACTCTTACATCGGCATCGAAAGTTCAGGATGGCATTCCCCCAAAAGACCTATCTCCTCTGCGCACAATTCGACATATCAGCCCACAACGAAAGCACATGCATTGTCAAGCCGGGAAACGTCTACCTAACTCACGAAATCAAGAGAGATACACCTGTGCTTCATCACTTTCGGCACGAATCTTTTCCCCCACCAAAGAGAGCCTTACGACAGGACTTTACCATCGACAAAACCGAAGACAACACAACGGCCTGCACCGGTGGTGTTTCGTTCTTTGGCTGGAACAGAGAAAAGGTCTTTCTCGAGAATGGTAGCCATCACTCCTCGCGATACACGATGAAAGAACTGAAAAGCATCTGGTTCGACACTGAAGCACTCTCTATCCCGATAAGGCGACTGTTGGAAGTGGACGAAGTGAGCGATGTTGTCCATCGCGGTAATCCAGTATACTTGGTTACTGGGGTGAAACTCGCTAGAGATCTGAAGGTTCATGAGGAAGAGACTATACGAAGGGCTGATAACACGGGCTTGTCAGTGGGATTTCAAGGGCTGGGGCCAGTAGCCGCAACGGCTGTTTCTGCAAGTCTGAACCTTCGTGGAAGTGGGTCACATGCTCGTATTGAGAGTTACGGAGTTGGGAAGGGATGGGTTGTTTTTGCATATCAGGTGCTCAAGGTCACGGCAAGGAGGACGGAGATGTATACCAAAAGGGCATACTTCCAGGATAAATATTCAAGAGATCAGGGGCATACTTTGAGGGCCACGATCGTTCCAAAAGCCGAGGAGGTGAGGAAAGAAGATGTCCAGATGGTGTCTGGGAACTTAAGACCAGTTCGTTGTTATGTCGATGGTGCTAGGCAGGCGGGAAGCAGTGAAGATGTGCTCTTTGTCCAGTTGTCGTAGCATATTTAGGAATAGTTGTTGGCTTTCCTGACAGATTGGCGAGGCCATTTTGAGATATCATCCACATCGTTTTGTGGAAGTCTAGGGTATGGATACAGGGCTGTTGACTTTCTCTCAATCTTCCGAATATGAACCTGTTCATTTTGGTCCGTAAATGTACATGTACTTACTTGATAAATCAAGGTTCTGACATGCTTCGAATTCGAATGCCTTTGATGAAACTTTTGTAAGTTTGTGAGATGTTCGTGTTTTCAATCTTCCAATTATGCCGCTCGATGATGGAATATGTACCGACACACTTCTTTCTAGTTTATCAATGCGGTTTGCGAGAGTTCTCCTTGTGAAGTGCTTAAGCAAGTACTTACAGTACATACTACTAGTAGTAGCGTAGCCTCTTTGGTTGCACGGTTCTCCTTGTCTCGTATACTACGCATTCGCTGTCGCGACACAAGTTATACAGTTCTTTTCTTTCCCTCCTAGTCTTTGTTCGTGGCGTGGCATGTTGTGCAGATTTGTTTCTAGCTTGAGTTTACTGTGTTGTCCTTTCCGTGTCTGTTGTGCTCTTCGTACGACGTTCCCTGTTGATATGCGTTCTCTTACTAATATTTCGTGAATATATATAGGACCATGAAGTGCATAGCCCAGTCTTGACTGTCCATTTCTGCTTCGCTCGTTCTTTGGGACAAGTCTGGTAGTAAAGTATGCATGGCTCATTTGATTGTATCCGCAGATCTTGTATGCTAAGCCAGCATACTATACTTGTCTTCAAATTGTACGTTGGACTTGCTCGTGGAGAAATCTTGTTGTGACTGGTTGGATGTTTTTGTTTACATTCTTCTCAGTTCGTCGAGGTCGTGCCATGAGCATAAGCTTCATGTAGTTCCATGCTTGAACGTAGTACTTATGCGTGCATACTTCCCCGTTGCGAGTCCGACTTTCGAAAACTGGCCAGACTAGCACCGGTACAGGTTGTAACTTGGTCTTTACTCGTACAAGCTTTGCACACGCTTCCTGATATATCATACGCCTCTGGGTAATGAAGTGCAGTCATATACATATTCTTTGGCTCTGTACTAAAGCTTAAAGTGTGCGCAAGGCAGCTACTTAAGTACTTCATACTACTAGTAGATACTATTTTGAGGTGTTCTGTCCTTCAAGCTCATCTCGTGGCCCATTAATGTCGAGGTGGGCCATGAGGTTTCTGAGCTGAGTCTCGTGATCGTGACCCTTCGACGATGTTGAGCTTTTGAGTGTGCCGATCTCGCGTGTCAAGGAAGTTTCGTTCGTGCTTTCTCACAAAATACATCTAAAGAACTACACGGGAATGAGTAAATATGCATATATGATGTATTTCTCGTAGACTCGACTGTCGAAGTGTGAGTACTTAAGTAGTTCTTTGCTGTTGTGTTCTTAATTGCAGCCTGGTGTTACAACTGTACGTTGTATTGGCTATTTGGTGCTCGTACGAACTTGAAGGCGTTGCTGACCAGTGTGTCAAGCTCGCTCGATGTACGTATGTTGATTGCCTTTTGACGTATCCGCTTGCTGCCATTGCACATTTATCTCGTGAAGATCGATCGCTAACTTTGTGCGCTGAATCTCCTTTCTCAGAAATCTTACCGGATCTCGTATTAAAGTTCGAATTTGCACTTCTTTGATACTGTTTCAAAAGCGTAGGGTCATCTTCGGAGTTTTAACTCTAGAGATCCTTTGCCCATAGATCGTGAGGCAGTTGCTTGCGTACTACTGTGTTTCTTACTACCAATGTTGAAATCGTTTGACGTTTCTGTCCTGCGGTTTCTTTGTAGTTGAGAAGAAAGAATTTTGTGGGCGAGAAATTCCCAGCTTCAGTGCTCTTCTCAGGCTTTCTTCGTAGCGAGATTTTGCAAAGTTGTTTATGATAATGGCCTGTACGAGCATAGTCTTTTCAAGTTTGCCAAGAGTATGTGGCTACGTGAAGATTTTCAAGTTCGTGTGAATGGTCTACATCAGATGCGAATACTGTATACATACTCGTGCGATTCAACTCTGTAACCTCTTTGATTCTGCTTGGAGGCGTGAACTCGGAAAGTTTACTTTCCGACTCTTTTGCACATTGCTTTTCAGGACAATCGAATCCGGGAACTTTGTATCTCGTATAATGTAAGATAATAATAACAGCGATTAGTACTAGTATGCTCATCATACGTGCTGTGATTACTCAAGTCGGCACTCGTATGTGTCTTTTACTGGTGCGCGTATACTCGTATGGGTTTTCGGAACGTGAACTTCTCTCAGATGCAGCTAACGGGTCGATCTGTGAATCATTATAAATGAAGCCATTCGTACGCTGAGCAGGCGAACTCATGATATGATACACGTAGTACTTAGTACAATACTTGCTGTAGATACTTGTACTTCAAGTTGGTACGTTCAGGTACTAAAGCTTGTTCGAATCTGAGCTTTTCATACTTTACTTGTGTTGATTTAAAGACCTAGACGTTGCTGGGATTCGTATTCATAGCATCTCCGGTTGGGTACTTCTTACATGTGCTCTTGGAGTTTTTCACGGACGTTGCAGCATTGATCAGGTGAACAACCCTGTCGAATAATCCGTACAAGTTCGTACAAGTCCGTACAATCTGAAGCCAATCCTCCCAAACCACAACAGGGCTGATATGATTATTGATTCGATTTACCATTCCGTAAGCTACTCCTTCCGTCCTGGTCTTGAATCCGCAAAGAGAGGAACAGCATTTGGCCCAACCAACCCCACACACCATGATCCCGATCGTGAACGCGGACTCGAAGCAACACTCGAAACCGAGCTTCTCCTTGACCTACCTACCGACTCCTCACCATCAGATCGCAACGTTTCCTGCTGCTCCACATCATATACCTGCGCACCCCCAGCTTCAACTTCTTCCGGATCCTTCGAGCTCGTGCTTGAGACTGATGAATGCCGCTGTTTCGCAAAGGTATGCTGCTCGCCATCGCTGTTGGCAACAAAAGAGCTGGCATCGCTGACTGGCGATGATGGCTCAGAGTTTGGTCTGTGGTAAGAGGGTTGGGCTGAGCGAGTGTTTATGTAGACGAAGATCTCTGTGCCGGTGTTTTGGTCAGACTCTTGTTGAACTATCCAGCCTCTTGGGGGTATTGGGCGAGTGTTGATAGTAGGGCTTAGGCCCCGAGCGGGGGCTTGAACTGGTGCTGGATGGCTTTGATGATGTTCCCCGGGGGCCGACATTATGGCGAATACTTTTTAACAAAATTTATGTTCGAAAGGTTAATTGAGACTGAGTGGTGAAGTAAGTAAGTACGAACTTATACCAAGAGCGACATTCAAATCAGCATATATGCGCCTGTCCAAACTTGAAGTGTCAATGACCTACTGGTCATCCTGCGCTCATGCTTACGGCTGTTTAATTGAATATCTCAACTTCAAGATGACCAATGCCTGCAGTGTGTCTTCTTGCATCAGCTCTTCAATTATCATGACCACCTCGATCGATCCAAACGAAGCTATAATCTGTTGCAGTTGCGTCAAGTCATCAACCCGAGCTGAAATCTGGAAACGTAAAACATCCGAGCCCGGTTTGGCCGAATCGGGAAGTAAACCACCATCAAAATCTTCTCAGCCACATCCACCACTCTTGCTGTCCACGTACCTTCGAGCTTCCACGTCCTCGATAAGCCAGCCCAGTAGTATACCTGATCTGCAGAAAGCAATTCATGAAACTTGCGTAGATTCGATTCACAAAGGCCTCTCTATCTACCGTCCTTACTTGCCATCCCACGAAATTAACACTTTTACCGGTTTTTTTGTACTTTTCCGAAACCAATTTCCGAACGAAAAACGCGAGGCCTCAAGCCGACCACATCACAACAGAAACCAAACCGCTCCTGGATGACCTGAGAAGATACATCCCCGCCAAAGCAACGTACCTCACCACCAACACCACCCGTTCCACGAATCCTCACAACATGATGACGCACGAAACCAGGCAGGGCCCGTGAGCTTTTCCAGAAACCAACGCAGACAAAACCAACAAAAGCCTCCACAGCATTCAATCTTTCAAAGCAGGGCCCGCGTGAGGCGGCAGTGACACGAGTCCCAGCTTTCCTCTGAGGCTGCTGCTGCCTAAGTAGCAGACTTCCTGGCCTCGGCGGCTGCCGCGGCGATCTTAGACCGGTTAATACCGGCCTCCTTGGAGGCCCGGTATTCCGGGGAGTCTGGCTCCCCAATGACCAACCCGTGATGGATGGTGGCGGCCACCGTAGCCGGATTATGGGCGTTGAGGACGCCGGCTGCGGTGGCTTTGGCCTTGACGGTTTCGGCGAATGCCAAGACCGTTGGGTTGGATGAGGGTGCCGGGGGGGCGAAGTTGGCGACCACGTTTATGGGCTCCGACTCAGCGGAGCCGGATGCGGAGCTTCCGGGGGGCTCTGGGAAGTCAGAGGTTCCTGGCACCTCGAAGTAGTTAGGCGGGCCCTCACTTGAGGGGCTCGCCAGTGCCATGATGAAAATGGCAAAGTTTTTCCTCTGTGATTGGTGTTAGACCGAGCCTTGGATGATGGGGAGAACAGACTAGGTGTTGGTGGTGACTGTGAAAGATCCACAGTCGATGAGAGAGAAAGCTCCACCGACGCTCCCTTTTGTATTCCGGCTCGGGCTTAAAAATTCGCAAGATTCTTCCAGCCGAACGAGATCTGTCTCAACACCCCAGCATCAAGCCCAGCCATGGAGCAACCTCCCAGCTCTGGCCAGAGTGTAATCCTCTACGGAGTGAGCCAAGCACTCGCACCGAGCCTTTCGAGCGAGTCCCAGGAGCTCGGTTGCCGACGAGAAGTTGGCGTTGATTAAGCAAACGAGCTACTAACGCCTTTGTCTTGGTGTAAAGTACTCCGTTGGCGATCCGGCACGTCCCTTCCCTTCCCTTGCATGCACCCCGCCCACGCTTCTCCTCCCACAACCATCGTCTCTCTTCACAGCCATACCAGCAACGTCCTCACCAGTCGCTGTTGAAGGCCACGCCTCCCTACCCAAGTCTAGATGTCTCATCAGCATCAAACATCACGCTGGCACCGGCCTCCGGCCTCCGTTGCTGGATGTTGCGGTGGAATACGAGTTCAGGACGCCGGCTTCGGCTTTCGAAGGCTTCTACAGCGGCTCTCGTGCTTGGTGTAGTGAACTTGTCGCTAGTACTGCCGGAGAGACGACTTTGAGAAAAGTTGAGGTCGTTGGGGCCGGAGGGTGTTGGAGTCGGTCTGTACTCAGGCTGAGGGGGTGTTAACGAGCAAGCTGTTTAACAGGAGTAGGGAATACTTTACAGCTCAATCGGCGGACATGGAAAGTCGTGGTCTCAATGATCGAGTCCGTGCTGTACAGATCGCGGGGCTTCAGCGGAAGGAAGGAAGGAAGGAACGGTGGACGTTGATCGCGGGCCGAAGGTGCCGCCAGAGTGGATGCCTCTGCACGTGGCGCTGACATCACCAGTAACGTGAGATCATCTCGCTCTCTTCGACATGAGGACGGTTACAGTTCTGCCAAAGCGCTCAGTATATATGGCTTGCAGGCCTTGTCAATGGGTTGCTGCGATTACTTGGGCGGGGCTGTTTGAGCTCTCGAGATGTCGAAGACTGTACAATTACGCTCGTAAACGGACCCCTCTCAATGGGCATGTTCAAGAGGGACACTAGCATACGGTGACGGTATCCTCGGAGTTCCCAGCTACCGAAGCACGACATTCACAGACACCACAGCCAGGCAACATCATCAAGACGATCCAAAAGGTATCCAAAATTTCCATTTCTCTCCAAAACTCTACCCAAACTGCTAGCACAAGGCCACACCCCCCTCTCCCCTCCCACACCTACAACTTCGCCCTATTCAACTCCTTCTCCTTCCTCTCCTCCCCCTCCTTCCTAATCTCCTCCCTAATAACCCTCCTCAATATCTTCCCACTCGCACTCTTCGGAATAGCATCAACCCACTTGACACCTCCTCTGAGTCTCTTGTAGTTGGCCACCTTCTTCGCCAGCCACTCCTGTATTTCCACCGCCTTAGCATCACTCCTCTCCGTCCCCGCCCTCAACACGACGTAAGCCCTAGGAACCTCCGATGCGATTCCCTCATCGTATACACCGGCCACCGCAACATCATCCACCTCCGGATGCCCCAACAACAGCCCCTCGAGCTCGGCTGGAGCGACTTGGAAACCTTTGTATTTTATCAGTTCCTTGACCCGATCCACGATGAAGAGGATGCCGTCGGCGTCTTCCTGGCCGATATCCCCCGTATGGAAAAACCCGTCCTTATCGATACACCCTTTGGTAGCTTCAACGTTGTTGAGGTAGCCGATCATGACGTTGCCCCCGCGGACACAGACTTCGCCACGTTCGCCTCGGGGTACCTCGTTGCCTTGCTCGTCGACGTACTTCACCTCCATGTTTGGCAAGAGTCTGCCGACTCCGCCGGGGTGGGTGAGGGCGTTTTCGACCGGCAGAATGTGGGTGACGGGGGAGGTTTCCGAGAGGCCGTAGCCCTGCTTGATTGGGACGCCGAGGCGCGTGTGGACGGCGTGGATGAGGTCGGAGGTTAGGGGGGCCGCGCCGGAGTTGATGTATTTGAGGGACTTGAGGTCGTACTTGTCGATGAGGGGGTGTTTGGCTAGGAGGAGGACGACGGGGGGGACAGCCTGGAGTTTTGTTAGCCACTGTACTTCCCACCTCCAATGCTGGGCCCTGGGCCCTCCCTTCGGTCGGGGCACTTACATAGAGATACGTAATCTTCCACTCCTGCACATTGCCCAACAGTTTCGGCAGATCAAACCGCGGCATCACCACCGTCGTCAACCCCCGAAAGATGGCATGGTGCATGATACAAGTCAACCCATACGCATGAAAAAACGGCAGAAACGCCACGACGCGATCCTCCTTCCACGTCGTATACCCCTCCTCGACGCTCCCGTACTGGAGTAGGTTCGTCACCAGGTTGGTATGCGTTAGCATCACGCCCTTGGGCACGCCCGTCGTGCCCGAGGAGTAGGCGATGAAGGCGAGGTCCTTGGAGGGCGTGAGTTTAGGCCGACGAAAGTGCGTGACGGCCGAGGGGTCGAGGATCGAGGTGTAGTGTCTGTAGCCCTGGGCGCGGGTGGGGCCGATGAGGATGATGGCGGACTTTGGGATGCCGGCTGCGGCGGCTGCGGGGGCGGCGACGGGGAGGAGTTCGGCGGTTGTGACGAGGCAGCGGGATTTGGAGGATTTGAGCTGGAAGGTGAGTTCGTCGACGGTGTAGCCCTGGGAGAGAGGTGGGAGGTTAGCAAGCGCTCTTCTATGTTGAAGTGAGATGGTGAGGGGGGGATTGGGCAGGGGAGAGGATGCGTACGGGGTTTGCGGGAGTCACCACGCCGCCGACCCAGTGGGTGCCCCAGCAGATGGTGCCGTAGTCAATGTTGTTTGTGCTGAAGATGCAGAGCACGTCGGACTTGCGCCAGCGGAACTCGTATTTGAGGCCTTGGCCGAATTGGAGGACGGCGGATTTGATGGCGGCGTAGGTGTAGGTCTTGCGCGTGAGTTCGTCGATGAAGATGGCTGGGTTGTGTTAGTTGTTGGAGATGGTGGTGAGGATTGGGGGGTGCGGGGATGAGAGTGCGGTGATCATGATGGGATTCTTTTCTGCAGGGTGGAGATGGGATGGAGATGGAGATGGGCATGGTGGGACTCACGATGATCCTCAGGAAACGGCAATTTCTCCCTCTCAAAGATCAGGCTGTACAGATCCACATCTGGGATTGTAATATCGGCGTAGGTAGACTTGTAAGGCATCGTGCTGGTGGGTATCCGTGGCTATCCTCTGCTATCGTATTGAATCACAACAAAGAAGGAACAAGAGAAAGAAAAGCAACTCTGAACTGGGGATCGTCTTTCTTCTTATACAGGGCCTCGGCTACTTAAACTAGTAATTGATGTGGGAGGTACTCCGTCCAAGTATGTATGTGCGTGCCTGTATCACCGCAGTCCGTCCAGTTATACCGAGGCGGTGATAGTCCGTGTGAATCTTGTTGCTTTGTTGCTCCCTCACCCGCTTATCACAGGCAGTGAGTGGGGACGCCCGAGTTTATACAAAGAGCCCTCAAAATCCTCTCGAGGTGGAGACACTTGCAAGCTTGCACGGCCTAAATTAAAACAGTACCTTCTAGCCACCTGTCAACCGCTCTTCCCCACACAACGCCGTCTTGCACCATTCCTCCCCATCCCGTTCCTGCACTAACGCCGCCAGTTCCCCACAATTGCCTAAAAAGCCGAGGTTACCCGCTCTTCCCATTCCGGCTAGCCACTTCTCGCTTCGCAAGTGGGGCCGTCCGAACGCCAAGGCTTATGTAAGGAGGGGCACAGCTGGGCGGGAACTTTTTCGCTCATCTGACGGAAGAGCCTCATCCCGTCATCTCTCTCGCGTCCCGAACCAACCGAAATCTCGAATCGAATCGAACACCAATTCACTCCCGACGGCAGGCCGAGCGAGTCTTATACGACGACCCCTTACATCAACCCGAGCCGACCACGTACAACCCTCGCTAATCACCTCCCAATCTCCTCCCGAATCGCCGGCCCCTCCATCCCGAATCGCCGGTTCCCCTCCACATCACCACCACATCACCACCACTTCTCCAACATGCTCTTCAACGCCTCCCGCCAGCTCCTGTCCCGCTCCCTCCCCTCCTTCACAACCACCTCCCGCAAATCCGCCCTCCACCTCCAAATCCGCCACGCCCGCATCCTCGACGTCCGCATCCGCAACTTCCACCAGCCCTCCGCCAGCATCACAGAACGCTACCGCGCCAAACTCGAAGCCGCCGCAAAAGCAAAGGGCGTCAAATCCATCGATGAGCTGAAGGAGGTCTACAAAGACAAGATCAAAGAGGTCGCTAAGGCTGCTGAGTTGCCGTCGTTGATGCCGAAAGATGCGTCAACCGTCGAAGAAGTAGTAGCGCCGTTGACGAAGGGAACGGAGGGAACTGTGAAGGTGGAGGAGGTGCCGAAGAAGAAGAGGAAGTATCCCCCGCCGCCGCCGGGGATTAAGGGGTTGGACTCCTTCATCGACGTGGATAAATTCGCGCTCCACCCCCCCGAAGAAATCGAGCTCCTCTGGCGCGCCCGCTTCATCCAGAACGAAACATCCCTCTGCGCCACCATCCCCTCGTCCACCTACGACGCCATGATTAAGCTCGCGAAACGACACCCGATGTTCCTCCTCCCGCTGCCTCGGACGACGGAGTCGGGCGAATCCCAAGGCACAGAGCTGCATTTGATGCAGTGGGCGTTTCCCCACCCCGGGATTTCAACGATTGTGTTTACGAGCTTGCTGGAGTATAAGTTGCGGGGGGAATATGCGCAGCCGCATACGACGGTGCTGCATTATGAGGATTTCAAGGACGACAAGGGCGTGGTGCTTCTCCAGGGAACGGTCATGAAGGAAGGTGGCGTCAAAGTGGACGAGGCGAAGCTGTTGATGATGTTTATGCAGCGGTTCTACACTGCCAACGGTGATAACGAGCTTGGGAAGAGGAGGCTCGAGCTGCTGGAGAAGTTTAGTAAGGGTGATGGATCGTTTGAGGTTGGACAACTTATCGAGCAGGCGGAGATCGTTGGATAGGCTGTTTAGTATGGGTTGTATAGAGGATTGGGGGTAAGGGAGGTAATGGAGGTTGATATGGTTTAGATTTTACTGTATGCCAGTGATAGAACTTTAGAGGACCGTAGATCGTAGAGACGGGAATAGATGGGCTTTTAGCGAGCAAGCTGGTATTTGGGAACATATTAGGTACCAATGCGCGTGGAGTCAGACATGCATGGTTTGTGGATCTCCGAGAATTTCAAGCCAGAGTCTGGGACCGAGACAAGGGTGGGAAGGGCGAGCTGAGGTTTATGTTCAAACTTTGTCACAAGATTTGAATATTTGTTTTGTATTAAGGCCCTTTAGCACAGTGGTAGTGTGTGGTCCTCCTATCAGCTTGCTGGGAAGGTCAGACTGAGGTCGTAGGTTCGAGCCCTACAAGGGTCGCATTTTGCTGCTTTTGACAACCCTTCGGTCCCCGGGTAGAGTGATAATTGTTATAATCCGACCCGCTTTATAGCAAGGCCCTTTAGCACAGTGGTAGTGTGTGGTCCTCCTATCAGTCGCGCTCGAGATGAGCATCGCTGGGAAGGTCAGACTGAGGTCGTAGGTTCGAGCCCTACAAGGGTCGCTTTTTTCTCCCTTTGACTGCCAGTTCCTGACTCCGAAATACATATTTTGTTACATGACTCAGTCACTTCTCGACTCGGGCAGAGGAAAACTCGAGGGAAAAAGCTAAAAGATACCCCGACAGCCTCCGGGTCTCAACCGTACCGGGTCTAATGACATTGCCCGTCAGCTAGAGCTGTGGGGGGTTAGTCGACTCTTGAGCCGGTTGCCATGGTTTTGGGGCTGTTTTCACCATTAAACTTGCGGTCCGTGATACAGTAGTTAGCAGTGAGTGAGACTTGAACGTTGCGAACGTCAGAGTTGCTATCTATCTCCGAATAGGTGGTGCTCCCTCTGACGCTCGAGCCGCTGTCGAGACGGGGAAGTGCCAGGTCTGATTTGGCGGGTTTGTTGTTTTTCGCTGGGTTTCGCTTGCCCCGGAGATGCTATGCGATGCGGGGCAAGCCATCGATCGGCCATCCTTCCTCAACAAACTCACTTGAACCAACCCACATCAATTTCCGAGACTCGGGCACTCCATGCCACCGACATCCCGACAGATGGTGCGATACCGAAACCGAAATCCTCATCCAGATGGGGCCTATCGGAAGCTGCGGGGTTTCGCTTCCGAGAAGACCACGTTTCTTCTTCAACTTCCGAGACAATATCACCACACTCACCACTGATGCAACCAAGGATCGACCACGCAGCGATACCACGAACACGGATAGCTCAGGCTTCAACATATAGTTCGAATGCTGAGCTCACGGATAGCTCAGGCTTCAACATATAGTTCGTCAGTCGACGCCACGCAATCGCCGCTTGTCGAGCCATCTGACTCGAGAGAATTCGGCAACCTCAACGCAAACTCCCCACATCAACATCTCGAGATTTTGGAAATGGGATACGGTATCGCAATTTCAGCATCTTGGATTGAACGCTGCTTGAGATTAGCAGGGTTTGGTCTGGGAGAGGAGATGGAGGAGGCTCTGTGTCGGGGACGCGAGAACGATGGGAAGTACACGAGAAGCGATGAACAACTGGCAGCTGGATTTTCTCCACCAGGAATGGGTGATCTGTCTGCTTCCAGAGAGTCGAGGCCGGATGGCCAGTACTTGGGATGGGGATAGTGGCGTGGAGGTAATGGCATGAAGGTAAGAATCAAGCAGCTGGGATGAGTACGAAACTGACTGGGCTTTAGTACTAGGAACTGTCCAGGTGACTTCTTTCCGTTTCGACGAGACAGAACAACTGGGACTGGCCTGCTGGGAATAGGAATGGGACTGCTTACGACGACACAGTAACAATCAACTGCAATCCGGTTCCTTTCAGGGATCCAGATGTACGGGAATGCGACGACTGGGACTGACCTGCTGAAGAAAACACAACTGGGACTGCCTACAAAGAGAGCCTAGCTATCAACTTCAAGTCCGGTCAGAATTTCAGGGACCAGATGTACAACAATGCGATGACAAGCCTCCAGATACACTCTGAAAGCCCTACCCAAGTGGAAATCCGCTGTAAAGGCGCCCCAGAGGGATGCGGCTGTCCCTTTACAGAGTTGTCGCTTTGGAAGCACATGGAAGTCACTAGAAACTTTGCAGGCTTTGGCAGCCTTTTACCAGAGACGACTACAGACTCTGGTGCTTGAAGCCAGTCTTGCGTCCATCCAGCATGCTCTTAGAGGCCCGTTTGCGATTGCTAGCGAGTCCGGGTTGGTGGGTTACATACTCTGAGGTCTTCATTACGTCAGTACCGAAAGATGGGCCATGCTCTTGGTATGTACGATACGGGAACCGGAGAGAGGTAAGAAGAAGCTTCCAGTCCGCGCGAGGCATGTCTTATACGGAGATCATAGGCTTTGACTTACATACCGCCATCTGGAGCTTGCCGGTGTGATTTCCAACAGCTCACTCGCTTCCAAACCACCTTCTCGAGACGATACACAGCCAACTCGTCCCCTTGACAACGCATGGCTTGCTCGGAGTTCCGGTCAGCTTGTCCGCCTCGTCTACTCTACCAACTTTGCAACAGCAGGTGAAATTGCCATGGAGATACATCAATGTCTGGCTCTCCCGTGCGAGTTTACTCTCTCACCTCCTCGAGCTCGCTTTGTTAATAAGTTGGCTAATTTACCCAATTTGGTAAGTCTCGCGCGACGTCAGGTTGGCCTCCGGCTTAACAAATGGAAAATGACGCTAACGTTAACGCTAAAGTTATAACCTTAGTCAGAAGCTTGACTGCCTGCTGGACTATAACTACCAGCCAGCGGTCCCTCCCAGATGGACATCAGCATATCCAAACTCTCAACATCCTCATCACATCATCATCTCATCCATCATGTCTTCACCAATCTCTTTTGGCATCACCCATCTCACCACTGCGACCTCTTTAATCCGCATCCGCAACACCACCTTCCTCACCGACCCAATCTTTGACTCCTCAGAAGTCACCTACTTGTACGAGCCCACAAACGTCACCCTCGTCAAAGACCACAACCCCGCAATCGCCATCGATGCCCTCCCCCCCATCCACCACATCCTCCTCTCCCACGAGGACCACCCCGACAACCTCGACCACCTCGGCCGCACCCTCCTCAACGGCCGCTCCGTCCTCACCACCCCAGACGGGCACAAGAACCTCCAACCCCGTCCCGGCGTCCAAGCCATGAAGCCCTGGAAGAGCATCATCGTCGACGGCCCAGGCGGCGACAAATGGAAGATCACCGGCACGCCCTGCATCCACACTCCACCCGGCGAATGCACCGGCTTCGTCCTCGAAGCCGCCGACGGCTCCTTCGGCACCGACCCCGACAACGGCCTCCCCCGCGCCTTCTGGTTCTCCGGCGACACCATCCTCTTCCCCGAGCTCGTCGAGGGGCTCAAGAAACGCTTCAAGATTGTCTGTGGGCTTGTTAATCTTGGAGGAGCAAAAGCACCGGCGCCGGACGGGACGGAGTTCAAGATTACGATGGATGGGAAGGATGCGGAGATGCTGGTGAATGCGATTGGGATGGAGAAGTTGGTGCCGATTCATTTTACGGGGTGGAAGCATTTTAGGCAGGAGATGGGGGAGATGAAGGAGCAGTTGGAGGGGCTGGGGGAGAGGGTGGTTTGGGTTGTGCCGGGGGTGGAGACGGTGGTGGAGTGTAGGGGGGAGGAGAGGGGGTATGATAGTGCGGAGAATGATGATATGGAGTGAGGGATTGGTGGTGGTTTGGGGGGGGGGTTTGTATACTAGTTAGAGTTCTTGTTGTAGGAATATCATGATGGGTTGGTTCGATTATTAAACTTCATGAATTACTTTACTAAGGGTGCCTGCAACTGCAAAGACGGGCTGCGAAGACAACTGTAACTGTGAGTAAGTCGACTGCGAATTGACCTCGTACCTACTTACATACTTTGGTTGGACGAGACCCTCGCGAGCTCAAGGGTCCTACTTCTTACCATCTCTGAAGTGATGTCATCGTAAAAATCTAATCTTGATATGATCTTACCCGTGATCCGAACTAACATCTTATCTCTGATAATCTCTCAACTCTCCTCCTCCTTCCATCTCCTACCTACCCTCTCCTTCCTCTGAGCTCTGTCTGTCCGTGCCATCCGTGTCATTTGGGGCGCATCAAATGGGCTCTGCAGAACTTTCTTGCGTTACGTTTGGCTGGCGAGGCTCAGGCTTGCCTCGGATCGGTTTCTTTGTCGGGTTCTTCAACAACAACACCGCCGGCTGCAACACTCGAGATGCGACCGATACTGGCAGCAACACGAAACGACGAGGAATTGGGTCCTCATGCATGGCTTGAGATCTGTGAGGTATTGGAGGGAAGTTTAATGAGAGCGAGGCTTTGTTTGACACCCTTCTCGACCCACCACGAGCAGTTGACGACACGAAACACCAACAAACCTCCAGGGCATTCAGGGAGCAAACGACGAACGCCTTGCTCGACAACAACAACAGGTTCTGCAAAGTTCAACCATCTTCGGGCGTACACTCCCGACGGGCAGGAGTCTCCTCTCTTGCCACACGTGCACCTCCAGTGCGTTACTCCTCCCCAGAACCACCAGTCTAGTCGCTAATTCACCCCCTCATGGGATTCTAGTCTGGCCTCAGGAACAACGCAGGATCAACACCAGCTCAGCTCAGCACGTTCTTATGGCGATGTTTGAGCTATGGGCTGATGGGAATAGGAAGCTAGCTCTAGCACGTCTCGACGTTTTCTCGACTTGGATACGACCGATGATAGCGAAAAGCAGTGACATACAGCAACACTCCGAGGAGGAAACATGGGGGCCACGATACTGCTTCTCGAAGTAAACCATGTTCCACCGCTCGGTCAAGTTCCTCCAGCACCGCAAGTCCGACATTCGAGAAAACGATGCAATGATTACGGTGTCGAATAAGCACAGGCCGACTTGCTCTTGCTCTGAGAGGGACAATCGTGCCATTGCAACCTTTGGCTCCTGCAAAACGCAAAGTTCCCTGAAGGTACACTCGCAACACGAAGTCTTTGAGGAGGACACCGCCGTGACAGGATATTGTTGGGGACCGGTCTGCTGCGTTTATTCCTCTGGATCTCGTATGACGCTGGCTCGGTGAGATATGACGAGCGGTGCTTTGGATTCGGCCCAAGGAGCGGTGGAGAAGCAGGTGGGTGATTTGGCTCTTGCTATGCTCGTCTTGGAGCAGCGGGGTACGCTTCGCATGGACTGGAACCTCGAGTGTTGAAGTGGAAAGACGGGTTCGGTAATGCTACTTTTGGAGGATGAGGACACGAGTACTGGGATTTTGGTTGGCGAGAAAGAAACGTTATGAGGTGAGGAGGATTACGGATACCTTTGAGTCTATTCAAGGCCGGTTGGTTGGTCCGTCATGGTATCTCTGACAAGCGGGACGATTTGAGGAGGTGGAGAGATACGGTAGCTTGGATATCCACCTAGGTACTTAGCTAGCAAAAGGTCCCATCTGGTTTTAAGGAACACACGCACTTGCATATCACGTCCACACGTATCCGGCTGTGATAACATTTGCATTCGGGAAAGACAACTCTCTCTACCAGATCAAGTATCCGGCTGTGACAACATTTGCATTCAGGAAAGACAACGCTCTCTACCAAACCAAGTTACCACCAACCACAGCCTCAAACCCCTCCCGGCCCTCCTCCGCAGTCACAGATATAGTCATTCCGCACCACGTCCATCCCAATGAGATACTCATGATGATCCAGTTCATGGAAATTCTCCGAACGGTCTTCCACCACTGGCACTCTATCCCGTTCTCTCGCCCGATACAGTTCGCAGAGAATACTGGCAAGCACAACATCCTCAAGGTCAAGAGGCACATCCTCCACCGACCGGTAATGTGCAACTCCAATCTCGGACTCCTTCGCAGCCTTCGCCATCCTCACCACAAGCCGTTCCATCCACGCATATCTCTCCTCGCCCAAACAATCCTATAGCGTGCGAGAAAAGAAGTCCTTATGCCAGTCGTACCTCTCCTTGAGTCCTACGTTGGGGACAAGACGAGGGCCTGATTCATCGTAGTACGCGTACGTGACCGGATCATAGGGCACCGGCAAGAACTTGACCACACAGCCCTCCTCTGGCTGCATACAGTGTCGTCGGATGTAGCGGGCGGTGTATTCGATCAGGGATGGCGCGTACTCGTCGTTGCAGTGTGCCGAGAACCATCGCTTGCTGAAGGTGCGGCGGTTGATTTGGTCGAGTGCAGCGTTGCGCCAGTTGTGGGAGACGAGCGAGGCGGTGAGGTAGGTGCTGGGGTCGGCCACGAGGGTAAGGATCTGGTGTAGTAGCTCGTTTGGGAGTTGGAGTGGCGTGCGCTTTGAGGGGGTGCTGGGTTCGTTGCCCATTGGATGGATAGCTGGAGGGCCTCGAGGTGATTGTTGGATAAAGTTTGTAGCGTTAAGAAAATGAGGTAGGAGTTTTCGAGGTGGCTCGGTTACTGTCAATTGGTGACGCTCAGGCCACCTGGCCACCATTTTCAAACATCCTCCGAGTCGGCCCAGACTACCGCGGAAAGCGATGGAATCCGGAACTGGCACAAGAGAGTGGCCGACGCTGGGAAGTCGCACAGGATTTCTCGGGCTCGTGTCTGGGTTCAGGATGTTTAATCTTGAAGAGCTTCAGACCACTCGTCGCGGAAACGGGATAGTGAACGTTATATCAATTTGAGCCTCGATTTGCTGGTTACTACTTTACGGCCAGTGCGTGGCTTTAAAAGAAGAAATGATGTTTTGTTATTGGCATTATTCATATATCGGCCCTTTAGCACAGTGGTAGTGTGTGGTCCTCCTATCAGTCGATTCTTAGAATCGCTGGGAAGGTCAGACTGAGGTCGTAGGTTCGAGCCCTACAAGGGTCGCATTTTGGTGCTTTTTACACCTGTACAGCGGTAGCAGTTATCACCGGCACCCAGTGCGAGGCTTGTGGCATAATTGGTCTGCTCTTTTGCACAGCATATAGCAGTCGAGAGCAATATCACCGTAACCTCCAGGATCCAGGGTGCATGGGACAAGCATACCCAGGTACATCGTCGAAATGCTACCCAGGCAGCTCCGACTTGATCTCCCTTGAGGGTCCGAACTACACCGGGGGTAGCTAAGTACGTAGCTTACCAGCTAGAGCTGTGAGGGTATAGTCGAGTTTTGAGCCGGTTGCCATGGTAGTGGAGGCTTTTCTCACCGTTAAACTCACCGTTTACAAGATGCAGTTGGTCTGAGTGTTTCGCAACGTCATACTTTTCGTGGGCTTTCTTCCGTATCGTAATTGTCGTGCTCATGCAGCTATGGCGAAAAGTTGACTGGTCAGATTTGCATTTGAGGGTTGGTGTTTTCGCTTTGCTGGACAAAGATGCCTCGGAGATTTTTGAGGGGGTACGACGACTTGCTCAACAACAACACCGACGACAACCTCCCAGCTCGAATTAACACCACCATGACACCCATCGTGGCGATTCGGTCCTGATGATTCCGGCGACATTATTTTCGGAATGTACCTTCGAGCCCCGACCTTTAACGCATTGTTTGACACTAATCTTGACCAGCCAAGTCATCGGACGAGCCGGTGCCCATCTCTCGAGAGATTCCAAGTCGAAGCAGGTCCTTTCTCAACGATTCAACGGCTTTCTGCCCTCTTCGAAACAGGCTTTGCACCTACGGATGCGCTGGGAATGCTTGCAACTTCTGGTCACAAATTGGAAGCCGAAAAATCGATCCTTCGACATACTCTACCTCTGGATGACCTTGGTTTGAGTGAGGCTTGCTTTTCAGTAACGTTTGGGTCCTTGTGATCAAAATTCGGCCTCGTTACCTCGCCTTGACGCCCTTCCGACTATCAGTCTTCTGCATTCCTCGCTTCTTGTCGCATCTTTGGCATCTGCAAAGTTGTGCTGGTGGCTTTCTTGCTTCGTTGAGCTACGATTACAGGGCAGTGGATGAAGATCGAGCCTGGCAGCGGATGGATCGAGGTACATACTCATTGTCCGACTGAGCGCTTGGAGAAAGGACAGCGCTGACATGGTGATGGAGCCTCTACTGATAGCTCCCAATGATTGTTATTCTGAATCTCACACCTCTGGACCTGGGCCTGGACCTGGCCCTACCAGATTCAAAATGACCGAGCCCGATAACATACAACACGACTAATACCAAGCGAATCAAACGGGGGCGCATGCTGAGAGCATGCGCAACTCCGACAATTCCAAAGGCTAGGCTATGGTTCTTGCCAGTGGGTTACGAGAGACGACGTTTAAAGGTACGATAGGACGAAGCCTCCCATTGTTTACGAGTCACAGTTAATTAATACGGAGATGATACGATTTGAGTTCAGTTACGCCAAATGGAGCTTCCCATTGAGATCTCCCTACGCAGCAATTTTCCGAAACTCTCTCAACACGCTCGGAAAGCTCAGGACTGGGAACGAGGCTAGAGATCTCCAGTAGCTCGCTCGCTTCCAATCAACCTCTCGAGAGGACCCAGAAAACGATTTTTCTCCGCTCTGCAGGACACGAGAGGATCTGGCTCCTCTTGCTCGGCTAGAGACTCGTTATGAACAGGTTTACAGCTTGAACGCGTTCTCCTCACCGTCTCAGGTTTGACCTTCCAAGAAACCGAGACACTTCAATTCTTGTACTTGCTGCATCAGACGCCTGCCCGTATACGCGTAAGTACGCCTAATCCAGCTTCAAGATGGCTTCCTGCTGATATTATCCCCTCTAGGTCAACATGTCGTCCTCCTCCAACTCGGGATTGGGGCAACCAAGGCCAGAGCAATCAGGCCAGCTCCCCATGGCAGTGGTAGTAGATACCTACTACTCAATCGGCCCGTTTCTTTATGGGTATCCACGTGCCCTCGGGCCCCTCGCTCAAGCCTTCCGGGAGCGCGTCTGGGCGAGGGCTCAAGCAGCCGGTGTTTTCCGAGCACACTGTCCCACCGAAGTCGCCATAGTCACAGACTATAGTAGAGCTTCAGGCGGACATTGCTTTTAACAGCACCGCAACCGCCAGGTAGTCTTAGCAGCCCGGTGCTGACTACTAGTTGGAATGGTCTTTGATGATGGAGTGACCCACCGACACTTGGGCGGATTATCCGGAAAAAACACCTCATTGGTAGTGCTATTGCGCCGTGAGTTACGTTGGGATGGACCTATATGCGTTTGGTTTTGTACATTTGGGAAGGTTCGAAATATTTGTGGACTCGGGATGAAGATGGATGGTGCGCAGATATCTTCTAGAGACAATTGAACTGGGTTTCATGTGCTTTGTGTGAGTGGACATATCTTGTAAATTTCCCGACCCTACATTGCATGCATCTGCTTGTTCTCCAGATCTGATACTTATACTATGGCTTCTGGCTAAAAGATCTTCAGCCCCAACTCGAATATGATACAGCTTAGACCTCCCAATCAGACTCCTCTTCCTCGCCGGGTACTTCCTTTCCGCAAACACAAGGGTGACTCTGCAAATGTGTAACGCCAACGAGATACTCATGTTGTTTGTAGATATAATCCCGCTCATCTTTTAGTTCTTCATGCGGCCCAATAAACTCGGCCTTCTCCCTCTCTCTCTTTTGATACAGCTCGCATAGAATATTCGGAAACACTACATCCTCAATATCATACGGAGGTGATTGTTGCGCCACTAGCTCAGCACCGACTGAAAGATCCGCCATTCTTTGAACAACTTGTTTCAGGCACCTATACCTTGGACGCCCCAACAGCTCCCAAAGTTCTCGGGTAAAGATAATATCACGCCACGGATACCATTGCACGAATCTTCGGGCTTTCATACGGCCCGATTCATTGCCCGGCAACACTATCTCTGCCTCCTCATCCCAGACTATCTCATGGGGGTACTGTGTAATACAGAAAATCGTCAACTTGGAGTGTCGACGGGCATAGCGAGTGATGTGGCCGATTAAGGATGATGCGTAATCCTTGTTGCAGTTTGCTAAGAACCATTGCTTGCTGAAGTTGCGTCTGTTGATAGGGTCGTGTATAAGAGTATGCCAGTGACGGCATACTTGTGAGGCTGTCAGGTAGGTTGTTGGATCGGGGATGTGCATTAGTATGAGGCCCAAGATCTCGTTGGGGAGTTTGAGGTAAGTACTTAATATAAGTATGACACCTAAGAAATTCGGTTGCAAGTCCATCGATCTCCAGTGAGTCCACTCTGAGTAACCATCATCGCTAAAGGCATTCAATTGAATTGGAGCTCTCAGGCTTTACCATATGACTCAATATGTCAAGATCTGGCATATTGCATTCTCCAACTTGGTGGCCTTTTTGCTTGCCGCATGTGTTATTACAGCATCTCATCGGAGGCTCCAAAAGGCCTCGTGGGCAGGGTTGCGCTTGCCTGTTGTCTGACAGATCAGCGAACATCGTACGTATACACTTGTAAAATATGCGCCAGAGATTGAACCTGTGAGCTACCGTGAGCCCAGTGCCTCAAAATGCAGTCGGCATCGGGGATTTACTTCTCTTGAGAGACCCATGCAGTCTTAGAGAACTCGAGTAAATTTAAATGATGCCCAACCGATTTACTGTACAAGCCCCAACATCGATGCAATGGCAATTCTCATTTCCATATCCACCAGATGTGAATCTCTCACTCGATAGCCTGTTAACCCCCATTCGAACGGTATAAGACCCAGAAACCTAAAGATCTTATAGTTCCACCACTCTGACCCACCTCTTTGTCTTAATTCCTTTTCCGTCCAAGCATTAGGCACATTCTTAACGCGTAGTAAACTGAAATTGAATGTTTCCGAGAACATCATCTGCTTTCGTAAGTGCTCCTCGATGTGCATTACTCTCAGTGCATCGAACCAGCATATGTTTTGGCTATGAGGCTTCTCCTCTTGACCTGTTGTATTGTTGGACTCCAACTGTACTCTATCTTTAATGGAGACACTACAAGCATCGCAAGAAAGATTGTAGCGTTCGTGTAATAGCGGCCAGGCCTTGCTACCATTTCTTTCCATGGGACGTGCGTCAATACCCCACAGTCTCTCGATTGCCTCGCCATAGTACACTCCAGATGGGATGTAGTCTCCCCTCTCAAACTGTTTTCGCTCCTTATGGATGTCCCTCCAGAATAGAAGCTTTTCAATGCAGTTTTGTTTTGGAGGAAGCTCATATTGGATATCGAGATAAAACTGTGTTGTGCTATGGGGAGAGAGAAGTTCTTCGAAAGTAGGCTTGCCTGTGGCTGTTCGCAGGCGGAAGATGGGAACGAGAAAGATGTTGCTGTAGTAGATAGCATGTGCCCCAGAGAGAAGCTCAACGAGAAAGGGATGTGAGTGAGGTGATGGACGTTGGCAACAAAGAATACGGTAGCGTAGTGGATCTGTGTATTTTGGCATGGTCAGCTCTGAGAGTTTCTACCGTCCAAGAGAAGTACAGGCGTAGGCGTTGAATGAAGTTCAAGAGAAGCCGTTGTCGAGTACTTGGGTACCCAGGTATCCAAAGATTGAAGAAGCTTCGTGGCAATTTCACTGGCACTTGTACTATTTGTCCGGATCAAAGTATGTCACAAGAACTCCGGGTCTCCGAGGCGCGAGGTACAGATGCGGGATCCAACCGTCCTACTTGAGTAAAAAGAGAGCAGTATCCATTTGTATTCCAGAGCTTCAATGCTATTCGCTACCACAGCATCTCTTCACCATCCTAACAAGCCCGAGTGCGACCCATCTGAGGAAAAAAAATCCGTAATGCAAAGCGAAGATAAATGCGAGTGCTGGAAAGTCAAAAACGAGACCAAAAACACTGCCATCCATCAAATGTTCTGCGATTATTTCACCTAACCTCACCGCAAAATTGCTGACGGCGCCAGAAATAGCCAATAGGTCCGAAACATCTCGTAGCATACCAGCGATAGCACTCCAGATTGCCAACATGTGGCCAAATGTGAACACGAGCGCGTTTGCCCCGAAGGTAAAGCAACCGTGCCACAGTGTACCGTATGCGAAGCAAAATGAGAACACATGCACCAAACCAACTCCAGAGAAGTAAAGGAAAAACTGGGGTAAGGCCGTTACTGCTTGGTTTAGACGTAATGCTGCGGTAATCTTGTCGACCTCTGCCTCAGCGTCCCTCGGGATGATGAGGTTGCCGGGTATTTCGATAAAACCCTTCCAGAGCGATGTCAACGGGTTCCGGTTCCCTGCTGGGTTCTCTTCTGTTGCAGGCAGTTGTCCACGATAAAGCAAATTCGTCGTAGCCAAAAGCTTTCCGCTGGTAAGGGCAGACACTAACCGGAGCCATTCGCACATATAGTAAATCCAACAGAAGAGCGGAGTTGGACTGCCATGGCGAAATACGCCCCACCAGATGAGGCCGATGGTGCATCCTGCTTTTGTGTCTCCTTTGAAGCTGTCCATCCGTGCCATAACGACGAAGGCAACACTTCTCGAGAAGAAGACGACAATGACAATAGCATAAACATAGAGAGGATCGGCGAGATTTGCCCTTAGTCCCAAGCTGAACAAGAACAAGAGGCATATGGTCTCCATGCCCACCAAAGAGTTCGCTGTATCAGCAAAGGAGAGTTGGTCTTGGTGGATCTGAGATAAAACAGCTCCGACATATCCAGCGAGAACTGCTCCTGTTACATATCCCACGCCTTGGGAACCAAATCTGCTGTCCTTGAATCCGACCGCCAGTACCACACGAAGGGCGGTGAAAGCCAGAATAATTGTCAAAGGAATCAAAAACCCAAGTCCCACCACGTCAGCATCAACACAAGGCGATGGCTTTGTGAGTCCATCGATAATGACCTCCATATGCTCCGTTCCAACCGCTGGGTATCCTACTCCGATTTTGCCCCATTGCATCCAACAGCTGAGGCCGGTGATGATGTTGACGGCAATTGGACGGTATTTATAAAAGCCCGAGCTCCTAATGTGAGCCACTTGGACGATATCTGGATGATCAATGGTCACGGCAGCCAACATTCTGGTGATGGCAGCCACCTGTTCCCAACTTGGACGTGTAAAGTTCAGAACAGGAATGGTCTTGTTGACGTGCTCCGGGACTTCGATTGGAGTTTCTGGTGAGTCTTTCGGGGCGGAGAGGGAAGGCGAGTCGGGTTCAAGAAGCTGCTTTCCTGTCCAGGAAGGTGCCAGCTGGGGTCGTCCACTTCCTGCTCTCGAGCTGAAGGCCCTGTCGATGGTCCAAAGCGAGGCGGCAGCGATGATGGTTGCAATGAAGAGCCTGAGCAAGACGCTTCGGCGCGGAATGAATGATTTGAACCGCATTTTGCGTGTTCCGTGGGCTCGGGAAGCTGATGGAGTGACTTGTCGTAGTGGTGAATCGTGTTGAGGTATTGTGCAAGGTGCAATGATGAGAAGGATGGTTTTTTTTGCCAGTGAGGTGCAAACACGAGAGAAGCTGGTGAGTTCCTTCCTTCTTTGTTCTGCGCTCTTCTCTAAGCTTCTTTCATCTCCGCATCCAGCAGTTGCTTTGTCTTATGCAGCTTTCGACTTTGTTAGCCTCCCTCATGCTCGAAGACTCTCTCTTGCAGTATGCTGAGAAGATCCTTTATGCTTCATCAAGGTATCCCGGCCTGTAATATATTGATTAGCCGTTGTATACAAATTCCAGAAGTACAGGATGGATAACAGGCATTGGTTAGAGCCTATGTACCTATCGGAACATAAGATCCGGGTCTGTGCCCATGCGAGACAGTTACGGTGCTCGAAAAGGAAGCAGAATTCGATATATTTTGCTCTCTGATTAGCTGATTCTACTTATTGTAGGTCCCCTCCAACGGATCGTTGCATTGAGGTGGCCGGTGCCGGACCCTTGTTAACCAGCAGCTCAAGGAAAAACCCTTCTTAAACGCTGTTTACGCTATTCCTAAAACGGAACTTAACCCACTTCTTTGTTCTCCCTCCCAAACCAACCAGCACTTTCTCCCATCAACAACAAACTCCTCACCTTCAAGAAAAACATCGCCAACACAAACCTGTCAAACACAATCACCAACCATGTCAAACTCGCAGCCAACTTCGCCCACCTCACCGTCTGCCTCCGGGCCAGCCGATACCAGCAGCCCTGCCAACCCATTCGTTCCCACCATCTCCGAGAAGACCCGCCCTCTTCTCTACACCGGCTTCCTCCTCCCGTCCGCAAGCTCCACCGCAGCTCCAATCCCGCTCAAAATCACCTCCACCATCTCCGAGACCCTCGTTCTCCAAGCCCCGTCGAACCTCACGGTGGAGCATCTCTTCTACCATGTCCAGCCAATGCTCCTCAAGTTTCGGGCAGAGCATGCACCAAAGTTTCTCGAGCAAGCAAAGAAGGCTGGGATGGACAAATGCATTGTTTGTGGAAAGGATGGGCTGGATGTTGCGATTGCGTTCAAGCCGGTTCTCAATGCTGGGAGAGTGTTGATCAGAGCTGGTGTTGTTTGCTGCTTTGAGAGGTGCCAGGGAGAGAAGGCGGAGGATGAGGCGTTGTGTAGGGATAAGGCTGTGGATTACTTGCAGACTTGCCTCAACAAGGATATTGAAAGCCACAAGGAGACACTACCGCTTACCTCCAACTTCAACTATCACTTCTTCATTCCTGGAAGTGCGCCACCAGGAATCAGAGAGCCGGATTCCTATTCTCAGATCGCCGACTTTCCTCTCAACATTATGGACACGCTCGAGCCCAAGCTGAGCGGCGACATTGATCCGAGAAAGTTGCCAGTTCGTGATGACGATGTTATCAGGCAGATGATCAGGGAGGATAACTTGTCCTGTGGTGTTTGCTTCCAAAAGAAGGCAGTTGACTTCCACCGCAGCTACGTCACCATCGCAAAGAGAGGTGTTTACTTCCTCGTCGCAATGCCTATCTGCCATATGGAAGGAACCAGAGGAGCTTGTGGGCCGAGAGCAAAGGTATATTGTGATGGTGTTTGCTTGGAGAAGATGGAAGAAGAAAAGAAGAGAGACTACTCTTCTGGCTTCGCTAGCTTTGGTACAAGCCATTGGTGTGGTGGGTGCAGACACGTCGTGGATCTTGAAAAATACAAGGGTTTCCTCAAGAAGTGCTCTGGATGCGGAGATGCCTGGTAAGTTAGCCCCTTCTTCTCAGTCGACCAAGCTAACACTCACCAAGGTACTGCTCCAAGGAGTGTCAGAAGGTTGACTGGAGAATCGCCCACAAGAACATTTGCAAAGCAAAGCCGAAGGCAAAGATTGGTATGCAAACACTTTAATCATCTTTGGTGCTGCATCATCAAGAACCTTGTTCTAACTAGTTCGGAATCTAGTATCGGACGACAATGGCGTGTACCTTAGACTTCAGCATCCCAAGCTTCAGTGGTAAGATTTCATCGATCAACCGGATCTTCTGAGCCATACTAATCTGCTTAACAGAATGCACCGCTGCGTATGCTTATTGTGCGGCAAGAGGGGACAGACCTTGGTACGATCTCTTGTGCCATTGCAGACTCATCTCGGGTTTCGCTGACATAACTGGACTCTACAGTTGATCTCTTAATCTATCTACACCGTGCTATTTTATCTCGATATTACAAAACAATGGTAAGAGGTCTAGTATCTATCACTTCGTTGAAGCACACTAACTCATCGGTCAGCATATCTGGTCAGTGTTACCTCAAGATGCAATCGTTTACGAAAGGAAATGTCTTGTTTGATACGTCTGATCATATTAAACAACGGAGAGCAGGAAGTATATAGTTGAACATATAGTTGAACAATATACAGCTTCTTTCGCATTCTGTAACAACTCTCCCGATCACGCTTACCCTCTTGCTACTTGTCATCTCACAGTTTTGTCTTGCTATCCATTTACCTCCACCATTTACCTCCATCTCACCGAAATCAAATACAGCATCATATTCCGCGACCGTGACTCACATCATCCCACCACCTCAACCTTCTGCACTCAATTGGAACATGGCCAGCAGCTCACCCTACAACAGTTCGCACACTCGGCCCTTCTCGTGGCACAGTTATCATTGCAAGCGTCACTCCTCGGATTGCATCCGCAGTTGCCGATCCGTGCACATGCACTGCTGCACAGTCTGTCTTGGGCATCGCTTCTACAGCCAGCTCGTTTGGCTAGGAGCTGTTAGCTTGTGGCTATGGTACAAGTTGGAAGGATCATGGATGAATGATAAAAGCGCATGGGCCCAAGACATCATGGTTTTGGTGTTGAACGGAAGGCTCAACCATGGGAGTTGGGACTCGGATACGAAAAGGGGACTTACAGAGGATATCGCTCTCTGGACCGGCACTTGGTAACGCTGCCGCGAAGGTTGCGAGGGAGAGAATGGTCAGGATGGTGGTGGAGAGCTTCATGTCTTCGGTTGGGGGATGGCTGCTGATGTTTCTCAGGCTGGTAGTAGAGTTTCGGGGTTTAATCTGAAGTCGAAAGAGACGAGGTTGTTTTATCTGGGTATCTCTACTGAGGCGAGATCTCGAGAGATTTGCCTGTCATCTTATAGAAGGTCATGCTACATTCTCCTGGAAATACCATGGGAACTGGCCCGCAGATGTCAAGCATCCGACAATTCCGATATCGGAAGGTTACAACACATTGTGGGGTTGATAGCCACGACAGAATGCATCCGTCCAATGCAGTGAAACAGCTGCGTAGAGATAGTCGGGGTATCCGAAGGTCACGGTTGAGTTGAGCATGGTGGTGGTTGCCATGTTCGATATCCAGATCCTGAGCTGCAGCTTGTGTGTGCGATATCGGAGAGTTTAAATAGCCAATATGCATTGTTACAGCAAGCCTGAATTCCGAGTGGAGCGTTGGTTTAAGGTTTATGCATGTGTGGTTGTACGGGGCAGAGGGGTGCCGTCTTATCGGGTGGTTATGCCGGTGTTTTAATATGGAGTTGCAGCGGTAACGACGGTGTTGTTTTTGGTGCAGATTGGGATGGTGGGTTGTGGATGGATGGATGGATGGTGAGTCTGCCGTAGAGAAGGAGCTGGTTCTAGAATCACGTTTCCGATCGGTGGATTAGAAGTGCAAATTATTAATATTCAGCTACTTAAGAAGTAGATTGTATAACATGGCGAATGGTCAAAGTGGTATGACGCCTGATCAAGGATGATACTAACAGGAAGCCGAGGTTCAACTCCTTGTTCGTCAAGTACGCTGGTTCCTTTTTGCCCCCTTTTGAGCATTTCAGATCACTGGGAATAGGGTCTAAGATTGCACACTTTGCAAAGAATATATCGAAAGGCGAATGGTGAAAGTGGTATGACGCCTGATCAAAGCTGATAACAGGAAGCCGAGGTTCAACTCCTCGTTCGTCTAAAGTCCTTATTTTATTTACCTTTTCTGCAAAACTCTGCACTGACATCACTAATCTTTCGAAGTTAACCCACGGCTTTCAAAAGGCATGCATGCAACGGCGAATGGTCAAGGTGGTACGACGCCCGGAGAGAAGGGTCACGGAAAGTCGAGAACTCCTCTTTCGCCCATTTATTGCTTTTTGACTTTTTTGTCTCGGGTAGCTAGCTGTCATAAGAGCACCCTTTGGTATTTCGTATTCGCCCGTCATGAGGGTATATTGCAGTTCCATCCTCGGGGCTTCTTTTTCAGACTCATGACATCCGCATCTTGACGCTGTTCCGATGCAACGCGCGATGTTATCAATGTATCGTATACGCTATCCAGTCTACAGTCTGTTGAGCAGAAGGCTGCTAGTTATTATCTAGTTAGCGAGATGTATGCGCTGCATGGAGACCTGTTTTGCAGCGATAGAAGGAGCACCTTTTACTATGGACAAGCCCTCAAAGCCCTACTAACATGCTGAATAACTGATGTATTGTTTACATTAAAGAAATATCTTGCTTAGACGGGCATGTTAAATCGCCAATCCGGAAGCACCACTCCTTCTAAAAACCATCTAATTCTTCCATCCATCTCATCGTCTGTTTGCAGATTGCTTGATTCTTCCCCGACAAAATCTTCATCATTAGAAACAAATGCCCCTTTCAACTCTTCTTCCCGATCGTGACCACTTTCAGCGTTATGAACTGATCTGGGATAACTCAGCGTGACTTTGTGATAGCCGGCCGATAAATGCTGTAGATTCGGAACTTAATCCCCAGCCTGTTTCACTCTGTCGTCAATCTTCTTCAGTAGCTTCTCTTTCGTCATATTCAGACATTTGGTCTGAGTCTTCCAAAAACCAGAGTCGTTATACCATTTATCCAGAAGAGCATCAGAGACTGTCTCTAAAGCATTCTTCCCAGCCAGCAAAGCCCTAAGTAATGGTCTCAGTTTCTCGTCCAGAGAGGCGTACACTACAGCATTGACCTCAAACCCTTCAGAAAGCTCTGGAGTTTCATCCTTCAAATATGGATTTCCGCCTTCTCTGATGACGTGACGGATGGACTCTGCAACATTGTTAAGCTTGAAAGCCCACTGGCAATCCAGAATGAACCTGCTCTCAACTGCTTGCCTCATGATGTGGGTAAGAGGAGGAGAAATGTTGTGGGCGTCGATATGGTTTGCGTTAAACATGTCCCCTTGTGCTTTGCGTAACACCTCCAATACCTTTAAAATTGTGTTTGGTGCTCGGTAGACCATGAGATGGTGTAGGAAACTCCCATGTAGCTCATCAGAAAGAAGATCTGCTATATTCCCTCTCCAGTTGTCCAGCATAACCGGTAAAAGCTCAGACTCTCCACCGTTAAAGTATCCGCGAGGCTTCGTGGAGTGCCTTTGTTCTAACCATCGGCGTCGGCCGATCCCGGCGATTGAGAAAAACATGTCTTGAACATCGCGAACTGACAGTGTCGCATTGTACTTCGCGGCCAAAAGAAGTCTGAATGCTGCCGCGATCTCCGCTTCTTTTTGGGGGAACTTGTAGAAGAGGTCAAGCTTCTCGGGCTTTAGATGTGGTTTGATCCTGAATAATAAGCCCTCCTGCAGAATATCCCCCATCGGAGTTCCTTGCGTAGAAGTTGGTGAGTTCTCCTCGATCCCCTTCTCCAACACTTTCGCTTCATCTAACAAAAGTTCTAGAACCCCAGACAAGCTTTCCACCTGGTTGCAAAATCCCTCCCGCGCCACTCCCTGCGCCAATGAATATGAAAAAGAATTCGGTCTAATCCTATCATCGATGCTTGTATCCCCCTCGTAGTAACTCGCCCAAGCCAGCTCCACAGCAATGTCCGGTCGAACAAAGTGGCAGCCGAACGCCATAATCATAATCGTACAATACCGTTCATCCGGCAGACGAGCGGCGGTAGTTGGACAAAACCAATGGAGATGAGTGTGCAAATCCTTTCTGAGCTCATCGGGGGCTTTCAACATCTCTTTCCTCAAAAGCTTAAAGAGAATACCCGTCATCTCCATCCATTCCCGTTGGTCCTTGGTGAATTGCCCTTCCTCCACATTGCGATAGTCCTTTTTGAGGTAGCTCGGAGGGGGCGAGAACTGTCGGCAGATGAGTAGGACAAGGGCCTTGTAAACATCATGGTTGTCGGTCGAATACTCCTTAAAGAAGCTCTTAACTTTGCCTTCAATTGACTCGCCCTCCTTGCCTTCGAATGTGAAGAATTCCTTGGGTGTGAACAGGAACTCACGAGGAACACGATGGCAAGCCTGCAGATCCTTCACCTGCTTGAGCTTCCAATCATCGATAGACTCAAATATACCGCGGAACCGTTTGGCCTCCTCCTTCGCTCGGCGTTTGGCGAAAATCATATCGAACTGCTTGTTGACATAATATCGAAGGCGTAAATGTGGCGCATGTACCTCGTCCGCCCATGCAAGACTGCGGAGGCTGGCGTAGTCGGCAACGTAAGTGCGTACTTGGTTCGCAAGCTCTCGCGGTAGTCGAGGGCCTGTAGAGTTGCTTGTAAGGTTGCTTGTAGGGGTGTCTGACATAGTGGAGGTTCGGTACCGGTTCTCTGGTTGCGTTCGCGAGATCTGGAGTTGATGGCTGTTGCGACAGTTGAGCTCGATAGTGTTGGGAAAGGCAGTGAGACGCCTCGAGGTCGACCTTACATACGGGCTCGACTCTGTCTCTCATCTTGAACAAGAGTGCATGGATGTCAAATCCGGGTCATCTTGACACAGCAATATTGCAATAAGTAAGCTGGCTTGCAATTTCACTTTCTTCTCCAACCCCATCTTGCAGCAAATCACCGTTTGCTACTACTTGTCCGACATCCTATAACCCTCCATATCCAGCTAGAATGCCCGCCGGTGCACCGGTGGAAACATGCCGATTGGGCGGTGAATGGCTGTATTTTGACCGAGTTCTCGCAGGATGTCGATGATGAAGGCATGTGTGTGTTTCCTCGGCGCGTCAGGGTTGGATGTTAGGGAGAGAAGAGACCGAGACCTTCTGAGGGCCGGACGGGATTCGTGTTGCGTGCAAACGGAATCAAAGTACTGGGGTGGTACGTGGTGATCATTGTTCCTAATCTAGTGTTAGCAGATGCTGAGACTTGGAAGAGACCCTGAGAGAAATACAGAAGCTGCTCAAGCGCTCTGTGGGCCTAGTCACTCTTTATGTCATAGAAGCGACGAGGTTGTAAAGCTTGCACAAACACACCAGGTGTCGTCGAGTTGACGGGTCTGCAGAAAGTGGTCGTGTAACAATGCCTCGCAAACGAGCCATGTAACAGTGACCCGCTGCCAAGACTGGCAAGCCGTGGCCCGACTACAAGTAGGACCGGTTGTTCTCAGCCTGGTCTGCTGCGTCTTGATGAATACATTGATACTGACAGCAGCGAGGTTCACCACCTCATTCATTTCTGGCTAACGTATACCATTATTTTGGGCTTCATTTTTCTGCACACTGCATCCAAAAACTACTCTTTGTCCTCAACATATGGTGCGTATAGTAAAGTATGCAACGGCGAATGGTCAAAGTGGTATGACGCCTGATCAAAGATGATAACAGGAAGCCGAGGTTCAACTCCTCGTTCGTCGAGTTCTTTTTTGGCATGCTCTATGGCATACTTTCCTAAAAAAACACCTTGGATTCTAGTTCAGGTGTAAAAGAATCATGCAATGGGGAATAGTCAAGGGGGTAGGACGGTGAAGCTCAGATCCTGTCTCACGGGACGCTGACGTTCAATTCCGGGTTCTTCCCATTCTGCGCACGTTTTTTGACTTTCTACGGTCTCGGAAGACTTACTTAGCCTCAATACAAACCCACCGGTAGTGGCAGTCTTCTCTCACGGTGGCAAGTGTGCAGCACGGAAGAAAAGTAGCTACTATAACCAATCGCCGGCATTTTGGAATTCGCCAGTCATGGGGTTCTCCGTCCCATTTGCATGCACAGCACAGGAGGTCGTTGTTGTATTTTAATCTCATCATTGCGAGAGAGAGCGAAAGCAAGAAGCAATTGAAGAACAAGAAGAGAAGATTGTAAAAGAGAAATAAATACATAGTATTATAGACTAAAGTAATAATACTTCTTGATAATAGATAGGTAGTGCTAAAAGTTACATCCCGATAAGCAAATCCACCCTCTCCACAACAAATAACCGATAACCCCAGCTAAGAATACATCCTGATAAACAGATCCTCCTTTCCCACCACAAATAAGAAGTGACCCGAGCTAAGAATACAATCCTGATAAACAACACCTCCTTTCCCACAACAAATAATCGATAAACCCTGCTAAAAGATACATCCTGATAAAACAAATCCCATTCCCAGAGTCTCAAACGAAACAACAACCATATGAATCTCCACCCAAACCTTCCTATTCAACCAGCCTCATCCATACCAATCTTTCCCTACCAGACCGTTAGCCACCAACCCATCAACCCATCGCAAGGACCCATACTTCACCACCCCCCTCACCTACGCCTTCCAATCCCCGGCCATCTCTTCCCCACCTTCACCTGCCCCCCAACCGCCTTCAACGTAGCCAACGGAGCCCGCGAAGCCCTCGGGGCAGCCATCTTCGACCGATCCATAACCCTCTTCACCGGACTCAACACCCTATGGCACTCCGCCTTATGCCCAGGGTAGAACGCCACCCTACACTCCTCCGAGCAATACCTACACCCACCCATTAGCCCACACCAAAGGGTAAAGGATCTGAAGGGGGACTTACCAAACCGTCTTGCAACTACACTGTACCATCCCACCCATCCTGTACGTACAGTAACAACACTTCTCCCCCACATCCCCCATCTTCCACGCCCCGACAAATCCACCAGCCTTGGCTGCGTCGTGGTCCTCCTTTGCCTTGGCGCTGAGATAGGTCGAGACCTTCTTCTCACACACCCCGTTCGTACCCTCGGGGTCGCAGAGGGGCATGGCGCGAGCGTACACCAACCCATTCTGGAGCGAGGGGGCGAGGACGATGTGCATATCCACCGCCTTCCCTCCGCAGGCTCCGCATTTCCCGCCGTGGCGCTGGAAGAACCCAGGTGGAAACTGCCCCTTCTTCAAGCGCGCCTTGAGCTGGTCCATCAAGCCGGCGTCGTGAACGAGGATGGCGCGGGCCGGGATCGGTTTGGTGAGCCAGGAGGTGGTGGACGGGCCGTTTGCACGGGTAGTGCCGGGGAGAGAGGGGGTGTGGACGAGGATGACAGTGATGTTGAGTAGTTCGACACCGTGGGTGAGGTCGAAGGTGAGTGCGTTCCTAAGGTAAGCCCTCGCGCGATTTCGGCAGTGCTGGTCGTTGCAGGTGAGGGCCGAGCGGATAAGGATGCGGTGGGCTTTGAGGAGGGGGTGGAAATGGGTTAGGAGGGAGGTGGCGGGGGAGCCGCAGGTGATGCAGGTTGTGATGCTGGCGGATTTGGCGCGTGCGAGGAGGAAGGGGGTGGTGGTGCGGCGGAAGAGGAGGAGGAGGTGGGTGTAGTAGGCGCGGAGGAGGGTGTGGTGGGTTGGGGTGGTGAGGAGGGTGAGGGAGGTTTGGCAGGTGTAGGAGATGGGGAGGGGGGGGGGGGGGGGGGGGAGGAGGGGGCCAATGAAGTGGAGGGGGGGGGGGGGGGGGGGGGGGGAGAGGAGGGTGCCAATGAAGTGGAGGGGGAGGAGGGTGCGGGAGAGTTTGGTTAGGCGGAACTTGGGGTTGTCGGGCTTGGAGGCGCCGGCTGCTTGAGGAGTCGACATTGAGGCGGTGCTGAAAGTTGACAGCGTTGTATGTGCGTAGAGGGAAGTTTGACGATGTGTTGTGTTGGAAAAGGAGAAGAAGCAGTTGTTGATTGTTTGACAGTTGAAGAGTTGGATCAAGGAGCGATTGCATGTTGATTTATGCTGTTTGAGTTGGGGGATCCCAGCCGAGAGAAGCCAGAACATGTTCCACCATCTTCTAATAGACAAAGAACAGCAGTCCCTACCTGCATGGAAGTCATGAGAAAGTTCCTGCTTGGTAGGTCGAGGAGCAGCCCGAATCGACTAGAAAGAGTTTGGTCAAAACCTTGAGCCCAAGCTGCATCAACCCAAAAGCTAGAAGTATTGTATCGTATGGTGTTAATTAGGAGTTTGCCTGCAGAATGACCAGTTAGGACGATGTTTGGGAAGCAGCAAAAGAACGGATCTACGCAGTTGTTCATACCTTTATTGGTTCTAGTAAACCACAGTCGAGACCAGGTTCCTGCGAGGCTACCTCAATGAACTTCAACCACATTATCACCCATATCCTTTTGAATACTACCAAATCTTCAAAGTCCGCCTGTATCCCTCCGAAATCACTTCCTAAATCTCCTAGCTGGCCTTACCCTCCCATCGATCAACATCCCACTCAATCCTAAACCATCCCTCCGCCCCAACCGAGAAAACCACCCACTCGTCATTCTCCACCTCTCCCTCGCCCTCCAGTTGTACATCCTGCTCAGGCACCTCATATCCATTGGTATCATACCAGATGATCCCCTTCCCCGATTCCGACCACCTTCCCTTATCTTTCTTGCCTCCTCTACCCCTGGGAAACCTCTTGATCCTAACCTCTGGCCTCCTCCTCTCTGCCTCTTGCTCACAAAACTCCTCCAGACTCATTGTTCGATCACCGGTTGCTCGCCGCCACTCTTCATACTCCTCCTCTGTCGGTAAAACCTTCTTCAAATACTCCACCTCATCAATCCTCAACCTCAACACGCCCCCCCAATGCCCTCCAATCACCTCCGTGGCCGTCATCTCCATCCCCTCCCTCCTCACCAGCACCTCCGTCTGAACAATCCGCTTTGCCGGCGCCCGTCCAAGAAACAGTTCCAACAGCGTGATAAACGTATCCTGCGAAACGGGATCCGTCTCCGCTCTCGTCTGCTTCCTCACCCCGCCATGATTCCGATTCGACGTGACCACCGGCTTGGTCGTCGTCTGCGCAACATCAAAAGTGACACACTTGAGCTCCGTGTACAAGCGGAGATTCTTCGGGCGCGGAACAACCTCGATTCTCGGCGCCATCGAGTTTCGCGCAATGAGGCTGACGGATGAGTTGATGATGTGGACCTGCTGTTGACTTAGGCGTTGTAGTTGCGGGATTCGATGTTTTGAGCCGGTCGAGGGTCGGAGAGGGTCGAGTATTTGAACGTGGCGGGAAGAGCTACGTGGGCGAGAGACATGGTGTTTTGTGCTGGAACGAGGCTTGAGGACTTGCTTTGTTCCGCGCGTGCTGGTTTGTTTCGTCCCTTGTTGGGACGACTCAGGTTTGGTCAAGATGCTCGGGGAATGTTGTTTCGACTCGGGAGCTGCTGCGTGGTCGAACCAGGAGACGACCTTTGAGGGGTCTTTGGGGGAGGGCGCGGCCACCCGGATGGAGGCGCCGTTGGTGTCAATCATCTATGCTGTGGTTAGCCGCGTTCGGGGTCTGCGGGGGAGGGACGGGCTTGCCAGTATGGTTTCCAGGAGCATCTCACAAGTACAATACAGTCATCAAAGGAATCCCAGTTGGATGTTCAGTACTGAAGCAAATGAGCGTGAAGAGGTTAGTGCTCGAGTATGCATCTTCCAATGGTCGAGTTTTTGCGCAGCTGAAGGATGTACGGCTGAAAGGTTGCTGACGATAATTGTTCAGGGGAAGGTCAGGCGGAAGAGCCTAAATGCGGGGTAGCAGCACGTGCCACTAGGCCGCTGATACCCAGAGAATTGGTCTGTGCGGGTAGTCTAGCGATTACTTATCAGCCTCATCTCCTTCTGATTGTCGCGAGGCTGCAACAGTTACAACCTCCATCATGATCACATCGACAAACGACATTGAGGCAGGTTTAGTGGCAAGGTACGAACTTCAAGGGCCCAATTAAGCGGCAGGATGGTAGGGGAAGAAGTATGCTCAGAGATGTCGCATCAGATATGTTAGTGGAACTTGCACTCGGGATTCAGATTCACAGCGCTGGAAGCAGGAGCTGATTCAATGTCAAACAACCAGGTTCAGCATGCGCAGCTCCGTATTTCTTCAGCAATCGCCTTCATAACCTCTACCTGGCAAACAAATATCCATCAAGTCCAACAATCCTCCAGCCCGCGAAAGTAACCGCCCTACAATGTCCCGAGGCCCCGCCTTTTCCCTCGCAGAGATTCCAGCATCGAGGTTCTACTCCAGTTCATCTCATCTAGATCTTCAAATCATCTCCATCCAACCCAAGAACCACCAAACCCGAACCGATGCTGCGCCGTCCATGGACCAGCGACGAATCCGAATCCGACCCCAGCGATGCCGAGAATGCCGAATGCTTGGATGCAGAGCGAAGCGATACCGAGCTGCTTGGAAGCGGAGCACCCAGCTCTTGGTCCGCTGTTGGTCAAGTGGCTGTGTCGCCTCGTCTTGGATTACAGTTTGTGATAGTTGGCGATGTGGTAAGAGGTGAGGTAACTGTTGGGTGAAGAGTGTTGTGGAGATGGGCGGGCTAACGGTTCACTAGCCCCGTCGTCATGAGGCTGAGCCGTCAATCCTCCTCGATCCTCGCCAATCTACTCCAACCCCCCAACCCCCCACCGAATCAACCCAGCGAATACCGTCGCATCTGTGTCTGCCTGGAAGCAGTAGAAGGCTTGATTGTCCTCAACCGCGTCGTCTCCGTCACCATCAATCCTGTCGTCTCGAGCACCAACGCATCGCTCCGTTTCCGCCAGTACATCTTGATGAGCAGGGTGACGAGGATGGCGGTCGTGAGGAAGAAGGAGATGGCGATGGCGGGGAGGACGTAGTTTGCGTGTGGGCCGAAGGAGGCGGGGTAGTAGGTTTGGCGTTTGGTGAGAGGTGCCATGTTGGTGAATTCTGGAGGTTTGAAAGGTATGAAGGCCCAAGGGAGAGGTCGTGGATGTGGTTTTGGATCGAAGCTGATGGTGTTCAAGATGATGTTCCGATGAATCCTCAAGGTGCAAACGAACCGCCGTTGGATGCTCATCTCGGGGGGCATACAACGAACTATATACTCCGCCATCTTCACAACCATACACTTCATACATCAGACCATACCACGCCAATATGTCAAGAGGATATTTGCGGTGTCATCGCTCGGCAGCACAGCCATCATGAAAGACGGGCAATCGTTGGCAAGTCCTCCAAGTGTCTCGGCTATCTCAGCGCCAACGAACTCGGGCGAATAGGATCGGCCCCCTTTACGGAAGGTCACAGGTGACAAAGGCTCAAAGCGCTGTTTTCGCTTACCAACCACAAACGCCAAAGTCCGAGCCACTCAATCAACAGCGCCATTCTGGCAACAACAACAGTTGTTAACACCATCGCAACACTGTATCGCTCCTAATACCGCGTTGCTCCCAATACTTTCCTCTCAGTGGAGACCTTGTTTGGATCAAGAAGAATCTTTGTTTGCTAGTAAGGAGTGTGGACTGATACCTGCTCACCCTTGAGGTAACTTACTCTGTGGCATTGAATCCTCCTGTATCTACAAGGCCGTCACGTCCATCGCTCTCCTCCTGTACCTCAGTACAAGGCCATCACAGCCATTGTCCTCCTTCTGTACCTCAGTACAAGGCCGTCACGTCTATCGCCCTCCTCCTGTACCTTAGTACAAGGCCATCACGTCGCTCTCCTCAGTACTAGGCCATCACGTCGCTCTCCTCAGTACAAGGTCGCCACGTCGCTCTCCTCAGCCGAAGGTCGCTACG
>ML119678.1:0-93697 GCA_003788565.2 Ascobolus immersus RN42
CACACATTTTAGCATCAACTGCCTCCGGTATCGTTACTCCACCACGCCGAGCGATCTCAAGAGCCTCTTTTAAAAAGTACTCTTGGCCGCTATGTGACGAGGGGAGAGCGGACGGGATCCAGTAGGCTCTTCAGTCTATGGCCGTATGTAAGGAAACAAATCAACCTAACACTCCTATACTTGTTTTGCTTCCAGCCACCGTTAATGTTGCGTGCTTGCTTGAGCGGTAAAAAGCAATTGTCCTCCCCGGCGGGGAATCGAACCCCGGCCACGTGCGATCTAAGGCTCATTTGACAGGCACGTATACTGACCACTATACTACCGAGGACTACTTTTATTCCAGTTGGCAAATTATGTAATAAACATTTAACGGCAGCAGCAAGCTCGTCTTTGAACAATAAGATACTTACAATTGGCCTCCTCGATCATGCTCAAACCGCAAAAACTGAGTGCCATTAAAGCAGGCCTCCCCGGCGGGGAATCGAACCCCGGCCACGTGCGATCTCATGTTCATTTAATTGACAGGCACGTATACTGACCACTATACTACCGAGGACTGACATGAAGATACTGGACTTTTACTTAATCGCAGTACTTAGTTGTTGCGAGGCTGGGACGGAAGTTCGAAAGAGCAGATACCGTAGTCATTCTGTACTACTTAACACTGGCAGTAAGTACTTAAGTAACAAAACGGATGAATATATTTTGAAATAGAACTTTGAACAAATCAGTGTGCTTTTGATAATGGAAAAACTGAAATCCGCTAAAAAATAAAGGTATCATGCAGCCGCAAAAGAGGGAGCTACACGCACCAAGTGAGATTCGACAAAATACATGCATAGCATACAGCACCAAGGATTCCCGTGTGGTCACCCACCACAGTACTAACTTGGCGATTAGAAGCTTGACTGAGGGAGATCGGACGGGATCCCGTATGTTCTTCAATCTATGGCCATATGTGACTACTAGACAGTAAGTACTGTAACAATAATTGTTATGCTATTTCACTTTATTATAATATTATTTCTATTCTACTCTACTTCCCCACCATGCATGACATCACCCCCAATCCACCAGCCAGCCTCTCATACTCTCCTCTTCCACATCTTCTCCGCCTCACTCCTAAACATCAGCCCGTGATTCTTCTCCCTCTTGCAGAACTTCGGGAGGTGGTTCTTGCAGAAGAAGCTGTATGGGCCGCGACAGGTGCTGCAGTGCTTGGGAGGTTTTGATATGGCGTTTCGGCGGAGGTTTAGAGGGGTGGAGGTGAGAGTAGGGGTAGACTTTGGAGGGCGGCCTCGGCGAACGGGGAGGAAGATATTTCTGGCGAGGGGTTGTGGGGCGGGAGCCTTGGAGAGGTTGGGGAATGGTTTGGGTGTCGGTTTGATGGAGGGAATGGTTGTTGTTGCGGCGGTTGAAGATGGAAGTTGGGAGCTGGACTTTGGGAGGGATGTTGGTTTGGGCCTCTCGGATTTGATGGATTTGAGGCTCTTCGGCGTGGTGGAGGTTGCTTTGCCTGAACCCACGACCTGAGGATATGGCTCAAAACCTCTCGATCTCTCTCTTGAGGGCTTCCTCGACCTCCTTCTTTCCTTCGGCACTCTCGGCTCAGGCTCCGGCGTCAACATCCCCGACCCCCCCTTCTCTCCCAACGGCGAGTTGAAGACCTTGGCAGCTTTCCATCCCACGGACTCCGGCCCTGGCATCACCGATAGTGTGGCTACTAAATTGATGTCATCTCGCCATACCGGTTGCTGTTCTTCGAAATGTTCACGTTCAGGCGTATCCCGAGGCGTTGCCAGCCCACCAACCGGAGATTTTGAGGTTGGTATTGATTTCGGTGCGGTTGCTTGTGATAGCGCGTGGCGGAGTTGTGAGATTGTTTCGGTGGCTTGTTGGAGAAGTTTGAGAGCCTCCAGATCGAGAGGGTGATCGCTCATTGTTGGAGAAGTTTGGATGGCTGCCGAGATGGTGTTTCTTGATGCTTCTAGTGGAGCATTGAAGGCCCAATTGGAGATGCTCTGAGGCTGAGAAGTAATGTTGGGTGGAGAAGGGAAGGATGCATGTGGAGTGCTCGTTGGGGGTGATTGTGAGGCGAACATGGGTGCTACCGGTGCCATGGTGTTGACGGAGAAGACTGGTGCAAGTGGTGCTTGTTTCGAAGCTGGATTACGAGCCTTCTGGTAGTAAGGTGGGTTGGGATGATGCATCATGATGGTCTATTGCTAGTGATGAATCCGAAGAAAGAACAGCAGATAAAGCTCCAGAATTCGAAAATCGAGGTACATCGAAGCATTTCATATACCCAAAGCTTATCTACAAGATCCTTCGATCTGACAGGTCGAATGGTCTGGGTATTTAAAACGGCAAAGTCCTGAGGATTTTCCACGTTTCTTCCCGAAACATTCCCCAGATTTCGGCTGAGGAATGCGTATTTATGGTGGCATGGTTCGGGAATGTAAGGGAGGCCTAGCGCCTCAAAGACGAACGTTGTCAATGTGAAACGGGTGTGGAATGCTAGGAGATTTTCGTAGGATTGTGGAAAACCCAACGCACGGGCATTTTCACCGTGACCGACTCGAATTTGAACCGTGGTAGGCTATGCCGAGAATATCAACGAAAGATAGGTAAGGCTTCAGCCATGGTAAGAAAGAACTCGAGCTCGCTGTGACATCTAGTAGTCGATGCGTCACTTACTTAGCTAAGGACCTTAAGTAATCTCAACTCTAAGCTTCGAATCGAATTTCAGACTAACGTAGCTAACATTTAGTACTTCTTAGACTTGATGAGGCCAGCATTGCCGAAACAAGTAGATAGCATATGATCAGAATATCTTCTTTGCAACGCATTCCTATGCATGTTCTCACGCCCCTAGGCCCTTCATGATCTGCGGCAGCTGGCAATCTGACACTCGACGATGTCATAAGAAATGAAATTACAGCACGGAACACATCCGTCTCAAGACCCTGCTCTGAAAGAGTTCGGAGAAAAATACGAATTCGGCATGCCGAATATGAAAGCATCGGTGGTCCAGTGGTATGATGAATCGTTGCCATCTAAGGCACAACTTCGATTCGACCCGGGTTCAATTCCCGGCCGATGCATGCTTTTGCTCCTCAGGGCATGACAATGTCCATAGGGCCCTCGGGCGTGGAGTTCATTGCTTTTTGCCCGTTCGGTTGTAAGCCCATCCGGAACAATTGTCAGGAAGGGAAAAAACATTTTGCCACGTTGTTTCATCAAAGCATCGGTGGTCCAGTGGTATGATGAATCGTTGCCACAGCATTCAGCCCCTCCTAGGAGGAGGCTGATGGGTCAATTCGATTCGACCCGGGTTCGATTCCCGGCCGATGCAAATCTACAGGTTGCTTCTTTTGCCGGTTTTAAGGGCTGCGACTCTCGGGAGAGTGATAAAGAAAAGGATGGCGGCTCGGCATGCCGAATATGGAAAGCATCGGTGGTCCAGTGGTATGATGAATCGTTGCCAGCACAACTTCGATTCGACCCGGTTTGAATCCCCGCCGATGCAATCGAGTGAATATTTTGCCTTGCCTTGGTTGTTCTGCTTGCCTGTGTCGGTTTTTTTCCATGCGATTAGTAGAATCCAAGGCCAACGCCGTTCTAATACTGTACCCTGTAATGGTGTTGGAATGCCCTCCTCGAACCGACAGCATTTTAAACATCGAACAGTTACTGTTTCCCGGGCATTTCTACACCAAAAAAGCACAGAAAAGGCCAACTGATCGCTGACAATTTGTGTTTTCAAGCTGTCCTACCATGTGGCTCGCGTTCAAATTTTACAGCGCAACATCAAACTTCACTTTTGTTGCACATCTATACAAGCATCGGTGGTCCAGTGGTATGATGAATCGTTGCCATCGATTCGACCCGGGTTCGATTCCCGGCCGATGCATTGAAATGTTAATTTTTCTCTTTTGCTGCTTGGACCTGTCATTCCTGCGTTTCGAGCCAGTGTTTTCGTGAGAGTTGACGACTGAGCTGATGAAGTTGTTCACGAGTGGCTTGATAGCAAGACCAGCAATGCTCGTATGGACCTGCCACACGAGCACAGCTACGAAAACTTCCTGCAGAAGAGCTGTAGTAACATTCTATTTTGCGATCCCGAACGGACAGACAAATTTGTGCCCCCCGTTTGAAATGTGAAGTTGATTCACAGGCCCATAAGCTTGGTTGGCAAATGCTGAATAATACAAGTGTGTTGAAAGTCGAAGCAAGAAGGCACAGGATTGAAACGCTTTACACTTTACTGGACATCAGAATGGCTTGAAACAGCTTCAGGTCATTCGGCTATCCATACTCAGTACAGTTCACCACTTCTTCGCCCATTTGTGGTCCGTGCTGGCACCGCCTGACTTGCCGCATCATATCGGCAACTTCCGGAATTCAGAGCAGGAGAAAAGTGCCGCGGCCGGTTCATGACACAACCGGTAGCACCCCTATGTAGAGCACAGACAGCCTCTATGTACTTGTACATGCTTCGCCAGTACCAATGTGTAGAACTTTGACGGTTCAGGAGTCCGCCAAGAAAACACCATGAACACCTTCTACTTTGGAGTTCACGGTGGTTCGAGAGCTCAGCGAGCAACGCTCGAAACCACCAGCTTTCCCCAGCACACCAGCTCAATTCTCGAGAATCCAATTGATGGCCCAGAGTTTGCTGTGGGAATTATCCATCTTCCTTGAGATTCCATCGGCATCTATCCGCGCCTTGTTGACCTTCTGCTCATTTCGAGGAGTTCGTTTGCTCTGGTCTTGGCGGTCGGGCCTGCCTTGCTGAAATCTTTTCCTGGTCAAAGGCCCTTCCCTCTCAAACCACAACAACTTTCTCTTCCCAGCAAGCATTCTTGTTGACTTCTTCGCCTTTTGCCTGGAGGGACCCTTACCTTCTCGCCATCTGTTTACAAGCATCTGGCTCGCTCAAGCTTTCTTCATCCGCAATCTTCGAGCCTCGACCGTCCAAACATCCTTCCACCAACCTGCAAACTTCGCTGCAGTCATTGCCCCACAAACAAACATTTCGGTCATCACAGAGTAGAGAGTTCATAGCAACATTCAGAACCTCATTCCGTCTTCAGAACCCACCAATCGGCCAAGTGGATTCACGCATCTCCGTCAATACTGGTAGGTCCATCAGCTCCTTCTGTTTGACTTTCCGACAGTCTTCTACTGCATACCTCAAGCTGGAACTAGCAAACACTGACCTATCTTTGTTATTCAGGTACTACTCAACCGTTTGGACTACACGCTGTCTGGCATCTGCAAGGAACCAAGACCATTTTCATCAACAGGTACGCAGCCTAGCTCCCTACTGCCAGGCCGGGCAGATTCACAGGCTCTGAAGATCAGGCAAGAGCAAAACTAACGGGAGTTTATTTCATAGGATTAAACACTTTACGACTTGAGGCAGTCCAACACAAAAATGGGAAGAAGCAAGAAAGACAGATTGAAGCACGCGATGAATGCCACATCGATGTTTCTGCAGCCGAACGACCCCAAGAACCCTAAGCCAGAACGTGGTGGACTCTTAGAACCACAGGACCTTCGAGGAGCGCCGGATCCACCTCAAAGAACGTCGTCTTTGGTACCAGGTGCCCCTTCGACTTCGGCTCCTCAGCCACCACCAAGAACCTCCTCAATGCCAAGTGGAGGCACAGGGCCAGCACTGGCACCGGAAGCCGCTCCACAGCAAGGCGTGGGTACGAAGGACAAAGGCTTTAGCGACGGCCAAAAGGGGTTTAAGGGAGGATTGTTGAAAACAATCAAGCGCGTCATTTCAAACAGATCGTTTCGCCAACCCGTAGATTCACCAATGGAATTACCACCTGGAAGGCTACGAAGGAACCAAAATCCGACGGACGAACAGATTCAGGAAGAGATGGAACGGTGCTATCAGGAGCTTTTCGATAGGCCCTTGGCACGTTCGGACATACCAGTGTATCATCTCACTGTCATGACAGGAACGGGAGACAGAGCTGTAAGTCATACTCAACTCACTTGACGGTGAATTTGCTGACCCATTTGCAGAGAAAGCTGTACGATCAGGCTGTGTACAGATGGCTTCTTGATTCCGGGGACCTCCGCTCTGTCGAAACTCTTGCATACCCTGATTCAGTCCTCAGGAGATCCATTTTCACAAGAGCAAACGTCGAGATTCTATTCCTTAAAGAGGCTCGCGAGTCTGGCCGATTGAGGAAGATCCCCAGCTCTTCCGTCAACACCGAAGGGCCCATGGATACTTACTTGGACATCCTCCTTGCGAAAGCAATACGAGTGCTGCTTATACTCTGCTATCTAAGTCTCTCCTCCGAGGATAGCGGTATCGAGTCAGAAATCTTCAACTTCATCGACAATGGCTTATGCGACGATGGCCTTCCGTTTACAGAAGAACAACTCAAAGTCACTCGCCTTTCGTCATGGATGCAACGGGAATTTCTTGCAAATCAACGCCGATTCAAACCACGGTACTTGAACCAAGACGGGATTTACAGAGTCAACATGCAAGATTTTCTCCCAATACGCGAAGGAGAGATCTTGGGATCTGGAGGCTCATTTGGTGAGGTATGCCGACTAGCTATGGTGAGCGAAACTGGAAGACAGTGCCTTGTTGCTATGAAGAGGATTCGAGGCGGCAATGTTATTGATCGCACCGCGACGTCACTGACATTCCGTCGAGAAATCAAAGCCATGAGCGGGTTGTTCAGTGGAGAAGGCAGACACACGCATATCGCAAAGTTTATTTCGGCATATCAGCGAGGCGAATTCGGATATGTTGTTTTTCAGCCCGTTGGAATTTGTGACCTCGAGCATATCCTTGAGAAAGGAGACCTTGATAATGCTCATCCCTTATGGGCCGCACTGTCTGCAACCGCGAAAGTGGCAGTATTCATCCAGGGTTACTATTGTCTAGCGTCAGGAACCCGTGCTATGCACGCCAGAGGCCTATGGCATCACGACTTGAGACCCGCAAACTGCATTATCACAAAGGATTTCGAAATCGTCATCATTGATTTCGGTCTCAGTGGTGTCACCTCCAGGGAAGATCCGGTTGCTTCGGGAACTGTCGGCTTTGGTGCAGGAAACCGCTTTTTTGCTCCACCAGAGCACATGTTGCCAATCAAGGGTTACAAGAGTGGTGCCCAGGCGGACATTTGGTACCTGGGGTGCACTTTCTTCGAGATGCTGATTTACATGTGGTACGGCACGGAAGGGAAGCAGGACTGGAAGGATTGGGTGACTTTCTGGCATACGAAGGAGAATAACCGTTACGAGAGCTCGAGATCAGGTGTACCAAAGAACTATACATACTGGGACAACTGCCAATTGCTCCACGACTATCTCCGACGACGTTTCATCGATATCATTCACTCCGACGAGCAACCCCCTCGCAGGATTCCTCCGTTTTTTGCCTCTATGGCTCAACTCATCCTTGAGATGCTCCAATACCAACAACGCGATCGCCCGAGCGCCCAAGAGGTGAAGCAAGAGGTTTGGAGGATTCTCCAGGAATTACCTGCCAATCATCCATCAAGAACCGTCACCGACTTCAAGGTACACCATTGTCCAGCACCCCGCCCAGGGCGCCAATCGGAGGACTCCGCTGCTTTGCACCGCTTGAGATATCCATATATGAAAATGGAAGTTGAAGCACCAGAGCAAGCCCTAGCAACGGAGCAAGCCCTAGCAACGGAGCAAGCCCTAGCAACGGAGCAAGCCCAAGCACCGGAGCAAGCCCCAGCATCGGCAGGTTCTCCACATGCTTCGATCAGTTCCAGCGGCGAACATTCCGACTCCCTTTCCGAGGCAAATTACTCGGTTGGTGCTTGGACGAAGATGGAGAGAGAGAACAACTTCGACTATCAGTGAGTTTATCTGCTACCTCCGCAATAGACATGAGCAAGGTGAAGGGTACAATCAGGTTCTCTTGCGAGGTTCGGTTACTTTTCAGGTTGAAGTTCGATGAATCCGGGTCATTCTTTGCTGTCATTACCTCTTCTATTTCTTTGCTACTCCTATCGTTCGGCTTGCGAGCTTGTTTTCAGGTGGTTGCTTTCCTACCAGGGTTTCTTATTCAGTCTTATTTTCTCTTTGCTCATCCTCGATGCTCTGTTCCTAGATCGTGCGATTTGTTCCGTGTCTCTTTAGATCCTATATTCTTTCTGCAAATATCGGCCTTTATGAGGTATTTGTAGTTGCTAGCCTCCTACGCCTATTATTTATCTTCCGTATCTTCCCGTTACCTTTCCGGTTCTTTTTGGCAAGTGGTTTCTTTTAAGGATCATGCTTCTATGCTGAGTTTTTTCTTATGCATACTTTGGCCAATATCAAGGTTGAAACTTGAACTTCTCTCTAAGATTAGTCTTTGTCAAGAAACTTGATCAGCCTGAGGCCTGGGTTCGAACCCACTTCGGAATTTGTTCTTATGATGCGTTCCCAGGCTCTGAGTCTTAACGAACTTTCCTTTTGTCAGTGTCAGGATTCCTCTGTCGGTCTTGCAAGCTTGAGCTTCATATACTTTAGCATAGGCTGTCTCGACTTCAAGTTATTGCTTGACGATTGTGGATACTTTTACTACGTAAAGCCACCTTTTTCTTATGCTCTTCTCATTTTCGTTCAACTTTATTAGTATATGTCTTTCATACTTAGTAGCTCTCAAGATATCTTCAATAGGTCAATTGAAATTACGAATTTCCTTATAAACCTTGGCTGGAAGATGTTGCGGATGTTGTGCGAGAACATTGTAGAAAGTCTTCTGATCTTGAGCAAGCTCAGGTACGAGTACAGCAGGAGCTAGCTCCGGAGCCTACTAGTACTTCTCCCTAACATAATATTGCCTCGTAATAGTAGAGGTTCATAAACTCAGGCTGGCGCCATCGGCCAAATCACATTATAGTTTGTGATCCGCCGACTTAGCTATGGCTTCTCGTCTCGACTCCCAATATTGCAACTATGTGCTCGTAGATCAGTTCGAGCTTTATCCATGAAGTCCGGTTCATGGCGACTTTACCTATGAGGAAAGTCATCGTACCGCAGCGGGGATGGTTTATTCACTAAGTACTTAGTACGTACGCGCACTTCTGAGCTAGAATATCAAGAGATTACTTATACAAGATTTTGTGCATCATATCATCACAGTTCTTGTCTCGACAATTAATGACACCCGCACTTCTCCCGCAGCTGGAAGTTCCACACTCGGTGGATTTGCGCAAGCGCTACGCATATACGCTGCGCAGCAATCTTCCGAATCTGTCTCAACACGCTCGAAAGGCTCAGGACTGGGAACGATGCTAAAGCGCTACTTGGTACAATTTCGGGTCAACCCCTTTTCCGGATTTTGAATTCCCACCAAAGATGCCACTTTTTTAGACCAACACCATAACACCAGCAAGGGCTTCATAAAGCAAATTTTGTGATAGGATACAGTTACTACGCAATGAACTGTGCCCTTAAAATATCAGAGCAAAATAAGTCTCTCCGAGAGCAGAAGGAAATCTACAAGTTTTCAACGCCACCAAGGAGAAGGCTTGGCGCAGACTTGTGCGGAAATTTGGCGAAATTCCGACTCGGATAGAGCTGTAGAGCTAACTTAAGCTGCTATATGATAATAGAAGCGGATGGGCTTCGGTGGTATCATGGAGATGCTACAGGTCCCTGGAAAAGCAATTTTGGTGGGGAACTGCAAATCCTTGTCTCATGACGCAGAATACTTTCTACTAGTAGTTGCTAATCCGAGTCGGCAAGCTTAAGGCTACCGCTGCCAAGCTCTCACATCCACGGAGGTGATGACTACATAAGTAGCTTTCCAAATACTATGACTCAACAGACTCAATTTCTTTAAAGTGCTACAAGTACCTAGGTATTTGAACTGTATTCCGCGACTAACTCCAGCATCTAAGCAAGAATCATCGAGATCACAAGCAACGGTTGAAACACAGGATCCGAACCTTTCAGCTGGTAAACTGCGCCTCTCAAGCATCTGGTAAATCATCCCCAAACACGCCGTTTTCTAATGAAAGCAACTACGGATATGACAGGCTCATTCCCGACCTCGAGGTCACCTGAGACCGAGCATCTCAGCCCTGATCATAACAACCCGAAGTATACTTCCATTTCGAAGAGATCGAAAGGCGCATTGAGCCGTGGAATTATGAACTACTTTAGCAGCATATTTTCGGAACTTGCCAGCTCCAGACGAAACCAGAGCTCTGACCGAGGGCTCTCAGAGGCCCCTGCCACTACTAGTAGCTCCTGCACTGCCGATAAGCGAGCAGTACTACCACCCTCGGCACGGCCCGTATTTCACCTCTCCCCAACGCTCCCCTGGTACTCTAAAGTACGGGAGATTTACAAGGAATCCTGCTTTATCTGGCAGTTTGACGACTACGGGCCACCTATCAGACTAGCCTACCCCGCCACCGTCCTGAAGCACTCCATATTCACCAAAGCCAACCTCACGATTCTCTTCGACGGCAGCAAAAGAATCAATCAACACCCTTCATGCAAAGCGCATTCAACATATCTCGACTGCATTCAGGAGTCCGCCACCCATGTCCTTCTGATCCTTTGTGGCTTGAACTTTGGTACTATGGGACACCAGATTCTGATATTCAACTTCATAGACGCTGGGCTTGTTGATAAAAAGCTGCCCTTTACAGTCGAGGATTTGCAGCGGGTAGGGCTCACATTTTATGCCAGCCAGGTTTTTATTGCAGAGCAATCGATGTTAAATCCGAAATATCTCTCGGAAGGTGCATTCATCACTGTGGCCGACCAGGAGTACATCCCCGTTGTTGGAGCCAGAGACGCAAGCTATGGTGTGCCGTTCAAATCCGGCTTCAGAGACTCGTCTGGTGAGTCTCTCCGCCGCTTCGGCATTAAACTTCGCCAGCCCCCTTCTGAGGCGTTCCGCCATCAGCTCAAGGAACTCTCCACCATCCTCCGGGACCATCGACATCTCGCAAGCATCCACTCCACATTCTGCCAGCTAGGAGATATCACCATAATATTCAACTCCGCAGAGGCCATCTGCAATCTCTCGTATATCCTCAGAGATGGCAAAAACGTGGCATTTCCTGCATGGAACCCATTGGGCCTGGCCAGGCGTACGGCAATCACAACTAAGTGGTTCCAGTGCCTCGCTAATACGGTTTTTGATATGCATGGACATGGATTCTACCACCCATGCTTCACGCCCAGGAGCGTTCTCATCACAAGAAGCTTCGATGTTCTCGTGATCGGCTTTGGTCTTACCACCGAACGAGCTGAAGTCGGAAGGTACACACCTCCGGAACAGTACATCGCCGGCCCCACCTCCTCAACTAGCCCGCAGGCAGATATCTACTCTCTCGGCCTGATATTCATGGAAATTCTTGCCCTGAGATGGTACGGTGTGCATTTCCGGCGGAAATGGGAAAAGTGGGTGAAAAATAAACAAAGGCTCCAAAATCCTCACTGGAAAAGATCGAGATCGGCATACTTCTATGGGAAGAATCCGGAGTGGCTGGTAGAGTACATCGATGAATGCTTTATCCAGAATACCCAAGCCCCTCCAGAAACGGGAAATAAAACTCCAGATACTCTGGATATAATAGCGGGCCTTGTCAAACGGATGGTAACGGTGGAGTTAGGGGATAGGCCTGAAGCTGGTGAGGTAAAGGTAGAGATGGACAGGATCCAGGGCAGCATATGAGGAGCTCCGGAGGGCCGGGGGATCTGAGGCGGAGAATAGTTGTATGCCTCCAGGAACAGTAAGGGATTATAATCTACGTATACTATAGATCCGTAAAGACGCTACCAAAACAATCCCCAAATTCACTTCACCACATCACAACTAACCCATAACTTGCACTACAGTTCTCCAATCCCTACCGAGCAAAAATATCTCAATAGAAGTTAAAAAATCTCTGTAAGTATCAATTTGATCCAGATAAGTAAGTAAGCTTAACTATGTGCTACCACAAATGCAAATAATCCACTCAACCCAACTCAAAACATTAAAAACCTAACTAACCCCCCGAAGGCCCTTCATGAGAACAAAAGCAAAAAAGATCAAACCCGGGAATCGCATCCATCACGCCGAACCCATACCCATAAAAAAGCCCGCAAGCTACAAGAAAACCGAACAAAGTGCAACCCGAACAAAATGAGCATCCAACCATCGTGACAGCCGAAGCTTCTAGCTAAAAACAAACCCACAAACATGATTCCATGAAGCAAGCAAGCAAGTGAACGCAAAAATAAGAAACTCCCCGAATGCAGAAAACAGAACAGAATAGCACGGGGTCATAAGGTAAGGTAGTAAGGAATAGGAAAAGAAGAAGAAGAAGAAGAAGAAGAAGAAGAAGAAGAAGAAGAAGAAGAAGTGTCATCACCCCACATCCTTCGCAGAAGAAGCATCAACACCCACCACCAGGTCGATCCGAAGAAAAGCCAAACATAATATCCATCAGGCCTAGTGACGTTTGTATTTCTGCATCCAGTTAGCATGCATCCCCCCAAAACCAACACTCTCCCACCAAAAGAACAAAAAAGGGGAAACTTACATCCTCCACCTTCCTCAAATGCTCCCTATCCAAACTATTCCCAACCCCATGCAACGTCCTCCCCACCGCCTCCGTCACCCCCACCATCGGCCTCAACACCGCAATAGCACCCGCCCTCGCCACCACTCCCGCCGCCCCCTGAACACTCCCCTTCTCCGCCGCTTGCCCCGGAATCGAGCGCAACGCATCTCGTGCCTCACCAAAATTCTTATTGAGAGACTGATAAGCGCCCCGGAGACCTTGACCAATACTCGAGGGCTGGTCAGCGTAGGGAGAGATCTGGTTGCGAGGAGAGGGGTCTTCCGAGTCGGAGTCAAAGTCGGAGTAGTCGTAGGTGGTCTTGGGGTGGTTGCCGAGGATGGTGTCTGCGCCTTCGAGGATGTTTTGAGTTCCGACGGCGACTTTGGCGCCGAGGCGGACGACTTCTGCGGTGGTGGTTTTGGCGAATTTGAAGGCGCCTTTTTGGATTGCCCGCACGACTCGCCCGTCTTTCTTGTATTCCCTGACCGGGACAGCAACGAGGTCCGTAACCCCAACGCCAATATTAACAAGAGAGCGGACAGGCGCGAGGCCAGAGACGACGCCGGCGAGTTGGTTGTTTTTGATGTCGGGCATCCAGACGTCGTTGAGGAGCTTGTGGATTTTGGAGAAGCCGGAGACGCCGAGGAGCGTGCAGCGGCGGAGCGTCATTTCCGAGGCGTCGAGGATGAAGAAGTTCATGAATTCGGTGGTGTGGCCAGAGCGGATGCCGGCGTAGTCGACTTTCTTGGGCTTGTAATCGAGTTTGATTTTGACGGCGTCGACTTCGAGGCGTTGGATGAAGGGTTCTTCTGGGGGTACGGTGGGGGTGGGGGCGGAGGTGTCTTTGAATTCGAAGAAGCGGGTGAGGAAGTCGAGGGCGTCTTGGTCCACGTGGAGACGAAGAGGAAGAATAGCAACCTACTCAAGTTAGCAGAGTTCAAGCAGAAACAACAAGCGGTACAAACCTTGATAACCATCTCTGTAGCCGCCAGCTCCGGAATCGGTCGTACATTCAACAGCAAGATGTGAGCCATATCACTCCCCATCTGCCTCATTCCATTATCCTTCATATAAGTGACAAACTTCTTCCAGGTCGAAGTCGGCACATTATCCAGAATCTCAAAGTCCCTCACTCTGATATCCAACGAGCTCTGCGTCTCACCCGAGTCCGGAGGGAAGAGGACAAAGTCTGCACATACACCCTGCAGCTCAATCTGCAACTTGTGTTTCTTGCTCCTCGTAAGTTTCAGCCCTCCACGGCCCCTCGACCTCGCTGTACCGCGCTCGGTAGCGCTAGAGTACCTCGTATCCAGACTGCTAGAAGCATAGGAGCCGGTCTCACTAAGCCCGTCATCCATCGAATGATTGATCTGCTGAGATAGGCTACGAGGGTCGGCGTTGGGCGGGATGGCAATGTAGATCGAGTTGAAGAGAAAGTCGCCGACATGTTCGTTCTCGTCTTCCTCTCCAAACGAGGTCCTTCTCATCCGCTGCTGTTCACTTCTAGTCTGAACAGACTTTACGGCTCGGGAGATGGTGTCGCGGGTCTTGGGCCAGTCGTAGCCATCGTGCATCTTCCAGATGACGTTGACGTCACGGACCCTGACGCAGAGAGGAGACACTTTATCGACGGTGCCGGCAGTGTATTGTTTTTGCTTGACGGAGCTCCATTTGTAAAAGCCCTGGGGATCGGGCTTTTTGGCTTTGAAATTGTTGGTATTCTGAACAGGAATATTGGCGGGGGTTTTGATGGTGGGAACAGGCTTGCCGGGACGTTTGAAGAAGGAATCCTCAAGATCAAGAGGGTCGTTATTATGGACCTGGATTTCCTCCGTGTAACTCGACAAGAGACTAGCACCGCTAGAGCTAGACGGCCTTGCAATAAAGTCCAAATCCTCATCCAGAATATCACTGTCGGGCCCTTGTCGGCCATCAAGTTGTCCATAATAGCTCTCAACAAAGCTCAGATTGACAGGGGCATCTTCCTCAATAGCATCCTGGACAGTATGTGTATCCGACTCATCACCAAAGATGGACTGGGTGGAAGCCTGCATTTTCTGTTTCTGCTTCTTCTTCAACGATGGATGGACAAGCTCGTCTTCGGAGATGCTGGCAAACACATCGAGTGGCATAATCTCGGTCATGTATTTGATTTCTGTGGATTCGGCGACGGGGGGTTTCAGGGCGTTGAACAGCTCGATCATGGTTTGTGTAGAGTCGGCACAAGTCTCGAGAAGGAGAAGATCGTCTTTGAGAGTAACATCAATAAATTTCCCTTCACCGCCCGGTGCATCTGCTAGACGCAGCTCCGCACTGGCAGAGGAGATGGTGATCATATTAACATAGCCCATCTCGAGGAATCTGCTGACATGATCGTTTGGTCTGCTAAAGCCGACTGTTGAAGTTTGCGGTCGTAGAGACTGCAATCTCGAGCGGTCATCAATCAGCATGAATGACGCTTTCTTGATGGCGACATTGACGTTGAGGATATCGGATGCTGGCGTTGCAGTATTGACTTGTGCTTCCGTAAGGACGATCAGCCCTCGGGAAGGAAGCCCGAGAGGATTCAGCGCGACTACGCTGTCCCTAATCGCAATGTTAAGTGCTGGTATTTTCGTTTCCGGAGTGTCGGAGTCCCCACCCTCCTTTGGCCCTTGATCCACCCTCCTTGCTCCCAGGTTCTCAGCCAGGGAGGCTACCGATTCCACCAATGCTTGTGCCAACTCTTCTTTGGACGCTGTCGAAGGCTGCCCAGTTGCATCCATAATCGTCTCGACATGGTACTCCATCCGTAAGTTCCAGAGCTTGATCTTGATGACGGGCTCTGGCTCATCGCCGATAAGTCGAAGCATGATGACGGGCCTATCGCGCTCGCTGATGGGCATGGTTGATCTTGGAATTCCCTCTCCCATGAGATCCTCGTTGACATTTCTCTTGATATCGATAGTGCGGACGGCAGTAGCAAGAAGCAGAGGCGCAGGAACATGAGCAACTTCCAGATCCTTTGCATCAATCTCCAGACTTCCAATCTTATCGCCCATATCCAGACAAGCATCGACATTCTGAAGCAAAAGGAACGTGAGGATTCCTGGCCGTTCATCTTGCGCGACAAAGTTCGTAACCGTGACAATGCGCATAATCTCTTGAGCCACCATCAGCAGCTTAGCCAGTTCATCCCGGTTCCCAACACACAGTTTGAGCTCGTTTGACGTTATCCGAGCAACGGCACCTTGTCTTCGTTGCTTAAGCATAGTCTCCACAAGAATATCGTCATCCTTCGCAAACTTGTCTTTCGAGGGTGTAAGCAGCCTCAACAGTCGTGGAAAGTCCTCTTCGTCATTAGGCGCTGAATCAAATTCGACCGTCGTATTGTTGATGGTTGCATAAGTGCCCTCCTGCTCGAGTCCAGGTCCAAAAGCCGAGATGTTGTCCAGATTAATCTTGATGCCATCCGTCTTGCTGACAGTTACCACCGAGGTCTTGAGCGATATCCTTGCCGTCTCGTCCTTTGAAATGACCGAAACCTTGATACCACCAATCCAGGCATCAAAGTTCAGAGGTGTTGAAGGCTCTGGTTCTACTGTTTCTACAGTCTCATCAGACCACCTCACGCCCTTAACGGGGGTGGTCGGCTTGACAGTACCAACAGTACCAGTGACCGAGCTGGCGAGGTTAACGACACTATCGAAGCCTCCCAGAGCAAAGATAAGCTCTTCAATACGGTCCAGACGTAGCATCACCAGAAGCCTCTTGGTCTCCAGGCCGATATCGGTCGACTGCGAGGAGCTGGTTATTGATACTTCTATATCGTTCTTCAAGTGTGGCTTCTTCCTGGCGTTCTTTGGAGACATGTTGCCGAACGCCATCAGCGGATCTCCATGTGGATCGAGTACCATGACTTTTGAGACGCAAATCTTGGTAAACTGGGCCAAGGTATTCTCAATAGTCTGGCTCTCTATCCGGATATCGCTCACTTGCGTGCTCAGAAGAATTGAGGGCTCCGTCTCAGGCTCATTATCGTCGTAGATAGTTTCGCCCTCGACAATTCCCGGCAAGTTCTGAACAAGGCTACAAGTGACAAGCTTGATCAGAATATCGAGCTTGCTATCCGATGGCGGAGGCGGGGAGTTGCGTCCAGATGACTTCTTTGCAGGTGCCTTCGTAAAGGATAGCGAGTTGAGCAAGTCAAAGATGAGCTTTGAAGTGGCAATATCCAAGCTAAAGAGAACATTTGAGACGATAATCTCAATCTTGTTGTCCTTGGCTTCCTTCTCTGCAGTCTCTGGCTGTGGCTTTGGAGGAGGCGGAACCCTGGCGGCAGGTCTTGGTGGAGGCGAATCGATATGATAGGAAAACGAACCGGGGATGTTGCCATAATGGCTCTCGGGTGAGGAGGGCTGGAAGCTCTGTGCCTCTGGAGCAGGAGCCTTTTTGGCACGCTTGTCGGAGATGGCGGGAACAAAGACTGTGATTTGGTCGATACCAAAGATGTACTTCCGGAGACGTCTTTGCAGAGGCTCAGGAGTCTTCTCTCGACCAGCGTCGTCTTTCGAATCCGCATGTGTCAAGCCGATAAGTCTGTCCAAACGAGCTTCCACTTCCGTCTCCGACAGCTTGTCGTCTTCAATCTCGGCCCCAAAGTGAGGAGCTCGGGCATGAGAAGCACTGGCGCCAGACGTAGCAGAAAGGTACAAACTCTCGGCTTCCTCGTGGGAGAAGAACATGGACTGACTGAGCTGGTCTTGATCCGCCTTTGACATCTCCTTGTTGCTGCTCTCATCTTCAGACATGTGTGAGAAGAACATGGAGCTGGCCATCGGGTCCTGCTCATCGTCCGAGTCGTCAACACCGAAATGCGGAGGCAGATCATCGTCACTGTCACTCTCGGGATGAGTCTCCGTTTGTGGTGGTGGTAGCGCTGGGGCCGCCTCCTCTTTGAGCTCAGCAGATGGCGATGGAGCAGTCTCCTCTTTGGGCACTGCAGGTTGCGATGGACCTGGAGTGGGTGGTTCGGGCTTCTTGTCGGTCTCCTCCGGGTTGGGCGAAAAAACAAGCGGTAGCTCAACAGTACCTCGTATTGTTGAAGGCCGCAATTCCGAAGTCTTGTACGTCCGTCCATCCTCATCCTTGTACTCTCTCTCCCGATAAACAGCTCCATCGTCCTCAAAGTCGGCAAACCGGTCGTCCTCAGACAAGAGCTTCTCCATTTCCCGGTCGAAATCCTCTTGACTGGGACCTTCGAACGGCGGCAGCCCGGGCGACATGGGTCTCGAGTCCAATTTTGGCAGGTCGTCAATCGGTGGCAGATCGTCTAACGACGGAAGGCCGGCAAAAGGTGCCGAGAAGTCTATCGGCGAGTCGGAAACTTCAATTGCCGACCGCTGCTTTTTTTCCGGTGTCTTTGCTCCTCCTCGGACCGTCGAAACACTCTCATCCATGTTTGGTGGAGCTGCACCTTCCTCTCCATGATTAGACTTTACCGTTTCCGTGCTTCCAGACATTTCTTCCGGCGGAGGCGATACTATCGGATCCGGGGTATGGAAGAGCTCTTCGTTGGCAATGATGTAGGCACGGAGCTGGTTGACCGAGATCTTTCGCTTTCCTTCCCTCTGCAAGTCATTATCGTCGGTGATCTTGGGCAAACTGGCGAGAACAGCGATTCCTTCAACATCGACACATTTGATTTGCAGGTCGAGCACCGTATTCCCATCTGTGCTGGCGGTATCCGTCTCTAGTGATAACCGTATGTCTTTGATTGTGATGTTGACTCGGTCGCCGATGCCCTTGATGAAGTTGGTGAGGAACTCTGGTAGTCCTATTGCCATTCCTGTCCCTTCCTCAAGTATGTCCGACTCATCGTCGTCAGAGTCGTCTGATGGTTCCGGCCCCTTCTGTGACGGTTTCGGTGCTGACTGTGGTCTCGGAGGTGTCCTAGTTCTTGAAGGTAGAGGGTCGCTATCGTCACTGTATACGCTATCGTCCATACCCTTCCAGAAGGTCGTCTTTACCATCCGCTTCCGCTCCTGTACCGACTGTCCATCGTGAAACGATTGCTCGAGGTCCACAAGGCCCGGTAGTCTTTCCAGCAAATCAATGTCCTTGTTGGCGTCGGCATCCCGTCTCTGCTTTTCCCGTTCTTCCCGTTCGTTGGCGGCTTTCGTTGCTTTCGTCTGTAGTATGCCGTGGGCCTTGACTCCGTCGATCTCAACTTCGATGCCGGAACGGTGGATGTCGGTGGGGAGGACAACTCGGACGTTGTTTACTCGGGCTGTCTCGACGTTGAACTCCGGCGGTAGTGTGAGTAGTTCCTTCAGTCGCTATTCGGAGAGTCATGTTAGTTGGTTGCCAACGAACGCAGCGAAGGGATCGGGGGTGGGTAAACAAGCCTCAACGTCCAGTCCCAAGTTCCTTAAATTCAAGGTCGACCGCAATCCAAACTCCAGATCCAAGTTGTCGAGGTCGAGAGATGCAGTGTCAAAGATGCCGAGTGACGAGAGAGCTGCTCGTAGTAATCGCTTCTGTATTGACTGCGGCAGGTAGGATGTGGGTAGTGTGGGGATGAATGAAGCCATCTCGCCGACTCGTTGAGGACCCTGCTTTCCTGACTGTTAGGAGGGCCGTTTGTTGGAGTGGGAAGAAAAGGGAAGCAGCAACAACAACAAAAGAACGGGAACGCAAGGAAAGAGATGGGAGATCAAGGGGAGAAAAAGTACCCTTCAGAAAACTGATCAGTCCTGTTCGTGTCGTGCGGCGGTTTGAGTTTCCGGAAGATGTCAGGCTTCCGTTGGCGGCCAACCCGTGATCACAGGTCACCAGTGGCCTCGGGGCACGAGTGATGTTTGGAAGGCAGTTGCGGGTGGGCTGCTAACCAGGATCGGTCGTGGTTACTGGTGATGTCTCTGTTGTAGGGTGCGGCGGTGCCGAATGTAGCGAAATGCGTTTGCAGAGTCCACAGTGGTGATGTTGTCTTTTCGAAGGGAAAACAGTTGAAGCTGCCACCGCCTTGAACGATAAGCCCGCGGCGAAGTCGAGCGGAACACCACTTTGACGATCGCCAGCGGTCGGGTTAAGCGGACTTGGCTGAGTACGGCGGAGCAGTTTAAGCTGTAGAAAGGTGCAGAATAGCAAGAAGGATATAGAGAAAACAAGCTGGAGATCTAGACAAAGATGAGCAGACGGAACGCAATCTGATACTCGGATCTGCCACCCATTTTTCTCAGTTCTAGAGAGTGATACTGAGGATGTACAAGTACCAACGCCGCCCAACACTATTTCGAGACTGGAATCTTATCAGCGATAACGTAAAGCTTAGTAACCACAGATTAGCGCATGGTCCGTGCGCGGCCGTGAGTGCTTGGCGGTCTACTTGTTGTTTATGTTTGATCAATCAAAAATTGCCTGGCTGCGATCAATCCCGAAACCCATCCTCCCCGAAGCAGACTCACAAACACCGAAGCCGACTCATTCCGGACCCTATTACATCGGCATCTCTACCCTACACGAATATCCCCAATTGAAGAGCGTCAATCGTGCTGGTGATGCCTTCTCCTCCGCGCTTTGGCGACTCTGCCCGTTCATTAACACCGACCGGAACGCCCAAGAAAGCACCACTCTTCAACATGCCTTCCAACAACCAGGGAATGAACCTTTTCGGTGCGCCGCCAAAAGAGACGAGCGCGTTCGGTGAAAAGCCAGCATCACAGCCATCCTTATTTGCCAACACAAAGCCCACCTCGAACCTCTTCGGCCAGCCGTCCAACACGACCTCGACTGCTTCGTCGAACCTCTTTGGGGCCCCATCATCGGCGTTTGGTGCTCCCTCGCAAGCTTCGAGTGGATTGTTCGGCTCAAATCAACCTTCAACAACATCAGCATTCGGTGCAGCAAAGACGACTGGTGGGATGTTTGGAGCAAAGCCAACAGAATCATCTGGCACGACAATGTTTGGCGCAAAGGGACCAGCAGCTGCCCCAGCGGGAGGATTGTTCAACGCGAATTCCGGACCAGGATTGTTCGATACGAAACCACAACCATCCTTGACGGGCACAGGAGGAACCTTGTTCGGTGCAAATGCAGCTCAGCCTGCAGGAACGGGAACATTGTTTAGCACAAAGCCAACACAACCTGCTGCCTCAGGGCCGTCATTCTTCAACACCAAGCCAGCTGCCCCACCGACTCTGAATGCCCCAGCCAAAGAGTCAGCCACTTCGGATCTCTTCAAGACTGGAACCATGTTCGATGCTCCAAAGGCTACTACTACCTCGGACCTCTTTGCGACCAAGCCGCCAGTCCTCAATGCTCCAGAGAAGCCCCAGCAATCGAAACCTCAGCAATTCACGACGGTCGAGGATGATGTGGAGGATTTCTTCATGGGCGCCGCCAACACCTTTGCAAACAACGGTCATGGATACGGAGATGACGATGCACCATATGAGCTGGATGATGATTTGCTGGGAGAGACCAACTTCCGCGTCTCAAGGAGATACCATGTTCCAGGAAAAGAGCCGGCCGACGAAAAGGATAGTATGCCTTTGGAGATTCCGGATTCTGAACAGTTCCTTCAAGCCAACCCCAAACCCTTCATCCTCGCCATGAAACGCCTTACCGATGAGCTTCTAGGAAAGGATGACGACGCAGATGATGGAGATGCCACGCCGACAAGAGCCTTAAGACGGCGAACTCAAACTGGGCAGATGAAGCCGGTCGGAGAGAGATTCCACAAGGCGTTCCAAAGAGCTGCTGCCAGTTCCGAGAACGACGACCTCAAGGAAGCCTACGCCGTCTCTGTCCTTCTCGTTCCACTCTACGACTCGCTTGGAGGCACCACTCACCAAGAGCACCGCGCTCGTCAAGTCTTTACGGAGTGGGCCAGAGAGAGAAACTCCTTGAACGAAGAGGAGATTCAGGACCTGTTCGACTACGAGCCATCTCCAGCCTCAAGCAAGAGCATCTGGAGAATGATTAACCAGCTAGCCATCCACGGTCGTATGCAGGATTTGGAAGAACTCTTGTCAAAATGCGACTGGTCTCGAACGTTAAACCCTTCAACGGCAGCAAACTACAGAAAGGATGAAGTACAGCTGATTCGAACCGCCTTCAGTCATCTCGCCCGCTTGATACCTCAGGCACCAATTGGATCTAATGAGCCTGCCAAGTGGAGAGTCTGGCGTGGAATGGTCATCAACTACAGCGAGGAAATCAAGGCCATGGCCCATCCACCTACCGCCCAAGAGATGGCCATTGACGAGGCCGAATTCTTCCTCAAGAAGCAACGTGGAGGCGCCAGAGCTGGTGTTGCCCCACGACGACCGATCCCCAAGCATGGCGAAGAATCGACCACGCCTCTCCCACGCAACATCGAACAGGCACTACTCAGACTGGCTAGAATCCTTGAGGGTGACGTCTCGGCGGTGTACGACTACGTTGATGACTGGGAAGGAGCTTTGGTTTACAAGTTGACCTGGTCACGGTACAAGGATCCCAGTGATGTCGAGACCGACCCAGACATGTCTTTGGCCGCCAGCAGACGCTTCAACCAGTCGATACGACGTCCGCTGAATGCTACACTCAAGAGACAACAGCCAAAGCCGCCAATCTGGAGACTCAAGCAGTATTTCGAGGAGGTTACTCAGCAGATACCCATCAATTCGAGCGACACTGCCCAGTTGGTGCTCTCCAAAGTTGTGACTGGTAACTGGAAGGGCGCTTTGGACATCATGAGAAAGGCCTGGGGAATTGTGTCGATTGTCGCCTTCCTTGTCGAATACTCCAAGGTGCACAACTGGCCTGGCGCAAACGATCCTTTCTTGAAGGAGAACAACACCTTCATCAACCGTTTCGGAAGAGAAGAGTTGGAGCTTTTGCAAGGAAGCAAGCCAGAGAAAATTTCATGGGCGGATAGAATCCTCGCTGAATATGCCGTTGGCCTCATGGGCGTCGGCGACATTGACGGAGCAGCAGAAGGCTGGGAGCTAGGCATGGACGTAATCGACCGCATTGGCAACAGCGACTGGGCCCAAGAGCTCCGATCAAAGGCAAGTACACTTCTCCCCCTCCAAATATCCCTAACTAACCCCCACCCAGCTCGTCGTCCAACTCCCCCTCTCCTCCCCCCACAAAGTCGACTCCATCCTCCACTTCTGCATCTCCCACGACCTCCGCTCTGAAGCCAAACTCATCGCCGAAGCCTTCGCCAACACCGCGCCCCTCCCCTCGCCCGGCCTCCGCCTGAAATACCTCTCGGTAGCCCACATCCGCCCCCGCCTCCACTCTCTCATCCAAACCTACCTTGCCCGCTCCCTCCTCGCCGGCCAATCTTTCCCCATCGACGACGAGCTCGACGCCGATTTCGACGCCCTCCTCCGCTCCCCACCAGACGATGACCTCCTCCGCTTTGAACTCGCCGGTTACGCTACCGTCAGGATGTACTTTACTGCCCGCGAGGAAGGCGAGGACCGAGTCGCTGCCCGTGCGTTGGCCGCGTTAATTCGTTCCGCCGGGGAGCAAATCAGTGAGGATAAGGTCGAGGATGTCCATGCATCCGTCGACTGGTGGGCGTCCTACGTCCTCCTCGGTGAGGCCCTCGACTTGATCGGCAGTACGTATCCTTTCTCTCCCCCCACCGGGGGCTCCTCCGATCTTGTTACTAACAACCTCCTAGACAAAGAACAATTCTTCGAGCTCCAAGACCTCTTCGACATGCTCCGGGTTCTCGAGTCGCTCTCGCACCTGCCGCAAGCGGCGCTCGAGCCGGCGAGACAGTTGTATGACATGGCGATTTTCAATGCGAATATTAACTACCCCGCGACGAAGGAGGAGAGCTGGGAGGGGGTTAAGAGTGAGTTGTTTAAGTTGGGGAGTGTACGGAATTTAAGGAATGGGTGGAGGAAGAGACGGTTTACTATTAAGGAGATGGTGCAGTGCTTGAGGGTGGGGATTGCGAGGGAGGTGGGGAGGGGGTGGTTGGAGGAGGAATATTAGAGTATGGGGCGGTTGTTTGGGGGTTTTAGAGGGATAGGTGGTGGGGCGCGGTGGGTGTATGGTTATCGAGTAGGATGATATCTGGTTTGCTGTTGTAGAACTTACTGGTAGTCTTTTTTGAGTTTCTTTTTTTACGCATGTTTTATCTTTTTGTTGTATCGTTAGGGGTGGTAATTGATTATTGGTTGCTTCTTTTAATGTTGTGTTTTTGATGCTTTGGTGTTGTGAATACCTTGGGTTTCTTGCTACCACTGGGTGGGATGCACTCCGAATTTATTTCGATATTTGGATTGCTTGGATATCTCTAGAATGGTAAGTTTCGTTCTACTCTCTAGAATATTGGATAATTCTGATATTAACTTTATATTCTCTCTTGCTGCCCTTGTTGTATGTACGTTCGTACTTGCACTATGAAGTACCTACTCGACTCTCGCAATTGTGACCTTGAAGCTGACAAGAATTCCCAGTGTGTGGAAAATCAGCAACAAACGAATCTCGCCTGCAGCACCCAGACTTGATACCCTGCTGTTACTTCGGAAACTCAGAACTGGAGTTGCCTCTTGGTTTACTGGATCAAAAGGATGGGACTTCGAAAGTCGCCAAGACCAGTCGTCTTGATTCGAGCTACGTAGCTACAGAGCTCCGATAAAATCTGGATCGTTCGCCTTCAGTTGCCAAGCGGTTTTCTGAAATAGGGTGGCTCTGCAGTTTTTGAAAATGTCGTTTGAGGCGGGTTGGTTCGCATTTCAGTTGCCAAGTGGTTTTTTGAAATAGGGTGGCTCTGCAGTTTTTGAAAATATCGTTGGAGGTGGGTTGGTTCGCGTTTTTGGCTGCCAAGTGGTTTTTTGAAATAAGGTGGCTCTGCAGTTTTCGAAAGTTTTGAAGGAGGGGGGTTCGTTCGCGTTTTTGGCTGCCAAGTGGTTTGGGATTTATGGTGAGTCTGCGGTTTTTGAGAGTTTTGGGGGTGGTGGGGTTGATTCGCGGTTCCGAATGCAGAAGGTGTGAGAGAGAGAAAGAGAGTACATACCTGAGCTTGATCACAGCGCAGCAGCTCGAAGAGGGGCATTGTGAGAATTTGAATTTCCTTCTCGCGGGTTGTAGGCATGCACCCTAACTAATATTGTCCATCGGAATCAGAGGAAGTACTGTAGTCTACTTCAGGATTGCTTCTCATTAGTTTTTTTTGGAAACAGTGAGTTCGTAGCTGGCTCGTTCAACAGTGTTTTAAAACGTGGTGTTCAAGTAAGTAGATGACAGGAAAGTCGAGGTCTCCACCAACGTTCTTGCAGTTGTAAAAATCAATTAATTTTCTTACATCACTCCCTGCCGGTGTTTCTTCTTATTACCCTCAATTTCATATTCTTGAAAGATACTCCTTCGTTGGTGTTGGTTCTTTTCTTAGTGGATGATATGATTGAACGCTTTTCGGATGGATCATATCATGATTCAAGTTCTGGCACTCCTCGGCTCGATTTCCGGAGTCACAATATTAATTGTGAGGCTGCCAAGGAATCTCAACGGTGTGGGAAACCAGCGACAAACGAATGTCATGAAACTTGAACGCCAACTCTCTCGCTCTCATACCGTCCCGTTACTCGGAGAGCATGATTACAGGACGTGTCAAACAAGATTTCCTATCTGGAGTCGCCTCAGTTTTCCCAGTTCGATACTTACTTACTTAGTTAAGATTTTAGATGTCGCCAAGACCAGCATCGCTTACGAGGTTCGCCTTCTTCTCTGGGTCAACCTCTCCGAGAGTTTATCTCGATGCGTTTGTCTTTCAAATCAACCACAACAGCCTTGTTTCATTCCCTTTGAGTATAGATGCCGATAGTATACATATTTATACTTCCAATCCCACGATGCTTGACCTTTGGAATTCTTGCTAATCAATCTTCAGAACCCTGTTCACCAACTTCCCAAATGGCAACACTCTCCGATGTCACCGCCGTCATCGCCGTATCAACCCGGCTCTACCGATATATCAAGAATGCCCCGATCCAGTACAAAGAAACACTACAGACTCTTGCCTCACTCCGACGGATCCTGAAGGAAGTGTCCAAGCTGCTCAAAAACCCCACGATCCATGAAGAGCCAAGCATATCTCTCACCGACCCATGCTCAGTTGACTCACGAAACTCGAATCAAATCGAAGAGCTCGAAGACGACGACACCCTCGATGAAGCCGGTCTTGATGAGTCAGTTGAACGAGCCATGCTCTGGCACGTTCACGAATGCATGAAGCTCCTCCGAGAGTTCGAAACCCGCGAGTTAGGCTGGAAAGCAGTCACCACCACAAGCGCGACTGAAGAAACAAAGAAGTCAAGCAGCTGGCAGTCCACGTTATTCGGCTCAGTCATCCAGACGCACAAAACAATATCTGCCTGTCGAGGCCTGTCAACAAGGGCCATGGAACGTCTCGAAAGACAGATCCGAAGCCATGTCGATGCTCTCAACAAGTACATCACGATCGTCACCGAGGATAGGGTCAAAAAGTTGAACGAAGTGGTTAGGGAATCAGGACGGGTAGTGGGGGGCAAACTGGACGATATGCATGTTTTGATGGAGAAGGTGCATAAGGCGACGATGTGTATTTCGACACAGGTCTCTTCGAGCGCAACATGGGGACCTGCGCCTGACTGTATCAACATCATCGAGCCTTTCGGAGTGTTTGGTAACTGCAGTCGATTACCAATGGCACTTTGTTCCTCGATTTACAGCATTTGTCAGGTCTTGGCTATAGCAATGAGGGACACGGGAATCGACAAGCAACTGGACCTGCGAGCTTGTCATGAACTCCAGGAATTCAAATTCTACGGCGCAGTTCTATTCTCAGCCAAGCGATCGTTTAAGAACTTCGAGATGCTGCAAAGCACGGCGGTCCCAGCCGTTGAACTACCAGACATACAGTACGACTGTGAGGATGAGGAGCGGTCCCGTTCTCGCCCCCCTAACTGTCTACGGTACCGTTGGCCGATTCCAAAGCTCGAAGCTGGATACACCTTGCGGCTCAGCTCATGGAGTCTCAGTCTTCATTTGCTTCTCACTGGTGAGAATTTCAATTCGGAGCAGTTCCGAACTGGGCGGGAACGGAGAAGCTATGGTATGCATATGCACCAGCGCACCGAGGATGGTAGTACTCGTCCGGGATATCTTGTCTGCAGCGGCCGGAATCCACCAAGCCACACACACCTGGATGATAGTGGAAAGATGCTACCTGGTGAAGCGCAGGCTTGTGATGTATTGCAGGATTGGTACATGGAGCAGTTCAGATCATATTTTGGAGATGACAGTAGCATTAAGGAGTTCAAGCAGAAACCTTTGGAGGATGAACGGCATTGCGATCCTTTGTATTGTCCACTTGTACAGGATTGGTATGATGGCTTCGATCCTGACCAACGAGTTCATTTCAGCTCCAAGTTTCTACTCTTGAATATGCGAGTCTTTGATAGACAGGGCACCGATCTTGGGTCTTATTTCCTTACCCCAATCCGACGGGATAAAGTTGATGAGTGTTTATGGAATTCTCAGCTACAAAGGCGGATGACGGATTATCCGACCTTGATAGCATAGAATGTTGTAGCTCGGCGCCTGGCTCAGCTCTCTTGTTCATAATCATATTGGTATTACAATTCCCAAGCGTTGCCTGATGGTCCTGAGAAGCGACCATCCCATATAGAAAAAGAAAATGGTTGATATTCCGTCCGAATTGCCCATTATATCCTCTCAATGACCTGGAAGATCCCACTATCGTACACATCACCAGAGCAAAGCCCATCACCAGCACCATCCATCTACATTCTCAAAACACCGATTTATTGCGCAACAGCCTCAGTCTGCTCCTCTACCGTCTTAAGCTGGGGCCACTCCTGCCACTTATTCAAGTTTGGCATGATTCTAATCAAGCCGTTGTTTGGGCCAGGCACAGCACCAGTGAGAATCACAGTGCCAGTATCACCCTTGAACTCCAAGATCTCCAAGCCCTTCACCGTGCAGTTCTGTCCTCCCATACGACCAGCCATTCTCTTGCCGGGCAAGACACGAGAACCTCCACCCTGCGATTGACCAGCGGAACCCATGGCTCTGTGGGTTTTCGAGTTACCGTGAGATGCGGGTTGACCGGAGAAGCCGTGACGTTTCATTCCCTGGAATACCAAGTCGTCAGCAAGCAGTCCTATGTTGTCCACTTTGGCCATCTCTCCTCCGCTCATCTTCGAGCCATTCCACCTTGAACCATCCTTCTTCCGAATCTTCAACCACAGCAATTGAAAGAACTTACTCCAGCGAAACCCTTTCCTTTGGTCGTTCCCTGCACCTTGACCTTGCTTCCCTCGGGGAAGAGATCGCGGAACTGCTTGTGCACATCCGGGTTGTAGTTGTTGAGCTTGTTGGTTGGGGTATGTCCAGGTCTGCCATCCGTTCGTCAGCCTCCACCCCATACTCCTATCCATCATCCTTCAGTCGGCCGGTCCGTAATCTCCATCAATTGACCCCGCTCTTCCGTCTCCACTTCCACCCATCTCCGAAGCCCTCCATCCACCAAGCTCCACCGGGTCGTTCCGTACCTCTTGCGCATATCCGAAAGCTGCAAAATCGTAATCGGCAGGCGAGTTCCATCGGGCTTGAAGCGGCTACTCATTCCGATCTTGTAGGCCAGCGCCCATAGCTTATTCGAGGTCGAGGTCGAGGCCATCTACACAACCGGGCAAAAGATCGTTAGCCCACCATCCATCACCGCTCTCATCTTCGGGCCGGGCGCAATGGCGAGCGATTGGCTGACTGACGGTCGGAGTTTGCGGGAGTGTATTGTACGGGCCGAGGAGATTCCGAGAAGGGGACCGAGAGAGGACGTACCGGAACGAATGTGTGGAGTGAAGTACCGCTGGGGGCTAGTGAGAGATGATGTCGGATGAAAAGTTGAAGTGGGAGTCGTGAATTTGGCTCGTGTAACGTCGGTAGCCTTGTAGCCTAACCACTATTGCACTAGCGCGTGATAGTTAGGGCCTCGAGCTTACATACGAGCGCTTCGAATTGGTATGTACCTTTCAACTATTGGTCTCAGATTCTGCTTGTTTTGCAAATAATGAATACAGTGATGTCACTGGTCTTAAGTACTTAGTAGGTACTGAAGTGCGGGCTTATTGCGTGTACATATACATATGTGATAGATGCATGTTCTAATACTTCAATACTATCGATCTCTCAGGCCGACCCTAGTACAAACTATAATGACAAGGAGAATTGTTGCATGCTTATTTAGAAGAGGGATATTAGTAATGGATGGATCAGACAGAAGTTGAGCCACTGGCACCAAATTACTTCTTCAAGTTCAAAGTATCTCCATCACTTAAAATGACGTAAAGGCTCTCTATATCAAGTAAGTATCAGTACCGTGACGTACGGGTCGGGATAAATAACTACTTCTTACTTACTCGTTAAGTAGGTTTGAAGTACGTACTCAACTAAGAAGTACGGTAAGTACAGTAATATAAAATTGAAGTAAATAGACAATGCTTGGGTTTCACTGCTACTAGCACTGAGAAGTAATGCAACTTGAAGATGCTTTATATCAGCGACTAATTGTATCTCTTTCAAGTTGCAAAGCTCCTACTTATTTGCTCACTGTTAGTACTAATTAAGTAAGTAAACACCATACAACCCCATCCGACCATCGGGTCTCTCCAATTTGACGACTAAACAAGGCAGATAGTAGTCACCGTAGCGGATTGAGTGGCTTCTTGGATCTACTCTTCCTGCATCTTTCTGGATTCTGTCAGGGTATAACAATCTCAACGCTTCTAACTTCTCACCAAATTCGTATTTGCATTGCGCAGCCAGAAGTGCACTAAAAGCGCCTGTGGAGTGAGTCCCAGCTTCATCTGCTGCCAATGCAAGAAGATCATCCAAATCTCTCTTGATCTTGACTTGGGCCAACCTGAAATATGTTTTTCGCTTAGTGCGGAAGTCGATTTTATATCCATCCATGCCCGTTGCTCTCTTTGCTCCTGGGGTCTCCTTATAGCGCACCGAAAATGTTTTCACACTGGGGCACCATACAACGTCGAAACAAACCACTTTTGAAGAAAACATATCGCAATCTTCGCTCGGTAACACATACAGGTCTTCCGCTAGAATGTATCCCGATATTTTGAATTCTGGTTGCCTATCTTGAAGCAATGTAGTGCTACAAGAGTACAACGTTCCACTGTCCCGGGGAACAGAAATAAATTGCAAGAGCCGAAGGAATGCTTTCCAATCATACATAATCTTAAAAGCCATCGGGATAAAACTGAGTCCGAGGAGCCGGACATGCGTAAGAAGATCGGAATTAGGGATTCTCCCAGCCTGCCAATCCGTCGGTACTTGTAGGAGCTGTTGGCGGCACAACTCCAAAATATCCCGGTTCGCGAATGGGGTCGAGCGTTCGATTACTTCGCGGTTATAAATCGCAAAATCTCGTTCATATGCCGTGTTTTTCAACGCAGTTGCTACCAAGCGGAATATGCCTCGTGGAGTATCACACAAGGCCAGAGGAAGACTAGGAAGGACGCCAAACGGTTCATCGAATTCGATCATTGCCTGACATGGACCCCATCTAGAATTCGGAACTGCCACAGCAATACCAGACACAGTGACCTGAATTGCCTCAAGAAGCTGAAACATAGTTTTATGGTCCTTCTGAATCTTACGGCCAATTGCCACGACATGCTCCTCGACCCTCGATTGCGATCTGGCAGTAGCAAGACAAATATAGGTTTGCAAGGCATCGACATGCTTTTTGATTGACTGTTCGAATTGCCGCATCCTTCGTGGTGGAAGCACTTGGGTCGCAGCAATCGTTCTGGTAGCCTGAATAAAAGGTGCGAGGAAATTCCCTTTCCCTCCGGATCTGGTGGCAGCCTTGGTCAGATCCCGCCACCCAGCAGCCGCAGCTTCCCTTGCAAAGTCATCCATAATATTCCTACAAGCGAGGACGTGGAACCGAATGGTATTTCCGATAGGGCCATCCAGGTGGATGATATCATCCTCGAGTTCCTCAATTCGGTCGGAGTTGCGGATATCAATGGGACCGACTGGGGTGCAGTAGGTGCCATCAAGGTCTTCGGAGCGCTTAACTATGTCGATGATTGCTTTCAGAATTCGTTTTAGGGAGTTGAGGGTTTGAAGGGTCTCAGCGTAGACTATTGGCGCAGTTTTGACGGCTCGGTGGAGACGTATGGAGAGTTCGAAGACGGCGGTGATATCAGAAATGGTAGCCATAACGGATGATGGACGTATTCTGGAAGCGGTGGAATTGGATCAGGTCACTTCTCGTCTGGCCAGCTGGGGGAGAAGCTGTGCATGTGGCGCCTTTGTGGATTTTGAAGACGGCTGCTTTGAAAGCCCCGGTGGCTTGCTTTTGAATATCAGCACTGGGTAGAACATCAGAGAAGGCAGACCCCTTACCTTGTGGTTTCGCAGGTAGAGCTACGCCCTCAGTCCAGTGATTGATGCCTAACCGCAAGGCATGGACTCCAAGGTCCTACCAAATATGTAGTAACCTGTGCTTTTTAGCATCATTGGTCTTTCCCTGCTCCAGATGAGGCTCAACTGCATACCTCGATCAATACGCCGCTCGAGTTCGATAGTCGAATATACTAGTCTGATGGTCGAATAACACCTCTGATCGGGTCCTCCACTTGTATAATATCCGTCCTAAGTTTGCCTACCGAAGTCCATAAGTTAGCAACGCCTTCCCCATAGAGTCGCTCACTCGTAGCTAACATACCTTTGCCTCTTCTATCGATGCCTTTGCAAATTGCCAGAATCTCCAGCCCAATATCCAAGTTCGTATCCGCAATCTATAGCAAAGTTAGGACCACTTTCAAGAAAGGTGGCGATGCGAGACTGGACTCACCAGAATGTGCTTTCCTCCCGCCCTATTGTGGAAGCCCTCTCGACGCAACAACTAAGAATCTCCGCAAGTAATCGGTGTCGGTTATGGTTCCTGCTCCGGCTGTATGTTGTCAGTAGACGCTTGCTAGCCCGAGAGGTCGGGTCTCTTTACTTACCGTTCGTTCAAATCTTCCAACGAGACTGCCCAATCAACTGATGATGAGCAAAGAAAAAGAGGCCGAAGAGTTGCGGATGGCTTGGGCATTATGCTTTGTGGGGTGCGGGGTTAACCGGTTGTAACTCACAGCTGGCGATTGGTGTGGGTCGACGCCGCTGAGATGCATGGTTGCTATGTTGCACACGTACACTGGCAGTCGGCAGTTGGCGGCTGTGCAATGTGTGGCTGACTGGGAGAGCAAGAAGAATTCTAGAAATACTTCATAGATGTGACAACAGCTGTATTAAGTGGGATGTAGAAAATAACACCAGATACCAATCGTAAAACCAAGACCACAGAGCAATTCGTGATCCACAGGGATACGTCGTTAACAATATCTAAATGATTGGTTGGCTACTTGCAGGTATCATTAGGACGGTCACTCGCTAATCTGATATGGTCGTGACCAGTCCGAGTCCTTCGTGCGGTCGAGATTGCGGGAAAGCTATCCAGCTTGTAGTGTTGTAACGACGTCACTCATCCGATTCCCATAATTGCAGCTTTGATTCGGACTCGTTTGGCGCCAAGCATATTCGAAAACCAGTATTCCACCAAATATGAGACCGAATCGTTGAGCCATAAGACTTGTACGTTGCTGTTTCGGATACGAGGACGGGGGGGAGGAAGTAAGATCCTATTTCTTCATCGTTCTGATCGAAAACTTGAGCTTCAAGGAGAGTGAAGGGGAACATTGCTCGATCCTCGTGTGGGTAACCCGGCGGGTAGATATGCCAGTTGGACTGATCGCATGCCAATTTTCGAAGTGTCTGACTCTTAGAAGCATAATCGCGGAGCAAGTACAGCCCGACGTTTATGATCTTCATGTCCTTTGTAATATGGGCGGTGACTGAACGTGTAGCCAGCAATCGTGTAGCTGGAAGACTCTGCGGGACAGGTTGGGATATAATGCCAATAAATGTGACTCTAGGATACACTTCAAGGACTTTCCGAGTCCTCTCTGGTGAACTCCATTTGCGCTCTATTGTAAAGGAAGCAATTAGGTTCCACACACGTAGCTGTATGGCAAATCCGGGCATCACAGTTCCCTGCGCCTTGTTCTTGCAAGGGTCGCTCTCCCGGGCTCCGATCCACACATTGCCGTTCTTTCCACTGCGATATGCCTCCTCAGCCTGGCTAAGAGAAGCCCCCAAGCTTGTGGTCTTAAGAGCTGTTGCCAGGGTTCTGCAGAGATCAAATCCCGAAGTACAGAGTGACAAATGCAGGTCCGTGAGGATACCGTAAGGTTCAAAGACGTGAACGCTTTGTGTAAGACCCCATGGCGCACTAGGAACAGTCGCTATGCCGACCGTAGTCTGCATGAGCTGTTCCACCTTTTCGAACATGGATCTTCCGCGCTCTTCCATCTGCGTTTGTATCTCAACCACCCTTTCCTCCACTCTAATCTGACAGCGGACAGACGCAAGAAAAATATGAAAGCGTAGGGCATCGATATGCTTTTGAATGGCGTCTTCAAATACCCTCATCCTTCTTGCCGAGAAGTCGAAGCATGCTGAAAGGAGTTTCCGGGTCTGACGGAAAGAATCGAATGGTTTGGCTCTCTCCTTGCAATTGCTTGGGCTGTACTTGTCGAAATTTTGCCACTTAGTCGTATCCTTGTTGAATTGTTTGAGGCGAAGAAAGCACTGCTCCACGTGCTCATGGATGTCCTTTCCGACGGGGCCATCAAGGTCAATGATCCAGTCCCTCCTGTTCTTTCTTGCAATAGACTGGCTACCGATCGTGCCGAGATCCACAGCTTGGCTTGCTGCTAGGAGTGTTGTATCGAGCTCGTGGAACTGCTTGGTGATTGATATCATTTCTTCGAGTAGCCGCGATAGTGATTGGAGAGTCTTTGTGGTTTGTTCGTACTGAATTGGCGCATGCTTGAGACGATGAAGTAGTTGGCTGGTAAGTTTCGCAACGGTAAAAAGGTCACCGAGTGAAGCCATTTCCTTCAAATTCGAATGGAGGAGTTGAAACGAATCCTGTTTGTAACACAATGTCAACTGGTTCAAGCTTCGCATTCCTGTTGTTGAGTTAGCATTATGGTGCAAGCCTTCAAAGGCGTACGAACACTGGCAAATGCTGATTGCTTGTGAAGTGGAAACTTCTTCCTACCAGTTCTCGTGATATGTCTTCTGTAGGAAGTAAGCAAATAACAACGGAAGCCTTCAAGTCTAACAAAGACCTCAGTGATCTTTCTCCTGTGGGCCCAACCTTATAATATAGTACTGCTCGCAGCAGTTGTTCTCTGCGGGGCTGTAACTGTCGCGGGGCGGTGTTGGAGTGGGGCAGTGTACATCTCATGTGAAACATCGCAATTGGGCATCTCATGCATTCAAGCTCTTGATAGGAAACCACCTAGTAATGCATTAATGGGGTCTGCACGTCGCTAAGGATCAGCAACTGTAATAAGTTTTCGTGCGGTCGGACATGTGCCAACTCACCTTGTGGAATTGATGGCCTGCTGGGCAATATCTCACAAGAACAGCAGAAATGCGATCGACCAGTGATTGCAAGACACGTTGAAAGTACTAGTGTATCTCGTCACTCGTCTCCGATCGGACTTTGAGACTTGCTTGCGCGGCTCAACACCGCTTGGCGCCGAAGGCGATCGATCTAGAAGAAACTCTCGCCAGATGGCACAGAAATTAATTCTTCGGAGTATGATCAAACCAAGTACTTGTCAGAGGTGCTCATAGAACCTCGCGTGTGCCGGAGTTTGCTCTTGAAAATCCCGAATTAATTGGTACTAAACATCTATTACGAGGCCTCGTATAACCCCTCTCAAGCTTGGCCGAGAGTACGGATTAACAGAACTCAACCATGAATCTCCTACATCAACAATCTCCAGATACCCAATATCAACGCTGCGGTACCCGTACACACACCAACTATCCCAAGCGTTAGCCAGTACTCTTTCCAAATCAATCCATCCACAAGGGCAGCACTTACTCAACCACTGCAGTGTCGAGAATTTGACACTCTCCAACACACCCTTCAACAGTCCAACCTCACTCTCAATCCTCGTATCCGTCTCCTTGATCTTCAACTCATGCACACTCGCCTCCTCTCTAATCCTTCCCTTCTCCAAATTGAGATCCAGCCTGAACGAGTTCTGTGCCCGAGCAATCTCGTCCCGCAATCGTGCATTCAACCGGTTGAGTTCGGAGGTTAATCGTTCGTATTCGGCTCGTGTGCTGTTGAATTCGGAGTTTTGAATGCCGTGGAGCTCGGAACGAAGCTTTGCGAAATCGACTTTTTGCGTGTAGACGGTTTTGTCGAAGTCGTCACGGAGGACCATTGTGCGAGCAAGGTTCTGGACACTGGTAGGAAATGTCAGCTACATTCCGTCTATCATGCATGCCCTGCATTGAAATCGTGACTCCACTCTTCATTCCTTCAACCATTCCTGAACAACCTCCAGGACCATCTCCACCAAACACCCAACTGCTAGAAGAACGTACCTCTCGTCGATAACATCACTCAGCACCCTCATCAACCCCACACTCTGCTCCTCCGTCAACCCCTCCTCCTTCAACCTCTGCACAAACTTGAGCGTATCAAAATGATGTTCCTTCCGCAACCTCGGCGCCGAATGGAACCTCCTCAGTTCCCCCAGCACCGCTCCATCTCTCTTCTCCGCCGTCGGACGTCGTATCGAGCCGATCGCAAGTCGTGATAAATTATGCGAAGAGGTTGAAAAGCCAGATGTAGGTGTAACTCTGATGCGCTTTGCTGGGTTGAAGGTTGAGGCTCGTATCGTCTCGATTGGCGTTCCGCAGATCCGTGCCCCTCCTCGCCCCGCCATTCGCAATCCTTCTACCGCTATCCGTGTCATGATGTCCTATACCGAGTCGGTCCTTCTATACCGGTTTGTCGCTTGAATTGAGAGGTGTTGTGGGGGTTTGGTAGGCGTAGGGGTGAGTCGTGATGGTGTTTGGTGAGGCTCGGAGAATTATTGTCAAGGGTGTTGATTCATGACGTCGGCTTTGGTCGGAAGGGTGGTGCCTGGCGCCAGTCCCAATTCGGAAGCATGTTTTGATTTGCTCTCGTTCGTTGCCTGGGTGATTATCGAGGGCGGGGTTTCAGGCAGCGAGCTCGTGTGCTCGTGGGAAACCCCGACATCCTCCAGCCAAACCAGTGAGGTTCCAAATAGGTGAGCAATTCAACAATGGAGAGTCCCGTATGCTGACTTAACCAGGATTTGGAGGCCTATGTATGCATCTATGACTGAGGCATCACCTTTCTCACTCACATCGCGAGATGCATAGCTGGCAGCTAGCCATGGTGCCGCTTCGTCCCATGCGCGTTCGGGAGACTGCCGACAGACTGGTTTGTATCTTGCTGGAACTTGTGCGTGTGATCACATATCGCAAGGCTGAGGTTGAGGCCGAGTACTACACATAGTGGCTATGCTCGTTTCTCCCTGATCCTGTAGATACCGAATCATTGATATCATAGGATGCCATGCCCATCAAGCACGACTCCGACCTCGTGAATTCGATCTCTGTGCTTTCTGACTCTTCAACCTCAGCCTGGAAGTACGCAAGAGTCCAAATCCCACCCATTTCTATCCTCACTACCAATGTCCCGAAAAATACTGACCTACCATTCAGAGTTGATTTAGTTTATCGACACATGCACTGATTGAGGCTGATCCGGTGCTGAGGTCAACAGTCTCCATTCCGGTCGGCAATCGATCTCTCTGCCTCTCGAAGCGAAACTAGCGAAACTACAGCCGGTCTTGATGAACAAACGTCTTACGACCATCACACACTCTTTTTTTCTGCTATGGCTTCGTTAGTGAGCGACCTAGCAGCAGTCCTTAGCCTCGCTCGGAAGATCCGCAAACGTTTCAATCATGGGCCTGAGCAATATAAAGAGTCGTGCAAGACTCTTGAAGAGTTGATGTCCATCGTCTCCATGATCAAAGACAGCTTTGCTGAACATGAGACAAACGGAAACGCTGGACACAACTCGGACTCAGAAGCCGCGAAGAAGGACAAAAATGAGATTTCGCAAACGGGCGCCGAGAATTGGGAGGAACAGGACGGAAGCCAGCCGAAACATATGCAGAAAACTGCCCCTCACACGTTATTCGACCAAGCGGCATATAAAGAAGCAGATCCTGGAATAGGACAGTCACCGGCACATACTCAGCTTATCGGGTCCATAGCCAATGCAGTCAATACCCATATTGCGCGTTGCATTGACATACTGGAAAAGTTTGAGCAGAGGGCGCAGTGCTGGGAGGACGCCATACAAGAGCCATCCGCTGGAGAAAATTTGGCACCAGGCAATCCCACTCGAAGAGTTTCAGTCCTATCATCAAATACACCGCCTTATGCAAGGTCTTTTTCGAATACGTCCACAGTTTCTAACGGGGTCGGCAAGCTTCGTTCGACTTACTCCACTGGCACTTGCAGCACATCATCATTTCCGAACTTATCACCATTCAAGTCTCGTGACGAACAAGGCTGTGGAAGGCGCGAATCGACGGCCACTTCAGGGAGCAATTCGACGGCATCCAGGAAGAAGCAGTCGGTTCTCGGTTGGAAATTCGGAGGCCTGTTCGATAGAACTCAGAAGTCGATCGTGGCATCAGTGAGATTCTCTCCGATGAAAATGCAGAAGCATATACGTCAGATACGAGGTCACATTGAAGCTCTTCGGATTTACAATGAGTTGGCTTCCTATCAGTGCCAGAAACGAATGGATCGTCAGATCGACGATATCCTCAAGAGTACCACTCAAGCTGAGGTCACGCAGAAGGACATGCTAGTGATGCTGGGCACGATTCGGGTGCTCATTTGGCACCATCCACTCATATCGCCTTGGCTCCTGAATCCGTCGCTCTCATACTCGGACGGGCTCACCGCTGACAACCCGTCAGAAGGGAAGCTGCTGAAGCAAAAATTTCAGAGGCTCAGCATCCTTCCGTGGGATGGATCGTCAGCAGATGCCAATGTCGCGTGCAATCCTGCTGTTTCATTTGATGCCAGTCAGCTCGACCTTGACTCTGAGTCAAGTACAATTGTTGCCGAGGACAGCGAGGATTGTTCAAGGGATTCAGTGTCGATTGAATCCGAGATGCATATGCTGCAGATTCATCGTGCTACAGAACGGATTGAGAAAGGCCAAAACGATGTGCTCCACATACTCCAAGATCTACAAGATGCACACGAGGCATCCAAGGATAGCTGTGACGTGCCCTGTGAGAAGCCGGAATGGCAGCTTCTTTCGGAACATGTCGGCATAACAGGTGTGGAAGGGAAACTGCACTCTTTGCCGTTGGTAGCTTGTCACAGCATTCGAGCAATCATGCTTATGCTTGCTGCTATTTTAGACAGCAATTCGAAGTACTTCGCCAATATTCTTCATGAGAGGATGACAGCACGACAAATCAGATCGATGTATACCATGGCCCAATGCGATGAATGCAAGGATATCATCCCCAGCAGCACTCTAAGAGACTCTGACTCACCGGTGCTCCCCGAAGATCATCTCGAACTAGCTTTTGTCTTTACTCCTCGACCGCAAGCTCTTCAATGCTCGAAAGATCTTGCCAGTACCGGAACCGCTCATGGACGGTGCGTTACTGCCTATGCTGTCACTTTTCTTACAGCAAGTACCGTCGAGCTTTCGATGCTGCTCACAGATCACCCGACTGAGCTCCCTGCTCCACCGAATAGAAGGAAGGTTCTCGCGACTGGAGAGCTGTACGATTCCTTCGACAGTGAGGAATACTTTGCTCCAGAGAAGGTCAATTGGGATTTGAGATCAGACTGCTCCGCCGCTTCGGTGACAGCTGTTGTTATGCTTGCGGCTCAGAACTCAGTTTGCGATCTTGTGTTGATGGTCTCAAATCGACGGTCCTGGGAGACAAGTCTCAACTACTTCGCCATGTATTCAATTCACAACAGCAAGGAGACATGCTCATTTGATCATGGATATGATTGCAACTCCAAGCCAAGTTGGGAGCCTGGGACCATTTACCTCATCTCAGAGGAAGTCAAGAGGGCGAAAGCTAGGCATATGGCTGTCTTTACGAATTCTGCTGAGTTCAGATGCTCTGGCTCTCGTCCGCGAAGTTCATATCCATTTGTTGCCTTACCACCACGAGTCCATCACGCTAGCAAGCCGGTACATCAGGAAAGGCGAACGGGGTTGAAAAAAATCATGCCAGTGTGTGCCGACAACACCATTTGCGATATCGCCAAAGAGCCATGAAAAACGAAAAGGGATTTGGACGTCATTCCACTTCATTAGCGATATTGTGGAAGCTTCGAAGCCCACAAAACAGTTCAGCTTATTCAAGGAGGTTGTCGAATGTTCGCCTGCTAAATGAGGTAGAAGGCGTGTTTGCCCTTCTATCGACAGTGCAGTTATGGTCTTTAGATCTATGACTTGCAAGTCTGATGTGCAATATCAAATGACGTCTACTTTACTCCGTCGAGATCATGAACAGTAAGCCACCGGAGAATCACTGCCAGTGCTGTTGGATGATATCGATTGCTCAATGACTCAGACAGTCACGAACATCGGATACGGCTGGCATAACTTGGATGGATCCACATTCTGAAACTCTAAGGCGTTGCAATGCTGCATTTATGCAGCCATTTCGGCTTAGGACTCCTGTCTTCTTGTTTTAATTGCAGATGACACCGTACTCCAGCTATAACAGGCTGAATGTTTTCGTTGTTTTACCCTGACAACAGAGTTGCAATCTGAAGAAGTATGTCCGTCCGATCATGGGCTGGCCGGGGTGTGCGTGCTGTGCGCCGAGGTCCAGGAGTTGCAATGGTGTTCGAGAGTTTACTAGAAGATGGCACGGTTTTGACGTTATGGAGTTGTAGGATGCATGTCCAGAGGCTGGGAATAATGAGCGAGACCTTGGTTTCTTTACAGTGGGTCAGATGGTTAGATGCACGAAGTAGAGTTAATGGATATAATCTGGATATCTGCGCAATATTCACAAGCTTCTACACGACAATCATGCCTATTCCTCATCTCTCTCCGTTTCCTGAGGTACCAGGCAGCTATGCCCCAGGTCAACTACCACAAACCTCCCTGCATCCACCTCTCCCCTCAGTATTCTCCCCAGCTCCTCCACGACTTCGCCCGCCCGAGGTCTCTCATCCTTGTTAACACTCACCATTCTCCTAATCAGCCTTGCCATTATAATAACCAATGCCGGTTGGGACTGATCTCCCTTTCCCATATGCCTGGGGTGATTGATAAACCTTTCATCAATGTACTCCACCACCTCCTCCGCATGAGACCCGTAGTGGGGAATCCGGCCGCACTTCAACTCCCACTCCGAATATTTGACACCTTTCTTCTTTATCATCCAATTCCTCCAAGACTTACGGAAGTTCTTGCCATGCCATTCTGTGCCGAGGAGTTCGAGAAAGATCAGCCCGAGGGAGTAGATATCTGCTTCTGCAGCCGTCTTAGGGATACTAGCATGGGGCCACGATGTTGACCTTCCAAGCTCGGTGTACCATTCCGGAGTTAGGTACTGCTGGTCCGCAAGGTACTCCGGTGGGGTCGTGTCGCACATGCCAAAGCCCATAACGACAACCTCAAATCTCGCAGTGACGAGTACATTCTCCGGCGTCAAGTATGGATGGTATATTTCCTTGCGATGCAGATCCTCGAGTGTAGTAGCGAGGCAGTAGAACCACTGGCTTATGGTTCCAACACGCTTGTTCCGGGGGAATGATTGCCATGCAGGACAGACAGAGTCACTGCCATTGTCGCGGATGTAGGAGAGGTCGCAGATGATGTCCGACTCGGAGGAGAATATGATGGTGGTTTTGTCTGGGTACTCAGAGAAGGCAGCGTGGATCGTTGCGAGGTGACGATGGTTGCGGTAGAGAGTTGAGATTTCCTGAAACTGACGGCGGTACTCCACAATATTCATAGACATAAACTTGTCAGTGTTGATGCCGTAGTGGCAGGCGATGTTGCCAGAGTTGTCCATGAAGGTTGCTTGAAAGGGAAAACCAGGGGACACACTGTTTCCTTTGATGGGGATATCGTTGTATATCGTCTCCGCAGCAGTAAGCACGTCACCCTCTGAGAGAAAGTGCGGGTTCAGCATCCACTGGTTGTCGATAAACAGCTCCTTGTCTTTGTCTCGCATCTCAACCTGTTTCATATGCTTCTTTTTGAAGGGTAGCTTCTCATCCAAAAGTCCGGCATCAATGAAGTCGAAAATCAACAAGTATCCGGCAATCTCGCGATAACGGAAAATGCAGCAGAGAATTAGGAGGATGCGGGTAGCTGATTCGTAGATGCAGTCAAGGTAGGTTGTTGCGGCCTCTCTGTCGGTGATTTGATTGATATGTTTTTCGTCGGCAAACAGGATGGCGATGTTTGCTCTGGTGAAGACGGATTCTTTGAGGATTCTAGTGGGGCGGGCATACTCGACTGTTTCCGAGGTTTCGTGGTACTTCCAGCTGAACAGCGACTTATCGCACAGGTATCGCTAATGTTTGTTAGAGAGGTGGGTCATGGTTGGGCGAGGAATACTTGCGATTTTGTCTTCCCATGAAAGTTTGGGGGAGAGATGAAAAACGTATCTCCCAGATGGTGACAGGGTCCAATCAGTGGTTGATTCTTCGAAAACCGGGTCGATCTGTAAGTATTCTCGGCTCGATTGGAAAAGAGTTGAAAGTTCATGTCTGACTTGCTCGAGTCTCTTGCCGAAAGTGCTTTTTGTGGCTTTCGGGGGAACAAGTTTCTTGGAAGCCATCTTGGTGAAGAGCTTGAAAATGGTGGGTTTGAAGAGGAGATGTTTTGGTGTCGAAAGATTAGAAGATCGAAGACTTCAAGTTTGTTGGAACTTTCAAAGGCTGCGGGCGGAAGAGATCATTCAAGAAAGACCCATAAGAAATTCCTGAGGTCGGAAGTGCCCCGACTGCCAAAGCATCCAACACCCTCGGAGAAAGTTTCGATCACTCGGAAACAAGGTAGGAAAACAATGGGATCAGCACCACTACCTAACCTGCCAACACAGAGAAATATACTTTGAAGTGCTCACACTGAATTTGCCCTCTATCCCATCGGTTGAAGCGACTCAACACTCAGAGGGTATCTCAGGCTCATAATTCAGATTGCTATTAAACGTTGACCTGCCGTAATGGCAATTGACGAATTCGCGAAGTCGGGGCCCTCATTTGAAACGGTTCTCTGCCCTGCAAAAGTAAGGCGAACCAATCATAAATGTGCAAAAGGTAATGCATCGGCCGGGAATCGAACCCGGGTCGAATCGATGGCAACGATTCATCATACCACTGGACCACCGATGCTTAGATGTTCATAGGCAAAACAATGAACCTAAAAACTGAAGGCGTTGTTGCTCAAGCCGATGACGTCATGGCATTTGTGGCCTTTGCTCGATACGTTGCAGCACACCTTCATTCCCGCAACATCTCACAAGCGGAACAAACCTTTCCAACTTCTCAATTCTTTTCTGATTCACGATCGACCCTTTCGTCCTGTCAAGCATTGCGAACTCGACTCTTCTCCACTTGTCTACCCGTCACAGATCTTCCCTCGTTCCAAAATGTCGCTCTCCTCGTTCTCTTATCGATAAGGCGATAAGCCGATAGGCCGGGTACCTTCCCTCAGTTCAGCACACAGAACCACACAACGACAGAGCCTTGCCGACCTTTACGGCATCCTTTGCTACTCACTCGTAGCACTGACAGTTTCGGCGCCCTCGACAACTACGATGCTCTGGTGGTTCTCAACACAGCAAGATGCGACAAGTGTAGGCAAACGAAGCGTCAAATCATGGCCGGACCTAGGAGATCTGCAATTCTTTGAGTATCTCACACTACCAGGCTGGGAGACGGAAGTATCATCGATCTATCAGTTTTAGCTCCTTCCGGTCCAGCGACTATGGTGATACCGTCGGCTCCTTTAGGGAAAGTAATGAGGGCGAGGTAAATGAAAGGCCGGCCTTCTGTCAGCACATGGATGCTAGAAGCTGTGGCATCGCTCGGTTTGAGTTTCGCGTCGGTGTGAAGGGTTTGCTGGTATGTTCTTTGGCTTAAGGGGAGGCAACTGCATAAAAATGCTAACATCGTACGTGCGGTAGTTTGAACTCGCGGAAAGACAAGCAAAGGTGGTGCGGTTTGGGAGAGGGCAACTTTCATCACCGACTTGGGCGACATCATGACACGATAGAACCTCCGCCAGCAGTCGGGGTAACTGCCACGAGTTCCCTGAAACCTTTGAAACTCTATCAACTTCAATCGAGGAGCTGCAAGCCGAATGCAGAGCCGCAGTAGGATTGAAATCTCTGGGAATGCTCGACTTCTCCGTACCATGCACATTGATAGACCGGCAACCCAAAATATAGTTTTCCGACTATCCTATCATTCCTCGTCCTCCGTCGCCAACTTCGACAGTATCCACCGGAGCGCAAGTGCTAGCAATGGATTCGCCAGCTTCACGAGGAGTAGCATGGGCTGGGGCGATAGATGGCTGCAATAGTGGACTTGCGGAGACATGGGTGCCGATGGCGAGGTGTTTGACGGGGCTGATTGAATGAGGTCTAGGAGCAAGGAAGGTGAATGTTTCCTCCTGTTGGTAGCATGGGTTGTTCAATACTGACTGCAAATAGGTGAGCATATATGTCTTGACAGGTCCGGGTATGCCAGTGGGTTGGAATGAACTGTCAGAGTTTTCGCATGAACAACCTCGCTGGCACACGAGATCACAACCGATGGTTTTGGAGCCATTGTTGGCATGAGCTCGAGCTCGAGGACTCGTCGCCAGCATGCACAACAAATACAGTTACTATTCGTCCAGTTCGGCTGTCTTACCTCCAAGAAGCAAGACCCAATTCGAAAAGCCACCTATATACCGGCCGGAACAGTGATGGAGAGTCACATGGAGTGGGGGAATATGTGATGGGACTGTCAGTGGATAGTTCCATCAGGGGCTCCTCTTGCCGGGACATAGTGCATGTTAGGCTCTCTTTGCCAATGTCAGTCGAGTGAGAGAAATAAAGTTGCGATGCAAGCCCTGTTAATCGAATCTAGCTTCGAGTAGTACTTCAATCCAGCCACTTCAAACTTGTACTAGCTTGATGGGTTTCTGTTCCGTTTTTCAGGTGGTGATGATTTCCATTGTGACCATCGAGATTCTCCTTCCGGGCCATTATTCAAACAATGTTAGGATTGCTCTGTCTTGGTCTTCCTCCCAGTTCTATATTCAAATCTGTTATGTGCTTATTCGTGATTGTTCTCCCTATGCTATATGAGAGCTCATGGGTACTCAGTGCCTTACCATAGACCATCACTCTGTTCAACATCTTAGTTGGCCGATAATAAATCAAGTGATCAAAAATTCAAAAAAATCGATGTTGTACGACGAGCAAACGATCAAAATATGGTACCTAGGTACCTATAAACGCCAGGATCATCAACAGCAAATAGTGGGAGCCACATATATATGGCAGCCTTCAAGGCCAAAAGGAAGCCCCGACGAGAGCAGGATTCGAACCTGCGCATCCAGAGGATAATAGATTTCGAGTCTATCGCTTTAGACCACTCAGCCATCTCGCCCTTGATGACGATGCCTTTCAAGCTAAATAAACACGGCTACCAAGTACTTTCTCCGACCTCCAAGTATCCAGTTTTGACTGGTGCGATGCACTTCTCCAGAAATTCTCGCTCGAATGCATCCAGTTATCGATCCTCCGTCATGTCCATCCCGATCAAGATGCTTTGTACTACTAAGTATCGGTGTAGGGTTATCCGACATCTGGCCTTCATTTCATTCAAAGACTTGCGATAAATTTTGCCTTCAGAAGCTACAAAGTTGCCTAACTTTCGTCCTTCGGGACACTTGGTCAATTTGAAACGATACAGAGAAGATTAGCATGGCCCCTGCACTAAGGATGACACGCTTCAACAAAGACGAGCTAAACATTTTTTTTAGAGATTCTCCGTTCGATTCTTGCAAGTTCCTTCAAAAAGCAGTACAAGATGCTTGACAATCGCTTCCGAGATGTCTCTTTCATTCGAATTTCCCGCGCAACTCAGAAAATCTTTTTACATCTCCAAGCTCACAACAGATCATCACCATCGACGACTCACGACTTCGATTTATCTCAAAACCATCACCATTTTACGAGATCTCTTTGCGCAAAAGATGGATGACTCCACTCACGAAACCCCTCTTCGTCGTTCCGCCCGTCTAGCAACAAAGGCGTCAACAAATGTCACCCCACCAGCTATTCATGTTGCAGCATCACCAGAGCCCACACCAAATCCATTTCACGATTGCGTTCTCCTCTCCGAGCCCGAATGGGTCCAACGTGGCCTCTCTGAAGACCAACAGATGTACCGCTACCGCCACGGTGCCCCCGTCTTTGCCAGCAGCGCCCTCGTCGAAGCCGCCCAGCGTTTCGACATGGACACGAGCAAAGGCAGACCCGTAGACAATCCCTTCAAGCTGCACTACGTCCACGTCTTCCTGGTCGATAATCTTTCTGCAGAGGCTTATGAGGCGCACTATGTTCGTGTTTACGAGCTGGCTAAGAGCTTGGAGGAGAAGGGTATGGTTGGGTTGGGTATCTCGGCGGGGAGTGTTTATATATGGGGAGGAAGATGAGGTTGGGGTGAGGATTTGGTGGAGTGGTGTGTTTGATGAGGGGAGTTTGGAGGTGATGAGGGGTTGGGAGGAGGTGAGTTGACTCGGAGCCTTGTTTGGTGGAGGTCGATGCTAACGTCTGTGGGTAGGTGCGGGAGTGTGGGTGGTCTACTCATTATATCACGACGGCTTCTACACAAGGGCCCGGGAAGAAAGGCGTGCTGGATGGTAGGAAGGGTAAGCGGACTCTGAGTACTCATTGTATCAGGACGGCTTCTACACGGAGGAAGAGAGGTTCGGTGGATGGAAGAAAGGGTAAGCGGACTCGGACATGAACGATAGGTCTCCGGTATCTCGGGATTGGCGTTCTGCGCTGCTAGTGGAGGGATCGGATGCTTCATCTCAGATATGAGATCTTGAGCTTGATCTTAAATTCCGGGGTCTCTCGTTGTGAGCTTTGCCTTATGCTTGGTACCATGGGTGCGACTAACCGTTTCATCACCATACTGGTATGGGTGCCTGCAGGTTTCGGGTCGACATACTGTCTTTCGGTCATGGTTTTAGGACAGGGTTAGGTTCGTCTATTGTCTGTGTTTCTGCTGAGGGCTATCAGTTACCGGCACGGTTCTTTGCATGTTGGTGCTATACATAGGTCAGCAGAGTTGTGAATAATATCGTTTTCACCGGAACCGATTGTGTTATGCAGTTCGGCTTCAGGTCAAGAATCGAGATGCATGCATGCAAAGAGACCTTCGATTCGGAAACTTCAGATATCCAAGCTCATCATACCGAGTCTGGCTTGCCGCCAGTGTGCTAATGCTCAGCTGATCAGTGTCAAGGTCGATGTCTCAGTGCTTGCCTGTGTTTGGGAACTGTCAGGTCACTCACGGAAGTGCCATGGATGGCATCACTTCCCGAATTCGACTTCCCGTTCAAACTCACCACTCCTGTCCTCAAACCAGTTCTCCATTTCCCAGGCCGTTTCGAAATCTCGGGAGGAAGAAAACGGCACGTCAACGCGACAATTTCAGGAAGGATGATCCCGTTGTGGCGCTTCATATCCGTCTGCCCCAGTGACTTGTCACGTCCGAGATCCTCCCGTCGACTCGAGTTCATCAGAAGAACCACTCCCAATCACCACATACACAATAAGCAAGCAGTCGGAATGGAAGAGAGACCCGTAATTACATTAACCCATTATACCTATTAACCCACGCTCCCAAACCCTAGTAACACCGAAGAAAAGAAGAAACAAAAGAAACGAAACCGAAACCGAAAGTCAAAGCAAGTCCAACCAGAGATCAACCTCAAGCACCAATCAATCCCAAGCTTTTCCGACTATCCACACCAGCAAGAGAACGAGTCGAGCTCTTTACAAAGCGAAAGCAACAGCTCCCATAACGGCAACACCCATCAAGCTTCCGAAAGCAGCGCGGGCAGCTCCAGAGTCCTCCTCCTGGGTTGGAATACCAGTAGCAATTGGTGGAGTGATGGTTCCGTTGGTGGTGGAGTTTCCGGTTGGGACTGGAAGGCCTGAGGCGATGGTGGAGGAGACGAGGGTGGTGGTTGGAAGAGGGGCGACGACGGTGGAGGTTGTGGTGCTAGAGACGGTGGAAGTGACTTCCTCATCGTCTTCCTCCTCGTCGTCCTCAGCTGGTGGGGTGACTGGAGTCTCGGTGGCAGTTGCGGTTGGGGTGGTGACAGCGGAGGTTGGGGCAGCGGTTGGGGTTGGAGTGACGACGGTGGAGGTGATGGATGGGATGGTGATTTCGACACCGGCATCCTTGCAGATCTGAGCTCCTACTGCGGCACCCTCTGTTGGTTTGTTAGACTTTGATCGATATGGCTATCGGGAATAGATGTGGAGTGGACTTACTTGCGGCTTCCTCAGCAGGGCACTTGGCCATACACGCGGCGAGCTGGGCCTGGTAGGCAAGATCACGGCAGGAGCATGCGATGTCGACGATGCTACAATCGGTCTTGGAATCTCCTTGGAAGATACAGGCGGCAGGACATGGTGGAAGACCGAACTGGGCAGCGGCACCAGCAACGAGGGCAGTGAAAACAGCGACGGTGGAGTACTTCATTGTGATGGTGGTTGAGTTGTTGTAGCGGGGTATTTCTTAACGAAAGTGGTTGATTCTGGAACAGAAGCGTGTGGTGTGAAGAGCGAAAGTGAGAATGAAGTAGTAGCGAGTGTGCTTGAGACTGACTGTTTGGCTGATGAAGAAAGAAAAAATCGGGACGGACAGCAGTGGGAGGGTACTTTATACAAACGGACCAGCACATTCAAGAAGTTCCCCTCCTGCATGATGATACGGCAGTGTGTAACTCAGCTTAGGCAAGTTCCCACCCTCCAACGGCTGTTACCACCTCCAAGGCAGAGCAGCAACGTCGTTGGCTGCCCGCTCGTCCCGCTGCAGTTAGCGTCTTGCAAAGCAGTAGTGCAACCCAACCTATCGGAACCATCCATCCCATCGTCGGGCTCAGCAATCTGCCCCTTCGCCACTCAGCATTCGATGCAAATCAAAGAAGACGTCCAACCAGTACTGTGCATGGCGATGTTCCTTTCTTCTGGCCTTTGATTATTTGCCATGATGTCGGTGCCTGCAGACACCAATAACCAGCTTTTCACGATGGTTGCTGAGGTTCAGCTAATGTTACCAGCAAAGTGGGATTGACCAATTGCCAGTGCGGCTGTCCACACTATAATTCGAAAGATAATCCTATGAGGCCAATCGTGAGGACCAATACGCGGCCGATGCCTCATCGTACAGAAGCAATTCATTACGGCGAAATTGAAAGGATGGAGATCCTGATGATTCCTGTGCGATTCGTTGAGAAATTCAGATGGCAGACGGAAGAATTCGAGGTTCCTGAAGAAATTCTTCCGAGTCCCGGTCCGCCAGTGCAGTGCAACAGCATTCGATTCGAGTCCTCTGGAATTGCGCCGCAACTCAACCACCACTGCAACTATGGCCACTGAGGCTGTGAATTAACTTTCGCAGCTGTTTCATCTTCGCCTCCAGCCCGTTGAAATCCCCCCACCGTCACTGGCACGACCGTTGCCGCTAGAAACATTCCAATCGGCGCCAGCTGCACGAAAGACAGCCGCCAAAGATAGCCCACTGCAGCGGCGGAGTGCTTGCAGCTCCTCAACCCAAACTTCAACCCACCCACATCTCGATTATTGGAGCAAAGTTCCGCAAGATGGCCATGATTCGTATGCTTTGCTGCCGGTCCGAAACTTTCTGACGACTGCCGCGCCCGATGAATGCAGGCGGGTACCGTATCGCTGTGCTTTCCTGTGCTGCACTTCTGGAAGAACCCGGTATTCGCGATAAGATGACTGGCAGAGAAGTCGTGATACGTACGCCTATGTCCGCTGGATGCGCCCAAGAGGCTCAATTCCAAGTGCTGCAGTGGAGTGAGGACGTCAGAATGTCTTACAGTTCACCATGCCAGAGCGAATTGTTTCTCTCGACCCCACTGCACCTCCGAGTCTGTCAGCTTGAGTCCTCATGGGCGACTCGAGATATCCACGAATTGTCGAGGCTCTAGAATTCCGCCTGGCTGGCGATTGCCGCTGAAGTTTCATGTTCCGAGTTCTCGAGTGTTGCTTCGTCGGGAGGATGCTGATTGGCTGACTGGCTGATCACGGCAAATTGGCGCTGGAGATTTTCAGCATCATGAGGTGTGCACTGCTGAGGATCGGAAGGGTTCAAATCAAAGTTTGCGGTGGCTCGTGATACGGAGACAGGGGAGAGGACCGGTTGTTGCTGTGGTGAAGGGGTACTATATCTGTAAACTTATTCAAACTCGGAAAGGTTAGGGCTTGCTCGCTTCGGGCCGTTGTTAGTGAGCTGGGGGGGAGATTACCGAAAGCTTGATTGGACGTCATCTCTTGATTATTTAAGCCTCATCGTCAATGATAAAGATGGTGGACTGAGTGTCATAGCATGGGATGGCGTATTATTCTTACATATCGAGCTTTGGCAGCAGATTATCACTATTCTGAGAGTAATTGTTCCGTTCAATGTTACGTTTCTCAAGTCAATTCTTAAGTATGTATTCCAAATGTCCTCACAAACGTACATGATGAATTAAGGCCAAGTAGGAAGGTTTTGGTTAACAATCGCAATCAAGGTGGAGGAAGAGAAACCTCGGTCTATACACCTGTATAATTTAAGACCTCAGAGTGTGCTGAATTATGGAGGCAGTAATGAGAACTCAACTCACTGCACTCGGTAGTGATGCATGCCTGAAGGTAGGTGAAACCCGAGGTGATTCCGAGATTAGAACGAGGGATTCAATATGCCCTTACGGGTCGTTACTTCCATCAAGGGTCAGTTGGCCGAGCGGTCTAAGGCGCCAGGTTAAGGCAAAGCTTAATTCAGTACGAGCATCTCGTACATCCTGGTCTGGGAAACTAGGCGTGGGTTCAAATCCCACTCTGATCACCAATCTTTTGGCCTACGGACTCGGAGCAAGTACCCTTTAGTTGCATGCCATGCGTTTTAAGGACTCAGAATGTAAGTAAGACAGCAATCTCACAAGCAGGCCTGGCTGGCGCAATGGTAGCGCGTCAGACTTCTACTCGGCTCAAGCAACCGATTAGATGCCATCTGAAGGTTGCGGGTTCGACCCCCGCGTTAGGTTTTTTTTTGCCGTCTTGGATCCGAGCAATGGTTGGTCGCTCTTGGTCACTCGAGGAGAAGTATCGTGATGATAGTCATTTTCCGATAGTCAGAAATCAAGGGTCGCTTCGCGACCGTTGTTCAATTTTCTTCCTAAACTCGGATTCAATACAATGGATGCAAATTCGCAGCAGATTTCCGACGCACAACTACAAATCAACGTTCGGTGGCTGGGGACGAGGCTAGGATGCTAAAATGAAATTTAAAACTTCATAAACACTGGCAGGGGATACTCAAAGCCGGGGGCCAGAAAAAGATGGGCTCCCTGGCGGGAAATCGAACCCCGGCCACGTGCGGGCTTTATGACAGGCACGTATACTAACCACTATACTACCAAGGACTTGCTTAGGTGTAGCCATATTCCTAATTTTCTTAACCAAATGTGATACTATTATTCAGGTGCAGATTAGCCTTGAGCATTCTGCGTGTGCTCTTCAAACGACATGACAATCGAAAAGCAACGTTCCAATTGCCGGTGATGTGCTTCGATTGAAGTATATTAGATTGATACTTTTTGTTTCTTTTCATGTAAACATCGAAGGGCGAGATGGCTGAGTGGTCTAAAGCGACAGATTCGAATTCGATTCCCTGGGTAGGGTTCAACTGACAATCTGTTATCCTCTGGATGCGCAGGTTCAAATCCTGCTCTCGTCGACCTTCCATACTTTTTGGCTTTTGGCTTCCAAGCTTGCAAGTCTGTGAGGATGTATTTGGATAGGCTTGAATGCTTGCCATGTGAATAAGGAGAGATGGATAGCAGTTACTCGTTGGACGATGCTGGAGAAGGCTTGAAGATGTTGCCTGGGGTAAATGTGCTTTGGTGTTTCAAGCGTCGATAGAAGTGACTTGGGTCTGTGAAGCTCAAGTAGCGAATGTGGTGAGGTTATTTCTCTGTCGATTTGAAGATAGAGAATCGGCTACTAGGCATCGGGTTATGAGACAAGAATTGATTGAGACTAACCGCCCATGCTGTCTTTGTTGCTCTTAACATACTCTCGAAAAGTGATGCGGTTAATTCAAAGTGTGCTGGGAGCCGATCATCTTCGCTCAGGTACTGCTCGATCAATCAGTGAAAAGTTGTCTACCTCACATCCTGATTGCCTCTAACTTGGGCAGCATCTGCGAATTTGAGAACTTCTTGGTAGTTATGTATACGATCACCAGAGCAAGAAGGAATGGAGTACTTCCCGTAGTCTAAATAGAAGCGTTAGAACAGAAGTTTCTATAGGAAGCAGGGCGTGGGTTTGGTGTCGCAACGAGACATTCCTCACACAAAACTTTGATGGGTGCGCCCTGACTTGTTTTGTGCTACCACCAAGACAGCCAAACGGCGCTGAAAATCGTTCTATTGGGGCTTCTAACGGCTCTATTTAGAATACGGGAAGTACTCCAATATGCTGGCTGCCAGTGGCACCTATCAAATCACCCGTTGATATGCATTATGACAATCAAGAACAAGCAGGAGATTTTGGTACGTGTGTGACTCGGACTTGTAGTTCTATATTCACTACTGACAGACATACATAGCCTACATCGGGGTTGACGCAGAAAGTCTTATCTTTACTCCTCCGACAGTAGCCTGCCCGCTTTCACCACGTCCCATATGTCCGTAGATGTTGCAGCGCCAGTGGAAGTAGGTAGAAACAGAGGCCGTGGTTGGAACGTTTTTCGAAGAGTGGTGGGTAAGAGTGATGCTGTCGATGAAAGATGAGAAGCCGTGGGAAGGAGAGCAAGAGAAGGAAAAGGCCTTATCGGAGTCGTAGGTGCGTGCAGTACCATTAGCGGAGTAGCAGGATTCAAGAGGGATATCGTCGTTGGAATGACAGACATCGGTAACACAGACGAGACGAATGAAAACCCGACGGCGGAGACGAAGAAAACTCGTAGTATAAAGTAGGTGGAATTGAGGCCGAATGAAACAAGTAGCTTCACGATGGAGCAAGCCGTCATTAATTTCCCTCACGACCTCAAACATCCGCTAACGCGTTTCTACCGTCTGCCGAAGATGCCATCGTCGACGATCCCTGGCCCGGGTGATGTTGTGAATTTCGTACGCTGCGACAACCTGGGAAAAGCAACTGGTCAGCGAATGATATCGTTCTTGAAACCCAATCCTGGTCAAGTGAGAACAACATTACCTGGCTTCCATCAATCGATCCGCACTTTCCGATCTTGTTGAACCCCAGATGTCCATAACACCGGAGGTTATTCTGGCTGGCGCCATCGACAGGGGGAAGCTTTGCTGATGATTTCTTCTCTCGACCCGTCCTAGAAGACCTCGTGATTATTCTTCTAGACCGTACCCATTCATTTCCCGCTAATACCGGAGAGGCATGTTGATAATGGTGCCGAATGGTATCCTGAGAACCTGTCACAATAAGAAAGATAGATTAGAATCCACTCCGCACACAAGTCGCCCATCCTGAGCAGAGATAAAACATACCTGATTTACGTTCTCGTCATTCCTAAGCCACGGCACCTGAATATTTCTGCCCTCCCAACGTCGTCCAGAAAAGCCCATCCACCAGGAGCCATCGTTATCTGAAAGTAGCCGAGCCCAGGCGGAATCAGAGCCGTCCGAATGTAATATTGCCGTCCGGAAATCGAATACGCATTGGTCCCATGCAAGTCGATTGATCCCAAAGTCCAGCATGTCCATGATCCATAGTAGCTGCTCAGTAGTTCCCGTAAACAAACCTCCATCTCCATTTGAGCCCCAGAATAGCCAACCCCCCACCGGCAACTTCAAGGTTCCGGTCCATGTTTGACGGTCGTCTCGGAAGAAAGTCGTACTGATCCATAGTCGAGAGAACCATAGCGCGTACCCTGACAATATTCTTGTGCTTGTAGCTCTCGAAGCGGTATCGTTATTTTGGTGCAGTCTTGAATCGAAGGAAAGTCGCCAGCGTATCGATAAGAGGATGAAGAGCGCGATTTTCGAATCGAGGATGGTGACGAGTAGTCGAGCAGCAACTTCTCAAGGTGCCGATATCCAATTAAGTGCTTCCACCATCATTTCCAAATCCCCTCTCGCCTCGTAGAACTGGAGATAGCATGGCTGAGTATCATTTGTGGTCGGGTTGGCTTAGTGGAACTGGGGATCCAAGATTCCGTCGTCGACGAATTCCGCATCTCGTTGTCTTAGGCTTGTCGATTTGTGTTTGTCGCATACTACTTATCCAATTGGCAATGTAGTCAAGAAATCAAACAATCCTAGCCATGCTGAGCGGCTGAAGCTGCCTTCGTGGTGCCGTCGTTGAGTGGTGCTGTGAAAAAAGGTTTCTGGCGAATCGGGTTATCGATAAGAGACAGGAAAGGCGTGGTAAGTGCTTAAGTATAGTTCTAGGTCAAAACGTTTTCCAAAACTGCGAAAACACACCAAAACTGGACAATTTCCGAGACCCATAGCTCAACAACAGGACATTTTTATGCACCAGCATTTAAAATTCAGCATCTGCTTATCATGAGCAGCAGATCTTACAGCAAAACTGAAAGATAGAAACGGCTTGTTCTCGAAGTAAGAGCCCCGCAATTGCGTAAAAGTCAAGAAATGTCAAAATCCCATACAAAAAGGCGCCAAGATTGCGTCTTGGCGCGGGCGTTATTTTCTGGCGTTTCTTACACACCCAAATTACATTCAAGCGTTCTGGAAATTTTATGAGCAATAATATCGCCTTCTTTCTCCATGATTGCAAAAGGGCAAGTTTGTAGACCTAGGATTGGTGTTGTGGTGTTGACCGCAAAAGTCCAATTTTTGGTGGGGAATTCAGAATTTGGAAAACGTTTTGACCCGGTACTATACTTAAGTAGTTATCGGCAACATAAGGCCAACGCGATTCTCGCAAAGATGGAGTGTCGCGAAAGTGGGCGTCAGAAAGGGCCGAATAAGACTGTTTGCTCAGTCTGTGAGATGTTGCCGGGATGGAGGAATGTTGCAGGGCCGCAAACGAATTGAGCCAAGACTGACCAGTCGATTTTAGAGCCGCACCGTCATGACGTCATACATCGCGAGGTTTGGGGGTGAGGCCATTTTCGGGACGCAGCATATATCCGGGACTTGCTTACGATTTGAAATTGTAGAATGTGACATTTGTAGAACAGCAGTGCAAGGGCAGCGGACATCACTTTGAATAGTACACCTGCAGGGACACATAGCTGTCAAAGAACAATATTTCGAAATATAGGGAATCCACGCTCTGTGCTGAATTGAATCGCTGGCAGCTAAGTCTGGTGTAGAGACGGTGACTGAAGCTTGCATCCACATCATTGGCCAGATGGCCGAGCGGTCTAAGGCGCCAGGTTAAGGTCAACCTTAATATTCTTCTACAGTTACTACAGAATGACGTCCTGGTCTGGGAAACTAGGCGTGGGTTCAAATCCCACTCTGATCACCAATCTTTTGGTGGAGCGGAGGATGTTTCATTTTAGCTTGCTTGCATCATGATCTGTCTCACCCATTCGCATGTGCCCATGCCATAGCCTCGTCCCCAGTCGCCGAACGGGGGGTTTTTGAGGGGGTCGTTCGGAAATTTGGACACGTCTTTTCACCCGCTTTTAGCGGGCCCCGTCTTTCGCCGGGGAATGAGGCTACCCATGCCATGCGGATGAGAGACACAGAAAAAGAACCATTCCCATTACCATAGTCCGGCCTGGCTGGCGCAATGGTAGCGCGTCAGACTTCTAATCGGTCCTCAAGATCAATGGGACCGCTTGGATGCCATCTGAAGGTTGCGGGTTCGACCCCCGCGTTAGGTTTTCTTTTGGCGTTTTGCATTTCGAGCATCACCCGAGAAGTCTGCTTCACTTTTCCTTGAAAGCGAAGTTCTCGAGGCTCTTGCATGAGCGTATGACGATCCCATATATCCGGGCGAAGAACTCATAAGTACCCAAACGCTCAAAAGACAGCACGATATACTTACTTAGTAGGCTTTACCCAGCGACAAAAAGTTGCCCCTTCTCAAGACGTGTGTCCCCAGCCAACGACGGCCTCCTCTTGTGAGACTCTTTTTGGATCTCTGGCTGCTAGTCCGGCCCAATGACCAAAAAGCCATAAGCCAAAAAGAGAAGGTCGACGAGAGCAGTATTTGAACCTGCGCATCCAGAGGATAACAGATCATCAACTCAAGACTGACATGTCAGGTTCTAATCTGTCGCTTTAGACCACTCAGCCATCTCGCCCTTGCATGTTCATGGATTCCAACTTTTTGGTTCCAAATGACTCGAATGAACCGTTGACATAGGCCAGTGTGACACCTTGGGTCGTCTGATTCTTGTATCCTCCTGATGCTCATCCCCACGACATGTTGATGCGAGTCCTGAAAGGTTTCGATTCCGGCAGTTTTCCTCACGTGTCTCATATCTGCCCCGTCAGCACGCCGGTAGTGACGATCATGCTGTTGCCTCGTCGAGTTGCAACTGGCCATATTCTGACTAGTGAGAGATGCTAAATATCAGCCTGAGTAAAAATGAATCCACTGGCACCCCAAGTACATCCTGGGTCTTGAGAGAGACATTACCTGATTCTCTCAACGATTCATCTCCATCATCCTTTCTGCACGATCTCAATGTCATTGAATCACTCCCTCGTGTCGTCCATCATCAGCCGTCCTAAGAACTCACCCATGTCGCATCTCTGTTGGGATCCGAGCTTGGGCAGTCTGTCACCTCCTCGAGTTCCACTTCGCCGATATCAACGTCCAGCTTGTCGTCTCAATCCATTGCAGCCATTGACAGCTGTCCACATTGAAGCCACACACTGACGAAGCAATCCAATCCAGTCGGGAAGCTACGCCAATGTCCATCGAGATCTGGAAGAAGCTCCGCAAATCAAATCCAGGCCGTGTTTGCAGGGTAATTTCTGGCGAGTCGGAGCTTGCGGAGGTGGAAAGAGGGCCAGAAGAGAAGACATCAAGTGCCGCTGCTGCACACCCGCCTCTGGATCATGAAGGCCAGAGCAAACGGTCAGCTTCTTGGGACAGCCTTGAAAAATCCGACATCTCAGTTGACGGGTGGAAGGGGCGGATGTGGTGGATTGAACGTTGAGCGACATGATTGGCCTGTGTGGGGCCAGGGAGAGTTGAGCTCGATGCGCTTTTTCGACGTGGAGGAAAGGTTGTATTTGGATGGTGGAGTCGAGTGGGTTATCCGGAAATGTTGAGTCGAAGGTTTTTTGCTTGTCGCAGGGAGGGTTGTTGGCGGGGTGGATAATGCTAACGACGCGACGGAGCCCTGCTGTGCTATCGAGACTGGTTAACTCGTTGGAAGCAGCGCTTCACCTGCGCCTTGTAAGGGCCTCACTGAGAAAGGAAGACGGGCAAAAGGGAGGCAAGTTTTGAGCCGAAGGCAAAGGTAGAGAAGCCGTATGGCCGTGATTGTCGAGAAGAACAAAAGAGGGTCGATTTCGAGGTTGGTTCAGATAGGGCCCAGAGCAAGTGACGACTCAGACTCTTTGGACCGAGGAAGAGGTGCCAAGGGACGGTTACGAGAAAAGGTACTTGAACAGCTTGAAGGGGTCTTGTTTTGTTGTATGGAAGGTTCTAGGGATGGCTGCAAAAGTGTGAATGCTTTGTAGTGCATGCAGACAAACGGTAATTTTTGGGGTGGGGGACAAGTGTCAGTGCTGCTGCACGTGGCGGATAGGGTCTCAGGTACCGATAAGTAATTCTCCGAGGGTCCGGAACTTGGTAGTTGGGCCGCAAAGAGGCCATGTGGCTTATGCAGGGTCTTCAGGTACAATCGAAGATGGCGAGCCACCTTTCCAAACGCAAGCGCCTCTTCTCACAACCTCTCACAACCTCTCACAACTTCTCACAACATCTCACAACCTCTCACAACCTCACAACCTCACAACCGCAAGCTTCTCCTCCTACAACCATTCACAGCCACAATGCCTTCACCATCCAGCGACCCGCCGTTTGCACCAAGCACCTCCCCGATGCCGAAACCGTCCGATCCCTCCAAACTCTCCACCACCAACGCAACCACCAGCCAGCCAACGTCAGCTAGCACCGGCCTCATCACACCTCCACATCCATCCGGCAAGCTTGCAAAACTGCCGTCCGCCTCGACAAAATGCGATACACCCGCCACCGATCCCTTCGCCAATTGTGTTTCGGTCCAGGAGCAGAGATGGGCGTCGTTTGGATTGGAAAGCGATGAGAAGATGTACCGATTTGAGAACGGGCCTCCCATATTCGGGACTCACGCTGCCTATGAACAAACCCGCGTCGACTCCAAGAATGACCCAGACGAGCTTGCTCTCATCTACGTCCATCTGCAGGACAACCTGAGTGATGACCAGTATGAACGCCACTACCGTGTCATGTACGACCGAGCCATCGCGCTGGAGAGGAGAGGGATTGCAGGGGCTGGAATTATCAAAGATCTGTGTGAGGATCCGGAGTGGATGGAGTATTACTGTGTTTATACGGCGGCGACTCTGCAAGAGATCCAGCAAGATACGGAGGTATGATAAATCTCCCAGAAGCAGGTTGTGAACATGGACAATGCTGACACGATGGAAACAGGTAACTGAGTGCTACATTATCGGGAACGAGAAGTATCGCAAATGCGGCTCCGTTCGCGTGGATACATGGGCTCAAGCCGGGATGGTCAAGGCCCACTGGAACAAGCGCACCTTCGACGAAGGCGAAGCCAACGGTCACTACATCCGCTTCCCACCGAACTTCCGTCGCGCAGACCTAGGCCGTGACAACATCATCTTCATCATCGACGACTTCCTCGACACTTCCCTCGTCGTATGTTCTTCGCCTGGCCTTTCCTCATGAAGCTACATCTCTAACAACCCCCCAGGCCCTCCAAGACGCTGCTGGTCAGTCCCGAGCCCAAGTCGGCTATGACCTCTTCCCGAACCATACCCCGGGCTACCAGAACCAACCTTTCGAGGGTCATTCGGATCAGATGATGGTACTGGCAGCAGGGAAGACCGGCGGTATAGCCCCCGCCGCCCGAATCATCGCAATCAACGTCTACGAAGAGGGCGACCCAGACACTAACCCCCACAACATCTACGCGGCGCTCCACTGGATTCGCAACCGTGTCGAGTCCCACGGACTCCAGCGCAGAGCCGTCGTCAACGTCTCCCTTTCAGGAGGCAACGACATCATTGCCCGAGGAATGCAGAACTATATCGAACGCCGGCTGCTGCCCTTGGATGTTGTGGTTGTCCACTCGGCAGGCAACACAAATGTACGCACGTTCCTTCCAACCATCTCCATCTGCTATTTCTAACGTCCGTTTGTTTTGTACCAGCGCGAAATCACTCCCGCCGCCCCTATCTTCCCCCAGATGAGTCCGCACGTCATCGTCGTTGGCGGGATGAACCACCACGGCTGGTGCTATCGTGACGTTCCCGACGCCAACAACCCCGCTGAACTGGTCGGATCCAACCGCGGCGATGGTATGCCTTCCCTTACATGCCTCCGGCGTCCTAACTAACCTCTCATCTTCTCAGTCGTCACCGTAGTCGCCCCAGCCACCCGCCTCGTCGTGCATCTCAACGGCGATGACCAACCTAGCATCGAATTCGAGGGTACTTCTGGCGGTAAGTACTTACTGGCTCTTGCAAATCGGCGTTACTAATCTGCTCTGCTTATGTTTTTAGCCACTGCACTTGTTTCGGGCTTTGTTGCGTGCTTGCTGGATGGGAACCGAACGCATGCCGACATCCTTAATGTCTTCAATGTTGATAATGCCCAGAAGCACGTGCGTGCGCCGGTCAATGACATTGTGTCGCCGATCCTTTGTGTTGACTAGAGGTCGGTATGAATGAGGGTGGATGCTTTGGTGGAGGGGGTCTGGGGGCGCGCGGGGGATACTACTATGTTGGGGGTGTGGTTTGGGGGGTTGGGTCTTGGTCTTCTTCTTCTTCTACTTCTTCTTCTTCTACTTCTTCTTCTTCTACTTCTTCTTCTTCTTTTACTTGTTCTCTTCTTGGTTTATATTGTTTTTGTTCGTCATCGGTCGCTGTTGGCGATATCTGCCAGTGTTTATCCAGGTTATTGTACTTGCCAAAGCTTTAAAGTCCATGCTTTAGTTAAGTAGTGATAAATATCCCTTGACTAGTGCCTTGGCCAGATAACCTTATCTACATCATATCCATCCATCTCATCTTGATCTAATCTAAGGATAATCTTCCAAGTCATTGCAGAAGCTAGGAAGTAAATGCATGGAAATATGGTTTGTAAAGCTATCTCATTGCCTGTAACTCCGAGCCACATGATGAATAACATCACCTCTCAACAATAACTCCGAAATCTCCCTTACAATTGATGTCATAATCTGCTTAACATACGGACCCCACCTTAGTATTTGGGCCATAGGGCTCGAGCTCGAGAGGGAGTCCAAGAACACATAAGACCTCGCTTCACCAGCCGGCAACACCACCACACCACGACAGATACCATGTCTTCGTGCCGACTTCGCCTGTAAGCTTAAGAGGCGTGCGAAAGTGGAGAAAAGGAATAGAAAAGAGCACTAGTAAACTGTCTTTTGCAACTCAAAACGTTTCTTCCCGACCGGACCCCGTAAGAAGCTGAATTGTAAGTAAGTACTGTATTCGTACAGCCTCAAGTGAACAGGCTCAGGCTAGACTAAAACTCATATGATGAATCCGGGCTTTCATTTCCATGGGACTCGGTAGTAGTAACATGTGCAAAGGGTTTGAGCGCAATAAGGCCTCCAATCATTGCCAGTCATCGCGCTTGACTCATTGAGCTTCTGGAATTTCTTAAAGTGATTTATACCTAGGTATAAATAAGTACTTCAGACGCTCTATGTTCCTCAAGTTTCCAGCATAAAATCCAGATTATATTCAAGTAGCTATCCAAGCTCCCACAACTTCCCACTCACAAACAGCGACCCGGATAACATCCCACACCCTCGAGTCCTATTACACATCTATTCACCACTTTACTACTTCACTCATACAGTACAGCAATGGCAGATCGCAAGAGAAGTTATGAGTCTGGTAATGAGGCCGCCGCTACTGGAAGTGGCATCAGGTACTGCCCTGTGTTATCCCCACATGCAAATGATGCACAATTAACACCAATAATCGATAGGGATGCAACTGCAGTCTCGCCTCGCCATGCCAAACGGATGAAGCTAAACAGTACCCTCGAAGACCCTAATACAATATCGACACTCATCCTCGCACTCTACCTTCGAATCGTCCCTAACCCCAAGTACGCGGACAACCCCGAGCTCGATAATGACTACTACGCCACCCTCGTCGAGCTAGCAAACGGTATAATTGCCGAGAGCCGCACCGACAAAGAAGCCGCAGAGTTCGTTAAAGAGTTGCTCGAGACGGAGTATGTGCCGCCTGTGATGGAGCCAGGGGATTGGGCGGAGGAGGATTTCGCGGATTTTGATGAGTGGGATATTTATCTTTATGTGGGAGAGCCTTGTGGCGAGGGGCGTAAAGAAAGGGAGGTAAATGATGGTGAGGAGTGGGGGGAGTATGGGAATGGTCCGTGGATTTCGAATGCTGAGGCGGGGTTGGATTGGAGGTAGTGGTGTGGACTGCTCGAGGGATGGATGGATGGGTTTGTTAGCAGCCTGAGCGGTGTCTAGAATAAGAGAGATTCGCAATAAATCGGTAGGGCCTGCATGTATTGAGATCGAATGACATTTGTCAAAAGCGTGCGTTCCTTAGTTTAGCTAGTTCATGGGGGCGTCCTCGACGCGACGCCGGCTACATAAGGACACCAACCCCACCTCAATGACATTATCGTTCTTCTCGACCACTTAACTTCGTTACTCGTGACAACATTGATCAATCTAAAGCTGGATTTCCAGGGCTTAACTACAATACAATGTAAGTACATGTTGTATCTAAGTATATATAAACGACTTCACTGATATGCTCCTGGCCTAATCAAGAACCACCTTCATGCAAGTACATGCAGTATTTCCTTTTCGACCTCGAAGAACTATGCATGATAAACCCCCCATGGTAAAATCGTTCTCAGGTCATTTTTGGACTTCGGAAATCCAGGCAAGCTTTTCCAAGTCTTATTGAGATACCGAAGTCTGATCCAGGCAATTTACACCAAGAGTCGATGTGAGAAGCCGGGTCGTTTACCGGGTCATTTACCAGGCCGGAAACCAGGTACAAAATCAGGTACATACTGAACTAGAAAGGGAAAGAAAAAGTACAGCTTCATCAATTAACTCGCATTTAAAGGAAGAATGAACAACACAAGAGGTCGATTCGAGCGAGAAATCCCATTAAGCCTTACCAGAAGCTTAAACATTCGACCATTAGTAACTTTGTTTTCTGTTTAGTTGCATCTGTTATTAGGATCGAAGCAATATGTTGTGTGTAGAATCAATGCCTTTCCATTGAGGGCTAGTCTACAGATTATATACAGCTAGGGCAGAGGGGGAGCCGGGGTTCCCGGGGATCCCACTGATGGGGACTCGGCGGTCCGGGGCCCGAAGTGGTTCTAAGTATAGGCTCGGGGGCTGCCGTGTAACCAAGCACGACTGCGATCCCACATCACTACCCTCCCTAGAAAGGGGCTAGAAAAATAAAGACAAGAGTATTCCATGGAAAATAAGGAGATAATGCCTAATTAAGAAAGAAAGAAAATGATTATAGTGTAGCAAGAGTGAAACAAAAGAGATCTGTAATCAACAAGTTCCAATCAGGATCTAAAGATATGAGTTCCTTCTCAACAATGAATTGATAGTATGAGCTAATATGCAGCTTGTTGGTGTCCTCGTCATGGTAGCGGCAGAGTTTGATGGCAAAGGGAATACTATTTCTGATGTGGTAGTCCTTAAGTGCGACTGGTGCAGAATCGATAAGCTCATTTTAGGTGAACCATTCATCGGTGGATTCCATGTCATCGCGCCAACGCACGCAGAATTCGTACGAAAGTCTACCCCGGCCAGGAAATCGGCGATGCTCGACGATCTTCTCGACGTTTTGTTCATGAGCGCCGCGAGTTATACGAAGGGGAGGGCGGAGGCTTGTGGTAGGGGTGACAGGCGCTGTCATCTTCTGGGAGTTTGAGACGTAAAGACAATACATTGAAGATGATATCGAAATGCCAGTCTGCTAGTATATTGAGCTCGGCAGCGTTGGTGCCAACCATACGGAGGATCTTGAAGAGGCCTATGAATTTGTGTTGCCGCTTATGACTACAACAAGTGTGGTTGTTGCCGTTCTCATCGGTGAAGATAGTGATGGGGATGGTGTTCTCATAGTTGACGGAGAGGTTCCTGGTGCTGAGGTAGATTTTGGCATCGGCTTTGAACAGGTGATTATGTTTCGGGTGACCTGCTACCATGATAGCTTGGGCTGCTTCCATAGCAGATAGGAGATGTAGTATTGTTTCCTGTTTGTGCTGGAGGAATTCTTCACCAGCAAGTTGGCATAGGTTAATGGTACGAGGGGGTAGAGGGACTAAAAGGTTAAGTGGGGATGAGGGAGTATAGCCCAAAGCTGCTTCGAATAGCATGAGTCGCGTAGCGGCCTGGACAGGACAGTTGTATATGAATTTGGCTTGCAGTAGGTCGAGGTATCACATAGCCTTGCTATCTTGGTGCTGCCGGCTTATATGCCGTAATGGCTCTGAGGAATAGTTGGATGATAGCTTTGGCCTTTTCGGCTTGCCCATTCGTCTGCGAGTAATAAGTGATGGATATATTCAACAGCATGCCCACGCATTTGGCCATGTAACGCCAGGTCTGGCTGACTAGTATGGGGTCACGATTAGTGACGAATGACTCTGGCCAACTGTGGAGGTGTACAAGCTCTCAAAGGAGGAGGTTAGCGAACTCGAGAGATGTATTATCCTTTTCCGTGCATAGAGTAGTAGTAGTAGTAATTTATATTCATCTGAGCTAGCTAGCTATCTGAAGTGAGGAAATGATGGAGGAACAAAGGAAAAATAGGAAAGGTGACTATGGAAACATATAATAAAAAAAATTCGTCAAAAGCAGGCGATAGTGCTGTGCACCAAAGCCTGTGAGGGAACTCCTCCTCCCCTCGCCAAAACCATAATGAAAGTAGAGCTACCTATTTCAATCTCCCAGATACTAGTCAAGTGGCATTTGTGCTGGCCAAGGCTGCGTTAACAAAGAAAAAGAAAGAAACGTGAAAGTATAGATATAAGGAAGAGAATCAGGGTCTGTCCTCCTCCTCAGGCTGTTCCATCTCTCCGAGTCCGGGGCCCCAGGTAGCTGCAGTCTGAGGGCGGAGGCAGATTAATGTCGCTTCCACTGAAATAGAAAGGAGGGCTTGGGTACCCTTACGAGCGTATACATCCATCCAGCGCTATCGGTACTAGACATCTGTGCTGATTCACTTCTGTAGAAACTGCCGTCATTGTGTCTTGCAGTGTGTGCAGTAGAGCACTAAGTGCTCTGCGGTTTGCAACGGGTTGCGGCACGGACAGGCAGGGGACTCCACAGTAGAGGAGTGGGCTTTGCCGTAGAGGTAAGATTTGAAGTAGCCATGGCCTGATCGAATCTGAATGATGTGGGCACTATTGCGTTTTGGGGCCCGAGCCATGAAACTTGATGAAAGGGTCGAGCTGTAGCCGGGGAGAGCCTTCATATGCAAGGCATTGTTTGCATGCAGTCCAGAGAGGTTGCCAGTCAAGTAGCACTTGAGCTTTGATCTTACGCCGTAAGTACTTAAGTAGGCATAAAATACTTCCGCTTTGGGAGGAGCAACTTGAATAGGCTTTTGGCAGCCCTTTTTGGCTTCTGCATCTGCTGCTTTATTCCCAGAGATTTAAGTGTGACAAGGGACCCAGTGAATCTGGAGCTGGATACCGCAGGCTACGAGCTTGGCAGCTAGATTATAGATGTCAATGGCGTAGGCTTGTCCAGACCCGGGACGGAAATGTTGAAGCCGGCGGATAGCGGCAGCGTTGTCTAAGAAGATCCAGCAGTCTTTAAACTTACGGGAGGTTCGAGAGAGTACGAGAGCACGTTGGCAGGCCCGGCTGTAGGTAAAGAGTTCAGCATTGAAGACCTCAAGATAGGGACCTAATTCAAAAGTGCCAGTGTAGTCCATTTTGCCGGGGTATTTGACAATGTAGCCTGCCACGACATTGCTGGTCATCTTGAAGCCATTGCTATAAGCAATCAATGAGGTTCGTTTGTTGACCGATGCAAGGCGTAGGTAGTGAAGGCGAGTGGTCTATTCTTTGTTGACTGGGTTAATATGGAAGTCGATGGGGGCTAGAGGTGGGTGTTTTGCAATAGGGAAGGCCGTGTGTTCCAGTGGATCCATGGGTAACAGGGAGGGCGCCAGCCGGGCAATTGTCCAGATGAGCAAGGTAGAATGCTGCCGTTTGTTGATGGTGGGTTCACTGTGACTCCTCTCACAGCAGCTGACGATAAACAGACGGCGCCCCAAGATGAAGCGACTATCGTCGAACTCGAACCGACAACGTACGTTCAACGTAGGGCCGCTGCTGCCACGGCATCCATGCGACCAAAGTCAAAAACCCTAGCACTCCTTCGATCTTCTTCAACGATGCAATCCGATGAGGGGTTCTTGCCTTCTGGCGCCTCACCCTCCAAGCAAGCTGATGATGAGGAAGATGCGACTGTCAATTACGAGGATATAGTCGAACAACCAACCACTTTCGATAAGAAGAAGAAGAGGAATGTGGCGAGACCAGGCAGGGCTATCAAGACGGTCCTCTCAGCAGGACAGCTTGAAATATTAACTGACAAGACCTTCCGGGCGATAACTTTGAAGCATGCTCTCTTCGTCAAACCGTTCCTAGATTCTACTAAGAAAGATGACGTAAAGAAGCGGTTTTCCGGGGCATGAGCTCGAATGCTGCAGTCCAAAACCTTAATACCGACAGGATCTGCTCCATTTGATTCAAAGGTCTTTGATCTAGTACGTATTTCTTCTATCTCCTAATCCCGCTAACAGGAAAAGCTCGTCGAGCGCATCGTAGGATACTCTCGTAATATGTTCCGCTCTGCTACCGACTTCATCAAAACGAACTATCTTGTCGACGAATCCTCCAAGAAGACGTACACACCTGAGTACTTGTATGAGCATGACCGCTTTGCGACTCCTCCCCAGTACTACGACGTATTCCATCCCACTCCCTCTTATGAGACAGACTGTAACTAATCCTCTTATAGGTGTTGCCGAATTCACACGTATTATTCCTCTCGCCCAACATAATCCTCTTCATTTGTAGGTACTTCTACGGAAACTACAGGTGTATCGGCTCGCAGCTTCTTCTCGCTGCTCAGTTATGTCATAAGCTCAATGACATTTTCCTTTGTTTTGTCGCTTCCGTTCTGAAGATGGCCCTCCGATGTATTATCTTTCATGAGTCGTACTCAACGGAAGAAGACGAAAGTATGCCCCCTTCCTGTCAGAAGGATCTTTCATTGTTAATACGTTCACAGCTATCTTTGTAAAGATGTTGACTTTATGGCAACTCCAACGGGCGAGTGGGCTGAACGGGAAGATTTTGGAAGGTGTCGGAATGCAAGTAAATTACTTGGATCCTCTCATCGGAAGTACAACATACTAACAAGCTTGTAGATTGGTGCATTGGCGAACAACGGCAATCCTCCTTCGGAGACGGAATTGACTCTTATGGTTGCCAAAGCCACTCCTAAAGGCGGGGATACACTCTTTACCGATGAGCAGAAGGCCCAAGTAGAGGCGACGTTACGAGAAATGAACGCGTCTTCTGCTACATTACTTCAATCCTACAATAGGATAACTGGCAAACGGAGTGGAAAGAAGAAGACCTAACATGCGTCGCGTCGCGACAAAGGCAGGCCTGTGAGGAGGTGTGTGGAGGCGTTATATGGTTTATTTATGTTTCTTTTGCTTTATGTATCTTCTTATCGGTCTTTCCTTTATCGCTATATATCCATAAATCAATTCGAGCCGTTTCCTACCATATTCTATCGGATCCTTTTATTGGGCCCTTCCCGAATCCCGGATCCTATTAGCTGATCCGAGTGGAATCCATGTATCAGTCCGACAGTAGGAGCTACAGAATACCCCCTACTAGTAGGCCGATTAGCTCCCTCGCACTCCCCCGGATAGGTATCGGCTATGCGACGGAATGCCGACCTGCAACCCTTTAGCACCACGCCAGCGACTTCCCTAAGCCCTTAAAGGAGGGAGAGACTCGATTCGAGTGCCTGGGAGACCTCTGAGACTGTAACGGTGAAGCCCCGGTGAAGCCCTTGAAGAGGAGCCACCCGGCGAAGGCGCTAAAGTTACCCTAGGCTCACGGTCAACCCCGGTGAGCGGAATCACACGGTGGACTCCTGGTGGGTGAAACGTAATTCTTGCAGATGAATGTCAAGATAATAGCGTAGCTAGCTGGCAGCTGACTTGCTCAAGCCAAAAAGAATAACATGTGTTCAAGTTGCCAGCTGGCAAACCTTTTGACAACTGGCAGACTTTCTGCTAGAACTGCTGATAACGCTTCATTGCCAGCGACAACAAGGACGAAACAATAGAAACGCTTAAGGTGAGCCAGGTTGAAGCAATCGCATCTGTGGCAGCATTGCTTCTGAATTTACTGTTTCCAAGGGAGCTTATAGTAGTAGAGATTAAGTATCGGTGGAGAATGCATCCAGCATTACTTGGAAGATAAAGATCTTGGCGCTGTGAACGGCACCATAGCCTAAAAGATTAAAAAGATACAATGTTTCAACACAGCAAACGTTGCAAACGTTATTTTGGACGCAGATGGAATAATTGCATAGCCATCAGACATCTCACCGTTGAGTTTACTGTGTGCGAAACGGCATCTTCTGCAAAGAAGCTAACAGCGCTACCAACCTCGCCATGAGTTTGTTTGATATTCTTAATGCGCAAGTGAAACATGTTACTGCTGTTCTGGAGCGGTTAATTGAGGTGGCACGGCGATGGAAAGAAGAGTCAGCTGGATAGAATGCTTCGTACAAGTATCAAAATTAAAATCTAATTCAATATTATAACCGTAACCAAGTAAAATACATATTTCAAACATTCCAATTATGACGTTGGTCCAGTAAAACTATAAACCTTCATCCAGTGCTACCATTAACCCTCATTACCGCAACTTCCGCTATTGCCCATAACCTCAGACACTCCTCCAAGCAAGACGGAACATCATGTTGATATAAGGTAAAAGTGAGACTCGGAATGGGAGTTGAACCCTTTTCTTCTCTTTACAGTGATGCTCTACCAATTGAGCTATCCAACCTGAGTGATTCCGGTTAGGCTGTACTGTCTACACATCAATACAACAGCCAAAGTTCTCCATATCATGCACCTGGCTCAGTAACGACTCGAGAATCTTTCATAAGACCTTATGCATCAGCTAACAAGAAGTTATAACGAGATGAATCGATGGTCACCCGGAAAAGTAAATCCGAGAGTATTTTATTCATAACAGCCCCATCTAGTATGAAGCATCATTCGAGGATAGTTTATTCAATAGGAGTTCAGCCAGGAAACGTTAGATCAAAAACGGCCCATCGATATCCAAAACAGTCCATCCAAGAGGGCACCGCGCAAAAAACGGTATACACTTGAAGAAGGCATCATATATCATACAAGGCAAATAAATCAAGAAGGCAGCATGCACAAACAGTGTAATTCCAAGAAGAGTCCAACCAAGAAGAGTCCAACGAAGAAGAGTCCATCCAAGAAGAATCAATCCAAGAAGCGTCCATCCAAACAAAGTGAGTTCATCCAAAAAAAGTTAGTCCATCCAAGAAGAATTCATCCGTGAGAAGCGAAACCGAAAAGGCTCTATTCAAAAAGGGCCCATTCAAAAGCATCCATCCAAATTGGGTCCATCCAGGGCGTCAGTCAGTCGAAGTAGACTCTAGGACCTAGGGGTCCAGTCAAGAAAGTCCATTCAAAAGGAGAGTTGGTCCATGAAGATCGAAGAAATGATACATGAAGAGTCGGTCCATGAAGATCGAAGAGATGATCCGTGAAGAGTCGGTCCATGCAGATCGAAGAGATGATCCATGTAGAGTCGGTCCAAAAGGAGTGCAAGGAACGTCCACTCCGATCATCGGTTCGCCCATTCAGACCTCGCGATGAGACTCATGAGCTCAAGCAATGAAGAATCATCCCAAAAATAGTCCATCTGGTGAGAGTCCATCTGGCGAGAGTCCATCTGTTGGGTGCCCATCTGCTCAGTGTCCATGTGAGTATTTTCGAGCATCCATTCGAAAGAGAGGGTATGTCCTGCCGGTAGTCCTCTTAGTTTGTGAAAACCAGGTTCAGGTTGAGTTAAACGAGATATTAGTTGGAAATGAATATACTCATCGATCTACCACACATCGCTCAGTTCATCCTATAGAGCCGAGCAAAAGCCAACATCTCCGTACAATCAACCTTCCATTTCAACAACCTCACCGATGGGAACAGTGAAGCCATTCATGACCATTTTCTCCAAATATGGAAAAAGTTCCTCGAACTTTCTTCGAGTTTGCCATTGCATCGCTTTCTTCTTGATGTAAATCAAGGCTTTCGCTGCACCGAATGAGCTCCGCCCGAAGTCCCGTACCTCCTTGTCCTTTGAGTCAGCGGTTGCCGAGACGGAGCCGGTCTCCCAAAATGCTGTGATCTTCCCTGAAAACCCTCCTGGCACTCTGTATCAAGATTAGCAAAGCTCAGCCAGGTCGTGGTCTGGGAATTATACCTTAACAAGGCAACCGATTCTTTGGAACGCGCCCATTGACCCACGGTTAGGTCTCGATATGCCTGCGGCGTAGCAACCACTTGGGCGACCCTCGTGTCTTTTCCCTAAAGAGAAAGTGACTGACGTTAGCTGCTGTTTCCTGCAAAACGGAAGATGCATAGTGAAGATAGGATACCTTTCTATAAATCAGAGCACCATTCTGGCGCCATTCCCACGAACAACCTTTAGCTCGCTTGTTTGTGCTCACCACGCCACAACCTCCTCTCTCCAAGAACATTGGTTCTCTGGGTGAACTATCAATCATGATGGAGCGTGTCGGAAATAGCCTGTCGATCAATTGGATGATCCCGTGGAAGCCGCTCTCAGTCTCAATCTTCAAGTACACGATAACCCAGCGATCCGGCATGCGAATAAGCAAGAGCTGTACGACTTTCCAGCTGAACTCGACGCAGTCGCCAATGATCGGGCATGGAGCCAACTTCAACCTAATCAGGGTATAGTTCACCGATCCGTACGCATCAGTATCCCAAACTTCGAGGTAGGTCGTCCATGAAACTCCTTTGATATCGTAGTACGGCTTGGCTCGGGCTGGTTGCTCAACCTGGCTCATCGAAGGAGTGGAAGCGACACGAGCATAACTGTTGGGCGGGATTTGTGAGTGCCGGGCCACAACGAGTGGTAGGGATGCGGTAAGTTTGGCGGGAGGGGGTGGGTGGACAGTTTTGGGGATAGGACGAGGGGGGGAAGCTGTTTCGTTTCTCGTAAAGGACTTCTTATTCGCTTTGTCGTCGTTTGTTGGGTTTGGCGGCATTTTCGGTGAAATTTGACGCCAGCTGGCCGTGAGATGCGAAGGTGTGAATGTTAGCCCACTAGACCCAGCAGAAGAATGACCGTTGTACAGACCAGTTGTGTGTCTTCCTTCCTTTTGCTGTAGGCTAGGAAAGTGAGATTGCCACTGCACTCTGACATGACTTTGGGCAGGAAGGTGATAATGATGCTTCTGCATGTTTCTCCGGTGCTCTGTTCGTTAGGGTCGCCATAGTGAGACCGATCGCACCGGGTGCAAGTTTTTTGAGCGAACAAGATTTCGGACGGACGATAGAACTTTCATTTGGATTCCAACGTTTAAAAGCCTTGAATAATTCTCTCTCACACGAACTTGTAAGGGCCTCGAGAGAATACGAATGCAGCAGATAATTTAAATTGAGGGAAACGCACATCTCCAGAGACCACCGTGAGCTATTAACGGGAGGAAGGGAATAAGAAATCCATTAAGAACGATAAACTCCAGAAACAAGAGGAAACAATAAACCAACCCAGCTGCCATTCTGAAAAGAGGGGGATGCTACATTCGCACAGTCCACCATGCTGCAGTATCAGTTGCACTCTCATTCATCAATGCCAATCAAGTCCTGCATCAGCGTTCGAGATGAAGAGCGCGCGGTCGACCAAATGCGTCCCCTCGTCATCCATTGTGCCTTCGCCATCCGAAGAGTAGTCCTCGCTGTAAAGATCCCATTCGTCAAAATCTGAATCTTCAAAATCTGGAACCGGTTGGTTTTCGTATCCCAGCGTAGGTACAACGTATTCTTCTTCAAGAAGCTCTAGCAGCATATCAGTATATTACATTAAGCCCCATTTTGATGGACACACCTTTTCGAAACTTTGCTGCTTCGTCAGAGGTGATGCTCTCGCGTTCGATACCCTTCGAAAGCTCTAGAAGGGTCGGGTAGTGGTCCTCGTCGACTTCTGGGTTTTCTGGGTACTTGGGATCTGGAACAATTCGCAGATATAGAGCACGGCATAACCTCGTGATGGTGTCGTCTTCGTCTTCCTTCTTTGGTAGCAGAGTGCTCACGTCGGTCTTGCCTCTGAGCTTCAAGGATCGAGTGGGTGTGGCTGGCACGTCGGTCTTGCCTCTGAGCTTCAAGGATCGAGTGGGTGTGGCTGGCACGTCGGTCTTGCCTCTGAGCTTCGAGGATCGAGTGGGTGTGGCCGGCACGTCGGTCTTGCCTCTGAGCTTCGAGGATCGAGTGGGTGTGGCCGGCACGTCGGTCTTGCGTCTGTGCTTCGAGGGTCGACTGGGTGTGGACGGCACGTCACTAGTTTCGGCACACAATCAGTGAACAAATCAGAAGACAACAGGATCGAGGTTACTTTACCTGGGAAGATCTGATAGATCCACAAGGTCCCGCTTTCTTTTTGGCGTCGGAGAATAGTTCGAGAAAGCCGGAGAGCTTGGAAGTGGGATACGTGCGGCAAGACTGAGGTAATTGCTAGGAGAACACAGCAGCTCACTGTATCACAAGCAAAGGTTAGCACCCGCAATCAGAAAGAAGCAAACAGCGGACGGAATTGCTTTACCTGAGAGTGTGTGATCCTCGCCTTCCCTTCGGCGTCCAGGAATGTGGTGAGAAGATGGGAGAGTTCAGATAAGCGTCTTCTGCGCCTGTTCTGTTGTTTCTGTGGGGTGTGGTCGGAAAGTCGCTGTATTCAAAGCAAAGTTAGCAGCCGTAACCAGAATTGAGCAAACAAACACGCCAGGGTGGCCCTTACCTATGACTGTATGGTTCCACTCGATCTTCGGGATAATAGGCCACCGGCAGAGAGTGGGGGGAGTGTTGGTATTGGGCGGTTGCGGCCATCTTTGTGGTATAATGAGATGAAGATGTCGTGTTGTGGGGAAAAAGATGAAAAATGTCGTCTTGTTGGGGATGTTGTTTGGGGAAGAAGCGGAGTGGTGGTTGGATTGAGGCTCAGGTTTAGAAGTTTGGTAGCGTGTCTTGGCTGCATATCCGAGGAAAATGAGGCTCTTTGTTAGCGTCGGCTAAGGCCGCTAGCGCTTCGGCTCACCTTTCCCCACGCGCACCACTCCATCAAGAACTCTCTCCTTCACCGTTGTACCCTCGTGCTTTTAGCATCGACCCAGTCCGACAACTTTGGCTTTTTAACCTTTTGTGACGAAGCTAGTGGACTGCTTAGGGTTCTGTCATGGGTGTAATTTACGTGAGTGCAGAGATAAGGTACAGGCCTGGTCCGCGCTCGGGTGCACCGGGTGTTGGTGGGACACTGCAGCTGCACTGACGGGTTGCATCATCATGATGAGATGAAGTCCGAGCCGACTTTTCCAGGGAAATACAGGATCCAAGAGAGATCAACTGCATTGCATTCTTAACTGGTGCTTTGTATGTGCATTGCAAGGACATTATATTAGGTATACGGTAGGTACTTTATTATGTACGTACTTAGTAGGTATTTACGTGTTCACTGGCAGGCTTGTATGTAACCACTGCTTGCAGGTATGTAGGGAGTATGTACCCAGGAATGGATCTGGACGTACCAAGGTATGGATGTACTCGGGCATGGATGTTTTCAGGTACGGATGTTTCCAGATACGGATGTATCAAGGTACGGATGTATCAAGGTACGGATGTATCAAGGTACGGATGTATCAAGGTCCGGATGTATCAAGGTCCATACCTACTTCTTTGTATACTATGTACAACTAAGGTCCAAAGAAGGAAATGCATTAATGCCAGTGGAGCCAAGCAAAAAAAATTTCCCTGACGTTTCATGCCTGCGCAGCTGCAGTCAGGTTACGGTGGAATAAGTAGAGAAGCCAGCCTGAGAAGGAAGTACGAATTTGTCCTGAACTTTATATACAACTTGAAAGTACCTATGTAGACTACCTAAACCCTGTTACCTGCTTTCGTCACGAGCCTCACATTGTTGCAACCATAGAGCGTATGTTCACTGTTGGCGTATTCGTCAAGAGTCTCACCCTGCAGGGTGAAACTCTACTTCAAATGCTTGCTGGGAGAACGTCCCAGGACTTTCCGTATCTGATAAAGTGTACCGTGGGTGCGTCGGTCTTCGGATCGTATCTATTGCACAGTGTTTCGATGTTTCAAGATTATGTCCCCTCAATGTTGGATTCCGGACTAGGGAGCGTATTTGAGCATGGTTGCAATGAATGAGGCTGTATCGATGGATACTTGCGCCTTTCGAGAGTGTGTCTATGAATTGTGTGTCCACGGAGAAGTTGCAAGTCGATATTGTACTTGAGGTTGTCGATCGTGAGATTGTCCATAGTGAGGTTGCCCATCGTGGGCTTGTCCGTCATGAGTGTGCCAGTCTCTCGTGCGATCGTTCCCTGTATAGCGGCTCAACACAAGTTCCCCCTCCTATGCAGCATCAAGAGCTTCTTCCAGTATTTGGAAACCCGCTTATTCGTATAGACGGGGTCCATACGAGTGATGTCGACAAATAAGGGACCCAGTTTTGTGAGGGATCTGCACTGGCCAAGGGTCCCTTATTTCTCGACATCACTCGTACACCAGGATGCAAGTCCATAGATCTTTTGTAAGGCCGCATCGGAAGAGGTTCGATCACCGCAAGACTGTCCATTCCAAGACGTAAGCCTATACCGAAAGCTGGCGATATCGTATGTGTGATGCTGTTTTCCGATTCGGGTCCATCCCTGATGTCTTCAACCTGCGTTCCCATGATCGATGTCGACCATCTAGTCGAGCCGGCAGTCCTGGATCATGATAATGTCTGGCTTCGGAGCAGTCGAGCGGTGGAGTGGCTAGTATGCTGGAAGTTAGCCTCGCTATTCGACATCGGAGCCGGAGCGGAGACATACCCCCCCCCCTCCCAATAAAAATTTATGGATAAATGTTGATAGTGAATGCTCAATGTTGAGGGTTACTAGGAACTGCATTAGTATTTGGTAGGCGTGTGCTGCTGGACTGAAATGAGTAGAACATACCTCAAACATAATAGTGTAATCTTGATTGCTGTAAGGAGGCGAGGGGGGGGGGTCCTTTCTTGAAGGAGGCATGTGAGCCGTGTCTTTCGGTGATAGAAAGACAGATTTAGGTGAGGAACGAGGACGGGTCGTTGGTGAATCCATGGTCTAGAAGCCGCTTCAGGTCGTCAGAGACCTCGGCAAACTTACCTCTGGAAGGCCATGTGTTAACTCTGTCTCTGATAAAAGTGAAGGCTTCTTGCGAGCCAACAAGCGTCCGTTTGAAGGAGCGGTGCGTTTTTGGCGTAGGATTGTTTCGCTCATGGGTAGTGAGAGTGGCGGATACCGCGACTGTAGCAAGATCGGTCCCTTTCCAAACTGCATTGACACAACCTTCAAAACGCTGGGAATTGTCGGTTTTCCTGCGGAACTGTCAGATAAAGAAAAAATCCACAACGCCTGCTGACGTACCGGAGCATGACCATTGTGCCCTTCTTCAACCTCCATTGAGGCTCTGTGATTTTTGCAAAATCTGCCCTAGTTGGAACGGGTTTGGTGGGTCTGTCTTTCCCATTGTCACCCTTATATCGTTCCTCTTGTTAGTATAGATACTCATAAGGTTGGATTCATAGCGAGCACGACATACCTTCTGGAATATGGGCCCGCCCTCATCTTCCCAGCGCCACATCGCACCACGTGCATAGGACCTCGATGACTTAATCCGTATGCCATCCTTCCTGACAGTAGCAACCTCTTTGAAGGTTGTATCCAAAAGGTGGATGATATGTGGAACGTCCGGATCAACCAAACCCACGACACCGTGCTTGTCAATCATGCGGCTATCCGGTGTCATTTCGAAATAGTACACCTCAAGATCCGGTCGTCGGTCAAGGAGTCCGTCCGAAGCATCCAGGACGACGCCAACACAATCCTTAACCCGGTCTGAGCCCGCAAGTCCCATATCCCGCAGATGGTAGTCTACCGATCCGTAGGCTGTCCTGTCGCACACTCTGTTGAACTCTTCCTCGCAAATAGTATGAAGAAGGCGAGACGAGTCAGGAAAGCTCGGCAGAGCTTCGAAAGTTGTCAACGATGGGGCAGCGGCAGCGGTTGTCGGCGGTGAGAGATTTGGCGGAGGGGGAGCGGGCGGAGAGGCATTTGGTAGAGAGCCGTGATCATGTGAGGAGAAATCTGGAACCGATGCGGCGGCGCCGTCGGGATCATCGATCGGTAGAGAGCCAGACATTTTCGCTTGACCGTTTGTCGGTGGTTGACGGTGTCTGGTGTGTTGCCTGGAAGGATTGGGTCAGTTGAAAGAGATTGTGGTGGCCTGTTTTAGCTCACTGCCTGAAGTAGGAAAGTGATGCCTCCACTCTCCTTCCCACTGCAGGGCAGGGAGCCTGCCATCCTAAGAACGGCAGTAAACTGCTAGCCAACATCCTGTAATTAGTCGATATGACTTCGAACGCTAACGCGACACTGGTCAGCGCAGCACACGACGATTAACCAAAACAAAGATGGGTGGAAGGAAAAGACCAGCTGGAACAATCACGGCATTGGATTTTTTCTACGAACAAGATAGATAAAAAGCTAATACAATGAATAGAATGAGCAATGGAGTGCGAAAGCGAATGCTCATGCATTAGATAAAACCGACAGCATCACTTTGATGATTAGATCAGCCTCGGAACTTTTATCTGGCCCTCCTTTTGACCCGAACTTTAGTCCACCCTCACTTCCCATTCAGTTGCTGATTCCTTCACTCGCTCCATCCAAATCCGTTGGGTCCAAAGTGGCGCTCGTCGGTAATGGAGTATCATAAAAATCCCACTCGTCCCAGTCCGACTCGTCAGTTCCCGGCGAATCATAAACCATGATATCTTCAACAGGCCGCTCGTAACGAATATTTTGTAGTAGCTCTGAATTCACGTTAGAGGGTGTGAATTCAACATGAATATGAGGAGGTTACCTTTACGGTACTCTGCTACCGATTCGTCGTTCCGGTACTCGCGTTGAACATAGTCTGCGACTCTTCGAATGCGGGGATAGTCGGTGCTGTTCTGTATATCTGGTTTGTCATCGGAAGGCGGGAAGCTTCTCCAGTATATCGCCTCACATAACATCTCCATTATTTCGTCTTCGTCTTCCTTCCGCTCCAGCTGAGTGGTAACATCGCTATCGGCCTTAACCTTCGGGCGTCGGCTGGGCGTAGTCGGCACATCACTAACCACAGCAATCATTAGCAAGCATCCTAAGCTACAGAAGGTCTAAACCAGAGAAGCTCTTACCTGGGAACATTGAATGGGTCGACCGGATCCCGCTTTCGCTTCGGCGTCGGTGTGTACGGCGTGAAGAAGGGCGAGCTTGAAAGTTGGGTGATTGTGCTCAAACCCTGGAATCCGCTGGGTGTGGTCGGCTCGTCACTAGATCCAACGGTTAGCAGGAGAGCAAACTCGGGCGGGCGATGCTTACCTATGGAGGTATTGGTCGAACTGAATCCGTCTTCCCTTTGGTGTCGATGGAGCTGGCATTTTGACGGGGGAGCTTTGGCGGGAGGCGATTGTGGCCATGTTGTGTTGTAGTTGGAGGGAAAAGGCGTTTGTGGTGGGAAAAGGGTTTCGGTTGGTGATGTTGTTTGGGGATGGAGCAGAATGGCGGTTGGAATGAGGTTGGAGTCCAGTTGGGTGTGTAGTCTTGGCTGCATAAGCGAGGTGGTGAGGCTCTTTCACTTGTGCCTGCCAAGGCCGCTCTTCGCCGCACCTGTCCGCTCCACTCTGTCCTCCACCATAACAGCACCTTGTTTGCTCCAGCGACCCCGCTTTCGCAGCTCGCTCCAGTCCTAAATTCACGGAAGACGATTGCGAAAACTTTTCGAACGCACAGTTCTCCTCTCGCGAGTCTAGCCAGGAAACTTTCACCATCTTGTCGCTCTGCTTCTTCCCTCCACCTCAAATCCCCACCCGAACCAACTCTCCACCGCAATTCATCATCGCCATCTTCGTCACTGCCGCCTGTCACGCTCAGCACCGTAGCTTCATCTCCCATCGACGTAAATCTCCGCAAATATTCAAGGTCCTCGCTCCCCAATCCCAAGCAACCTCTCGGTCAGTGAGTCCTCCTCGTCCGTCCCTATTTGGTGGGCATCTTCACCTCGAATGAGCTAACATGCCGTCCGATCAAGTAGACCATCTCTCGATTTGGCACCTCCGCTCTTCTACCGACACACACAAGGCCGCCTACCCAGTCTCCTCCATACCCGGCGCACAACATCTGAGCAACATTCCCTCTGTCATTATGGATCCAAAACCACCAACCCCCGCCGCTTCCTCCGCCCAGCCTTTGCTTCCTGCATCCTCTTTGGCCGAGGCCGACGCCAGCCCATTCGACAGTTGCAGAATCCGTCAGGAGAAGGACTGGTTTGGAAGGGGTCTTTTGCCCGGTGAGAGTATGCACCGCACTGAAGGAGGACCACCTGTGTTTGGAACCAGGATGAGTTATGACACCGCACTTGAGCCTGAGGAGTCCAGCGGTAATCCACATGGATTGATGGCAATTCTGGTGCGGTTGAAGTGTGGACTTACGGTTCAGGAGCGGGAAGCTCATTATGTGGATTTGTACCGACACTCAAAGTTACTGGATTCACACGGCCTCAAGGGTACGGGGATCGTTATGGACAAGTCTTGACTGAAGGTGGACTGGGTGGTTTATTGTGTCGTTATTGATGATGTGGGCCTTACTATGATTCACAGAAGTCAGTTGGTGAGTTGATGTCTGCTCTTTATTGTCCTCTAGAAAGTGCTAATTTGAATGGTAGGTATGCTTCTTAGGCGAGCCATTTGAGAAGGGCGATGGACTTCGAAGGGCGGCTAGGACTGTTGTTGATAATTGGACGACAGCCGCCATTGGGAGTGATCATTGGAATCGATCTGTATACGAGGCCGGCCAGAATGGTGGCTACTCCATTCGCTTTCCTGCTAGGTTGACGCCGCAAATACGAAGTCGGTTTGGAGAAGTGCTCATGGGGGGCGGGGATGTTTGATGATGATTGACGACCGTATGGATCCTAACATGGATGTATGCTTGCCCTTACTCATACAATGTATTCTTACTGATGTTCTTTAGGAATTCCTTAAACCAGATGGAACCATACGAGTGGATGTTGTTCAAGATTTTTATCCCGCACCGGCAGGTCATGTTCCACTACCGTTTGAGGGTCACGGAAATGCGTGTGCTGTTTTGGCAGCGGGGAATACCAGGGGTATTATCCCAGCCTGTAACATCTTCTCCATCAATTTATTTGCAAATGGTCAGGAATTATGCGAGGAAGACGCTGTTCACAATGCTGTCCAGTGGATCGTTCAAGAGGCGGATGGACGCGGCTGGAACAATCGCTCTGATGTCAATATTATCAGCGTCCAAGGCATTGGCCGTCATCCTCAAAATTGGGGGTCACCGACTCAAGGTTACATTGAAGATGAACTGGTTTCCTCGTGGTATTATGGTGGTACAATCTGTCGACGACCGGGAGTGAATAGGTCGTGCAGGCTCCCGTGGGGTAAGTTATTTGACAGACCATATTGTGATCACGACTGATTCATTTCTAGTTGTTCTTCCGAGTAATCACACCAATACTTCCCGTATATCCACATATGAGTCCCCATGTCATCGTCGTTGGGGGTATGGACGTTGATGGCAAGCCTGGGTTGATATCATCTTAATGATACTCTTTAATCACCTCCTGGAGGGTTCCTTTCCTTTTCTTGGTGTGCTTCTTGATACTCTCTCACGGCGTTAATTTTGGTCCCTTGATTAACCCAGAGCGCAGGTGGTTTATTTTGGTGCGTTTGGAAGGACGGCTTCCGAATCTCTCTGGCTGCTGCGCTTGGATTGGGTTGGAAATGGCACGGTAACGTTATACCGGACAGGCTAACATCATCAGGACGGGCGGAACGGCATCAACTAGCATTCAACTACATCGACTTTTCGGACAAGCACGGATGAAAGAATCGCTGTACTATCCTGATCTCAATCGCACCTCATCGGTCTCACGGAAGCTATAGGCAGCAAAACAACGTATAGAAGGCTGATGACTTCGGCATTCAACCTCATGAACTTTCACCAGTGTTTAGGAAGTATGAGGAAGTATGCTTGAGGAGGACCTGGATGGCTATCGACGGACAAGAACGGTTACCCCGTGCACTGCCATATCAACAGGTACGGTTGAAAGGCGGGATCATCGAATTTTGAGGGAAGAAGAAGACGACTCAGTACAGCAGCGAGTCTGATCCCATGGAAACTCGACAGCAAGGAAGCTTGGAGCTTGTGGAGTGGGCCAAATGGAATAGCTAATACGTCCGCCCGGCTTGAAGCGGTGAGTAGGATATCTTCGGACCCGTTGCTTCTCAAGTTGCTGGATTTTCAGCAGTAGCAGGGAGTATGGATATAACATCTCGACGGGTGCCTTGGAGTTCCCTAAGGACAGATGTGGTCCAGAAATAGCTTGCGAGATCTGACAACCCAGGTTCGAGTCGACGAAGACGCGATAATGGGAAAGCATTAGCCAGGAGGGGGGTGGAATCTTTGAAGGACTTGGAGATGGCAAGCAAGAGCAGGGTATGACGCTCTTAATGGGTTAGTGACTGGGAATGCGAATGCGCTGGTTATTTGTCTCTTTATCTAAGTAGATGCGATTTAAATAGTACCTACTAGGTGGATCAATTACGGCAATGCATTTGGGCCACTTGTGCCAAAACTCATCAACCACCAAATATTGTCAACCCCCAAAACTTAAAACCTTCACTTGTAATGGTGACCATAAATCAAATAAGAGCTTCAAGTTTTAACAAATAAAATAACTTTTACTTAGTAGAATCCTATCTGTATATACAGAAGCTCTAGTTCTCATCTGTACGTACAGATGAGATTCTGACGGTCCGTTCGCATCTGTACGTACAGACGAGATTCTGATGGTCCGTTCACATCTGTACGTACAGATGAATCATGAGATTCTGATGGTCCCGTTTGCATCTATCTGTACGTACAGATGAGAACTAGAACTCCTGTTCGCATCTGTATGTACAGATGAGATTCTAACGGTCGCCTTTGCATCTTTACGTAGGAAAGCTTATCTGTACGTACAGATGAGTTTCAGAAACTCGAAGGGAAAGCTCACCTGTATGTACAGATGAGTCTCAAAAACTCGAAGAGGGAAGCTCATCTGTACATATCATCTGTATGTACAGATGCATCTCAGAAACTCGAAGGGGAAAGCTCATCTTTAGGTACAGATGACACTCTATAGAATCGAAGAGAAAGTTCATCTGTACATACAGATGAGTCCCAGAAACTCGAAGGGGGAAGCTTATCTTTACGTACAGATGCATCTCAGAAACTCGAAGGGGAAAGCTCATCTGTACGTACAGATGAGTCTCAGAAATTCGAAGGGGGGGATAAAATACTATGAGAGGATCTATCAGTCTCATCTGTACGTACAGATGAGAAGCTGTCCTAGGGTGAATCTCATACAGATGAAGGAGGATGAGTTAATCTGGCGGTCTCATCTGTACAAAAGGAGATAGAATTTTCTTGCTTCCTATTCTTAAGATTCAAACTCTATTATTCACAGTCATATTTTGCATATAAAAGCATGATGAGTGAATAATATTTGGTGGTTCATTGAATAAAGTCAATACTTAGATTTGGTGGTCGATGAGTTTTGGCACAAGTGGCCCAAATGCATTGCCGTAATCAATGGACATGTTATTTTACACTCCTCTTGTACCTATTCAGCAGATCACACACAGGACCTAAAGCCTCAATTGTCAAACACCACAATCAAGATGTCGACCATGGCTTTAATACGTGTCTTGCTCGATCCCTTCTAAGGTGTATAAACCAAAGCCTCAGATCTTAAAACTCAGGTTGAGTCGTTGACTACACGTGAACTTCCTTGAGTAGCTGTGCCGTTCGCCTTCTCTTTAGTTGACTCACGACTGTAGCTCTATTGCAACCGTCATTGTGTTAGCGCTTCTGAGCGTTGCCTGAAAACCAAACAACCACAGACAGGCCTCAGGCTGCCATTCCTCCGCTCCCGACTCAGTGACTTCAATCATCACGATGTATGACGTCATGGCGTTGCGGCTGAAAAGTGATAGGTCGGTCTTGGCTCGATTTCGTTTGCGGCCTTCGTTTGTTCCTGAGTCTCCATTCCCGCTGCATCTCACTGGGGACAAACATTCCTCTACGGCCCTTCCTCGCGCCCAATCTTTCGCACTTACATCTTCACGAAAATCGGCTGCTCTTATTCAACTTGATGACGATAGCTCCGACTCCTCTCCTCCTCGCTCCTCTCATCGATAGGCCGGCGCCGCGGCTCACCAGACCAGATACTCAACCTTCCTCACAGCACCATTTAGCCCGGCACAGAAGGCAGCGTCCAGCTCTTGTCACGGCCAGGATTTCTTGATGCACTCACCAGGCTTCTAAACAAATAGTATGCGATACACGTCACTCGAGAAGCCTGAGCTGACGGGATAACAGCTCGTCTCACTTCTGTCAGGGCTCCGGTATAGCAGGACTTTCAGCCACCCGACTATCAACTCTACAGATGGGGCAGAACAGTTGGAGACAACCGGAATGCTAGCACTTTGTTTGTTCTCGTCTTTCTGAACTGGAAGGAGCGCTACTCGTCGTGCCTGGTTGTTGACACCCTCGGTTTGGAAATCGCCTCTCCTCGCTCTCTTTTCGATAAGCCGATACACGGATAGACCGATAAGCCGATAAACCGAATAACGTTTCTGAGTTCAAGTTACAGCACTGTCTCGTCGCCCTCTCGATCTGACGCCGCTGCATACCAAAGTGACGGATGGCTTCTGTCAAATTCTTCTCCTAAATGGAAGTGGACTGTCTCGCTTATTGGAAGTGGTTTGGGCAGGGAAAGTGGGTATTCTGGAGTGCGTCTATCTTGAGGGACTCGGACGGGATAAGCGCAGCCATGCCATCGACTATCGGGTGGAATCGACTAGGCCACCATGGCTACGAGAGAGATACGTTTAAGAGGATCTTTGGGGAATGGAACGGAAGAGTATGTTGGGTGGTACGGGTCGGGACAAGAGCATGGAATACAAGCGGCAATATGGACTCAGAGAAAGGCAGTTGGGCTAAGGTACAGTGCTTCACTCTGGGAAATGCTTGGATATGAAAGGATACATGCTGAGTTGCTGCTCTTCTTACTTCACAGGACCTCGGAATGCCTCCCAAGCCAATCAAAACGTCACCAAACGGTCTCCGACGGCAATTGACGGAACCAATCGACCAGGCTGCTATAGAAGTGGAGTTGGAAACAGGACGGAGCGGGTATGTCTTTGTCTCTTGTCCTTGTGTGTGTATAGCGCGGGCCAATTCCTGATATGGTGCTCTTGATAGGTCATCGAAGGCGTGTCAAAGCAACGCTTTCGGATGGCAGTCACGATGCTAGCGTGGATGAAGCTACTGGGAGGAAGTATCAACGGAGGTTCTGGTTTTGGAAGGAAACTATGTATGCTCTCTCTCCTGTGGATACGGCGGGTATAAGATACGGACTAACCCTGCTCTGATGGCCTTAGGATAGGGTCTCGGGAAACCGTATTCGACAGGTACGGACTCGGTGATCGGTCTCGATAGCATCAATCAGGGCCAGAAGAGAAAGAGAGTCCGAAAATCTGCACCTTTTTCAACGGTATCGCCGTTTCATCAGCTCCTAGATCCTGCCTTCTTGTTCAGGATTTGAAGGATGTTCAGGGCCGGCGATTTCACTATGACAGCGATCCTACTGAATAGAAGACCAAAAAACCCAATATATCCTAAAATGAGACGCCACAATGCACGTAAGGCGAGATGGCTGAGTGGTCTAAAGCGACAGATTAGAACTTGGATTCACAATCTTGAGCCAGCTGTGAAAGATCTGTTATCCTCTGGATGCGCAGGTTCAAATCCTGCTCTCGTCGATGTAATATTTTTGACCTTCGGCATGATTTCGATGGAAATGGCATGTAGAACTTTAACCGAGTACGAGAAGGTCGCCGCAAGTCGTAGAAGGAATCCGTAGCCGAAACGGTCCGAACCTGTCTTTAGGATTGTGCTTTTTGATTTCAAACGATAGCTATTCAAAAGGCAACTAGGTGCTCGTTCAGCGTCCCCATTCTATCATCCATAATGCCACCGTTGTCCTCTCAACGTATTCCTAGCTCGGGCTCTACAAAATGGAAACCTACACCGCCAAAAGGAAACCTAACGCGGGGGTCGAACCCGCAACTCAGTGGCAGGTCACTTTTGGGCGTTCTTGGCTCCATTCGTTTGCGGGTATGGCTTTCTCCTCCATTCCAGCTAATTACATACGGAAAACATCCTTTTCGCAATTCAAGAGGCCCGTTAATTCTCGAAAGCATCACCATGGGCACCAATTCAACTCTTCTCCGCTTCTCGCTGTCAACAACCACCACCGCCCCTTCGCTTTACTTATCGATCAGCCAGGTTGCTGGACAGCTTTCCTCACAGCAACACCATTCCAAGATGGCACCATGGAGGAAGCTCCACCGCTCAGGATGACACTGATTCTGCTCCAGTTACCTTTGGCTTGCGAGAAGGGTCGAAGAAAAAACACCCCCTGCCCCAACAGAGCTCAATCCGCAAACACAGCCGTGTCGCAATCCTGGAACAGCCAGATCACCAAGCCAGGCCACTCAACTTTGCAGCTTCTGTTTTCGGCTCGGTCAGGACAGCTCATTCGGGTACATTCGGGAGTGCGGAAAGTTGGAGGTGATGGGTACCTCAGCGCATCATCTTCGTTCATGCGATGTGGAAAGCAGCCTGGTCAATTTTGCGACTTGACAACACGTCTAATACCCTCCTTGGTGCTATTTCGATCTCCTCATCGACAGCCCGATAACCCGGTAAGTCCGGTGCCTCCTCTCAATCCACCAGAAAATGAACAGCACCATTGTCATCGTGCCAGATTACTCTCTCTCCCCGTCAGAAGAGCCTCCAGTTAAGGCGTCTTAACCAAGCAGCTCCGCAAAAGCAATTCTCCTTCCTGCATCGGCGCTTCCGTAGCATCTCTCGATCTCGACAAACGGTTTCGCAGTGAATGGGTTCAGCAGCTCTTAAGTTTGCTCTCAGCCGACACTCGGCGTCCCGAGAGGCGCACCAGCGGGAATCTACGATACGAACAAGACAACATCGGTACGGAACGCCTCGACAACACCAGCCGACATTGATTCGGCGACGAGTTGCTGGCCTTTGAATGGTTCCTGTAATCAGAGAGGTGTGGTAGTTATGAGAGCAGAGTGCGCCTTCGGGCTAGGAGGATGTCAATGAACCGTGACCATGCTAGGGGAAACCGGATGAAGACGAGTTCAGAAGAAGGACGGCTAGCATGAGGAGAGGAAGATCTAGAGATGGATATTCCGCATTGCGGTTGGTTTACCGAATGGTTGGATCGAGTCGTTGGACGGTGTATAGCATGTAGAGTCTGCTGGAATACGAAAATGCAATCTGATCTGTCAATTCTCATGATGTTACCGTTGCTTTCTCGTCTGAACGAAATAGCGGAGACTTAAGGAAACCCCTGAGCGTACTCTTATGCTGTGCTTCTGGGTTGATTTGTTAGCGAGCCATATACGAGTACACTGTAGGCCATTGGTTGTATCAATCCGGTAGACGAGAACGGTAGAAGGAATTTAGAAGACAAGAAGAGATGTATTTACCAATCGCAAGTAAACACAAAGAATTACGATCCAGAAAAAAACAAGAACTCAACTCGGTGAGGAATAACATCCTTAACATGATGCAACCCAGAAAAACAAGAAAAGCAACCCGCAGAAGAAGAACGCCCTTAAATATGATACAACCCAGAAAAACAAGCAAAGAAACTCCGAGATGCAGAAAAACGCCACTAACAAGCAACACAGAATGCATAAACCTCGAAAACGGGAGAAGGGGAGAGCAGAGGGAGAAGAGGAGAGTAGAGGAAAAGGGGGAGAGTAAAGGAAAAGGGGGAGAGTAAAGGGAGAAGGCGAGAGCAAAGGGAGAGCATAGGCAATCATCCTTGAAACAAGACAACATGATCGGAGAAACATGAACGAGTGGGTGCCAGTAAATATGCCCGTCGTCACCTAAACCAACGACTAGTTGATGGCGAGAACGCGCATATCCCAGTTGAATCCTGGCATTCTGGTGTGGTTCTGCATGAGGAGATCGAGAATGTCGGGGTGCTGACGAAGGCCATTTTGGAGGCAGAGCACGAAGCCAGAAACAAGCGGGGCGGCTAGCATGGAATTGTTAGCGGATTCATCCTGACACGTCGCAATATCGGGAGTAAAGAGCGCACCGAAAGATGTCCCAGTGCGGTTGACCATGGTGCCGTCACGGAGCGGGATCGGGATGGCCACGGCGGGCGCGGCGAGGGTGACGACTATGAGGAGAAGGGTTAGTATATGGTGGAGAAGGGAAGAGGTCGACGTACCATTGCCCCAGTTGGAGCCGGCGGGGCGGACGGGGGGGGCGTTGGGGGCGTTGGGAGCGTTGGGGGCGATTGGTGCGATTGGTGCGATTGGTGCGAATCGGTCGCCCCACCACTGGCCGTGACAATTCATTCCGCCTACGACGATGACGGCATCGCTCATTTGAGGGTGAAGAGGTGCTTGCGGGGTAATGGCCCTCTACAAAAATATTAGTAGATGCCAATAACTGAAGATTGCAAAAGGTCGGAAAGGTTTCATGACAGTGGCATCAAGGGGTAGAAATGCATGCGAGACCGGGAAACTCACGTTGACGTTACCTGCTGCGTGTACAACGATGACGCCGAGGGGGACGAGCTTGTTCTCAATCAAATCTTGAGATCTGAGACTATCGTTGTCAGTGCCGCCCGAAAGTGACATGTTAACGACGGCACTGTTCTGCCAGCCGTTATTCCTAACACGCTCCTCAATCCAGGTCAACGCCGCCAAAATATCCGAACTGTAACATCCCGCGACTGTCTCATTGAATACGTTGATGGGGTGGATTTTTGCGGCAGGTGCTACTCCGTGACCGTTGCCCGCGGCCAGGATGGTGACCTGGGTGCCGTGACCGTCCCAGTTGTTGACGATACCGGTACGCGCTGGGTAAAAGTCTTTACCCTGCGAGCAACGAGTCCTTCGGTTGCCGCCTAGGAACTGCTGAAGCCTTGTTAGATAAACAAACGTCCTATTCTGCAGAAAAAAGACATACAGGATGCGTTTTATCGATCGGGGTGTCAATGACGAAAAGATGGCGATGTTGGCCAAGTCTAGCTCTCACAAAAGCACGCGGCGTACGATACGTATACCCTCCATTGACGCCTTTCTGGAACATCGGTTCGCTCCAGGTATCTTTACTGATAGCGGCGTGGGCCCAGGTCGGCGCTTGTTCTACTGCACCAATCCCAATCGTCTCATTGGTCGATGCTCCACAATCGAAAACCTACCACAGCGTTAGCAGTTCCTCGTAGGAGCTGCTAAGTAGTAAATGATCTTACCTCAGGATCAGCAGCAATCACGGCCGCCATACCTCTTGGGAACACAGCATAGTAGGCAATCCACTTGGGCGAGTTGGGCAGAGGTTTGACAGTGCTGGAGACATCCTTGACGATGCCTGTCCCCCGAATCCCTATGGCATTGTGGTCGCGAGCCCGTTCAAACATCCGACGATAGTGGGCATCCTCTTGGGCGCGGGTGAGGTTACCGTGAAGGTTGACAAAGATGATGGCAAGGTCGTTGGGGTTGTTGGCGGCAGGGCCTCGAGCGATGTTGTAGGAGAGCGTACTGCCGAAGACTGGTGGATTCGTCTTGTACCTGAAAGGCATTTGGTCAGGAGCGAGGCCGTAGCCGACCCAGTTCTGGGTGCTGAGGACCTTGCAGTTGATGGTGCTGAGTGGGTCGAGGACGCGTTCGGATTGGCGAGCGGGATTGGCGCTCCTGTTCGCCATTCTTTCGATAGGGAAAGCTGTTGTTGTTGTGACAGTCGAAGTGGTGTTTTGCGGGGAAGTTTTGCGGGGAAGCTTTGCGGTGAGCGGTCGTGAGATGTTCTGAGAATGGAGTTGATCGAGTTGTCGGTTCCATCAGCGGGCTGCAGCTAAACTGCCATGAGCTCTTGGCAGGCACCGAATCTCAGGCACAAACCGTAAACCGAACCTCCATCCCAAGTACCGTCGCCGGGCCAGGACGAAGCAAGAATTGAAGTCTATCATGCAATTTTCCGGGCCAACTGGACGGCGTCGCCAACTGGACGGTGGGTAGTGACCGTCCAGTTGGCCCGGAACATAAGCCAAGAACGCCTGGAAGCAACCTGTCATATTTGAGCCGCATCCACCATGACGTCACACATCGCGAGATTTGGGATTGCAGAATTGACATAGACCTAGCTGTTCTTTGTCGAAATCACAAAGCCCGATACATTGCGCCTTTTTAAAGAACAGTCTCATGGATGGCCTCTTGTATTGGCCTCTCGTACTCGTTTCGGGTCGTACGAGTACACTCAAGTCCCTTGCGAATGTATTCACTTGCAATTTGCGAACGAGGAGAGAGAGAGAGAAGAGGGACCAGCGCAGTTTGGAAATGTCTCTATTCAGAAACATGGTGCCCATTTCTACTAACTCTACAAACACCCTAGAATCACAGAATGGGCGAGCGGGTGGAGGATGAACTATACTCTATACTCTTTTGCAAGCTCCTCTCCACCGCCAATCGCCTTTCCCGATCTCCAACTTTGTTATGATTGCGCTCGCCGCAACTCCCTAGCCCGTCGCATTGCAATTTTTGGCTCACCACCAGCCGACTCTCTAAGAGCCAGTCGAGATACGGATGTCCTTCTGCCAGGGACGTCGGAAGTGTAGTGACAGGACAGGACGCCATCAAGTAGAGGGCTTCGGAGGAAGCAGAATTGCCCATTGCAGCTGGCGGAAGAAGAAAGTCTTGTATCGTATGTAGAGTTGCTTGTTACGAGTCAGTCGGTAGCAGGCTGCAATCGGGCCTTAGGGAGGAGTATGGTAGAAATCAAGTCTGAGAACAGAGTTAGCGGCCAATTTCCTCAATCCTGAGCCTGTTGCTCCAAGAATCCTCCAGCGCATTCGCCCAGTTAACTTCTCCAAACAGCCGAGCCCTTCTGGAACATCTTCGTATCGATATATCGCCGGAAAAACAGTCAGAGACAGAGACTTTACCTTTCATACCCCTCGTTTGTTGCTCAAGACCGATCATCCTTTTCGTACTTCCACCCTTGCTGATCCAGAACCACACCATGTCTCCAGATATCTCAAATACAGTACGATACCTCATCACCCTTCCTGCTAAAGTAGCTCCAGTCGTTGACATCGTGAGCCGCACTGCATATGCCGTATGCTGATTCGTAGCAACCTGGCCAAAATCCAGGGCACCCATTTTGTATTTGTCTTGCACCAAGCCCAAGTACTGTCAACAGAGGAGCGCTGACCTTACCGAATCTCGATTCTTCTCTTTGTGATGAGCGTGGTCGCAACGGCCGGGAGCTCCGCCCTCGACTTCATCTTGCCTTCGCCATCCGAATCGTCATCAATATGTCGTTGTCGCCTCCTCCCACGGTTGACGGACGAGCTTCAGCAAGCCGTTCGCTTCAATGCTCAACCGGTCAGCACCTGCCTTGTCCCAAGCACCTTCTTGACCAAAGGAAGACATTACCTGATTCTGTGATATGCATCAGCGGGCAACGTTGTTGCTCGGGGCAATTTTAACTGTCTGGAGCAGCACTGAGCAGAGAAGGACAATTCGTTTTGAGCAACTACTGTCTGGATCAGTCGGCGTTGGGGTATTTACGAGTATCGAGTGGCTCTGAGCACCGGTTAAGCAGTTGACAGGGATAGGGGATCGGCTTGGCCGGTAAGGATTGCGGCGGGGAGAGGAGGGGGTGACGGGGAGCCGAAGTGGGGTGTGGGGTCGGTCAACGGTTTGCCGTGGGAGTCATTTTGCAGTGATGGAGGGAGGTTGGGGATTCGTCTTGGGGTGATTTCTGAGATGCCGAAGGTATGGGGTATCGGCCTGGCCCATCGGGGATGTGTAGGGAACGTTTATCGGGATGCCGTGAGGTGTAAACTTGGTGGGGCTCGGTTAACTCGCTAAGTAGGGCAGAGTTGACGAGGGAAGTTCGGCTAGGTGGCATAACGGGATTTTCGGTTAGGATAGAGTGAATGGAGGCGAATCGGCGCAAGGGATTGAATTAAGGCAGTGCACAACCGTGCAATGGGGATGGCGAGTCCTTGGGAAGTCCGAAGCATTCGGCATACCGATCAAGGTGGTCACATGAGCACAGACAAGAGGGGTTCGAGAATTGAATCAAAATTTTTCTCGCTAAAGCCCAAAAAACTTTTCCAAAATAAAAAAGAAAACGGTCAGGAAAACAAAGGAAATGGCCACGGCAATCTAACTACTTGTGGCCTTAGTGGCTCTCAAGTCCTCCTCCGTGTAAACCTCGAGGAATTCCCTTTTTAGGAAATTCCTCACCATTGACACCGGATCACCTTCTTTTTTCTCCTCCATTTCCAGTGCATCCACAGCGCACTGGCCAGTTCTCACAACAGCTCCCTTCATAAACTCTTCGGCCCCGCTGTTTTGTATCTCAAAGTTCTCTGGCGGTGAGGGGACACGGCGAGGGAAAGGCTCTGCTGACATCTTCTCCCTTCGCCTCGTTATGACGTCGTCAACAGTCTCCCTTAGCAGCATCCGCTGCTTTGAGAGACGTAGTATATAGTCGCACAGGGATTTGCAATCCTCGTAGCCGGTTGGTGGATCACTGGCCATGGGGACTGTTGCACGCTGGTCCCAGAGTTCCTGCAATTCGAACAGGAATCTTCTATGGGTCTCCATCGTCAGTTTCTTCCCCGAGACAATCCGCCAAAGTGCCCCCCTGATGCAGGAGAACACAAAGACTATGAGTTGCGGGTTGCAAACGGCGTTGACGAACGTAATAAGGTTGTCCTTGAAATGACGTTTGGCTGTGTTGGCCAGCCAGACTCCATTGTACGCCAGATGGCCTGGTGCCGGGGCGGTGAAGTAGTAGGGCCGGAGATCGTTTCTCTGTAGGCTGGTTAGTACAACGGTGTGGCCATTTGAGTGTACTCACGTCGTAGAATTGGGGGGCCACCAGGTACCGGTTATCATCTTCCAGCTGGGCTGGCGTGTAACCGGTTTCCCTAACCAGGCGGGTTATGTATTCTTGTGCCTCCCCAATGAATCTCGACCTCTCTGTCTCCATCCTGCGGTGAATCTACACGAATTGTCAGCCTCTGTTATTCGAATGGCTCGGCTAATCGTACCTTGTAGCAGACCGGAGCGTTGAGCGGGGGGACCGGCCTGGTGACGTTCAGTTTCTTGTCATAGAGAGCGCCAGTCGCCTTCCAAAGATCCAGGAAGGGGTCTGTGATCTCTTTACTCGTCATGAACGGATTCACACAGAATGTGGCCAGATAAACGGCCTTGACGGTTGTTGCAAGGGCGAGAACGCGTTGTTGATCCTCTGTTGGATTCTCGCTTCTCTTTGAGACCGTTACAGCCTCGGCCACCTTCCTCGTTGACCCAACGAGCATCATCTCCTCGTCAATAATCAACATTAGAAGAGGCTTCGAGAAGCCCGACCTTGGGAATCGCTCAGAGGAATATTCGACCGTCTCTGGCGATTCCCCATCCTTTGTTGCCGTGGAGCCACTTGTCTGGCTTGATTGTACCGCTTGAGAGGAGGATGCTGACACCTGGGAGGGGGGTTGGGATGTTGACGCCTCTGGTGTTGGAGCTGGACGCGGCTGGGTGGAGGGGGGGGTTGACTCCACCATGGATGCCTGTAGTGCGGCACTGGCATGTGGGATGGGTGTTGGCGTTGACGGTGGCACGGTCGGCGTGGAGGGAGGGAGAGCCGGCGTGGACGGTTGAACCTAGACGAAGAGTGAGTCCGAGTTTTGCGTCGGCGCGTACCCCTTCAGGGTCAGGAAGTCACCAAGAGTCGGTTTCTTCGTTTGGCCCTTAAAGAGGTTTGTAAAGGCCTCAAACTCCGCCATCAACTCCCACATCTTCGTGCCTCGGGTTGGGGGAATCCTATAAACGTCAGTGGGGATACAACAACTATCACAGGGGATCGAAGGACTGTTTGGGGGGGAACTAACAGTACATGATTGTCCTCCCACTCCTTTTCGATCTCCGTCAACCTCCCTCGCTTGCTGGGGTGACCGGGTGAGGTGACAGAGGTAGTAGCCTGAGCGGGCGTCTTGGGTGGGTTCGAATCCTCCTGGCTGGTTTGCTGACCGGCCCTCAGAGCCGCCATATCGGCCCTCATCCCCTCCAACTCCAGCTCCAGCTCCCTGACTCTTGACTTAGCGGTGTTTGGTGCTGGTGGGGTGGGCGTTTCCTCAGGAGCAACGGCTGGCTTCTCAGCAGTCTTCTTTGGGCGGCCGCGTTTCTTCGTTGCTGGGGGCTGGATGGGTGTTGCTGGCTCTGATTCTGAGGCCACTGGCGTTGGGGGTGGAGGGGTGTCGATTCGAGGTCTCTTTCTGCTCTCCCTCAAGATGCGGGGTTCGTCAACTGCGGCTGTCTGAGCTGCTTCCTCCACTGTCGATGCCGATGTCTTTTTGCTCCTCCTTGGTTATTTGACCGGCGCGGCTGGTCTTGCCTTCTGAGTCTTCTAAGTCTTTGGTTGGCGTTGGGTGGTGGTGGTAGCCTTTGAGGCCTTGGGAACGTGTCATGGTGCCTCTCGGCTATCGGTGCACGGACGGTTCTCGGTTATCGGCGTTAGTGCACGGATCGTACATATATAGATTAGATTAGATCATTAAGCATAAATCGGGGCTCTAGCGTAACTGCAGACCATCCCCCCTTCACTTCACTGATTAGACACGTGCTACCGTGACATTGGTAGCAACACCACGCGTCGATCACGAAGATTTCGTTCTCCAGTCGGTATTTGCTTCTTTTCGTCTTCCTCAGTCAGTTCAGCATTCCGTCAGGTCCGTCAGCAAACAGCAAACAAGCAAGTAATTCGTTTTCTTTTACCACGATCACCGAAGCGTCGTTTTCTCTCCTCACCAACAACAAGCCCCGCAAGCCCCCGTCACCACTTCCCCTTTTTCTCTCTCCCCTCTCTTTTCTCCCCCCAACATCATCTTTTCCTTCTTGGACTGTTAATCCATGCCCAACAATGGCTTCTCTCGACCCAGCAAGCCTGGACCTCGCCAGAGACAGCGAGCCCGAGAAGCCCAACAGCAGCAACAGGTCCAAGCTCAGTACCAACAGTCCCACGCAGGACATCAACAACAGCCAATTGGTTATCCATTCTCAGGCCAGAACGGACCCGGAGCAGGACATCAAGCAGTCGTCTCCCTCATCCAAATGGGACTCCAGACCGTTGCATATCTCGACGTCCATGCCGGGGCTCCACCAACGTATCCTCACATGGATCAACAACCAACCTTCTTCCCGTCACACCCAAATCCAACTTCAGATGGCCCAGACCCCGCAACCCAGGAAGCCTCGTCGGTCTACACGTCCTCCCCCCACCGCCGGTCCAGATCACCGAGCCAGGAACGTCCAGCCCCAGTTCGGCAACGTTCTCCAGCTCGAAGACCGTCCTCGCACACCGTCCATCATCGTCAGTCCCGACATCAGTCGTCTCAGCGAGGAGTCACGGACTCGTACCGACCGAACTATGCCAACTCCCCCGCTCACTCCATCCGCGGTCGATCACAGGATTGGGATGACATCGTCAATTTCGATCTCGGCCGATACGCTCAAGAAGCCACGACTCGACATCAACCAGTCGAGCCTGACCACCAGCCCGTTATCCAGCCCGCCTTCATCATTGGCGAAGGAGCTGACATCCCTTTGGTCAATGAACCGCTGGGATCTGGACTCGCAAGCCAGCAACGGGATGGGAACCCAGGATGGATCAGAGGTCGAGGAGGATTCAGCGGTCCGGGAACCAGTGATCAAGCAGGAACCAATGGACGACGCAGTGGTCAAGGAGGAACCAATGGACGACGACGAGAGGAGGGACCCCGCTCCAGCCATCACCCAGGCGAAGGTTCTCAGCAAGATCCCGGACAGGGCCATGGAGGCTCTTACGGCCGAGGGCGAGGGCGAGGCGGCGACCTATTCGGTGATTTCAGAGGACGAGGACGCTCCGCCCAGAGCCGCGACGGCTTTCAAGGACGAAATGGGCTCCAGGAACGAGGCGGCCGACCTGAATCAACCCCTCTGCGTCCGAATGGCGCCCGCTCTCCCCCTTTTCAGCCCAACGCCGATCGGACCAAGCCGTCGCGCGACCTTTTTGCCCGTATCCTCAACCCCCGCAAATAGACCTCCCAACTCTCCCCCGCCAATCGACGTCGTTCGTGACGCCATCAAGATCATTACCGCACATAACGTTATTCCGGCTTTTTATTCTCTTCGTCTGCAGCGTGTCCGCGAGGCAATTGGTAACTCCGCGTGGGCCCAACACCAAGTGGATCACCCGCAGCCGACCTACAGTGACGAAGACTGGGAAAACCTGCTCCTTCGTTTCGGCATGGCTTATTCTTCATGGTATATTACTCTCAATCGCCCAACGCCTGTGGTAACAACGGCGCGCCCCTCTTCCGTGGTAACAACTGACAGCTCCGTGGTCACAACGGAGCGTGCAGCATCATCCGTGGTCATAACGGATCCCGTGGTAACAACGGGTTCAGAGTCAAGCTCGGAAGGCGTGCCTGAGCAATCGTTTTTTAATTGGACTATTTTCGACAATCCGGAGGTTTTTCCGAGTTCCGATGCTTCCACACGTTCGGTGCCGCACCGCCATTCGGCAAGCCTGCAACAAGAACTACCCTTTGATTTCTCGCAGTTGCCGGGCACGTTTCCACCGTCTTCTGTGCCGCACACTCCCCAACAACAACTGATCCCACTCAACACTCCATGGAGTCGGCTGGCGCAGAATCTGGACCGTTTTGTGACACCAGTGGCTCGCCGTTTGTTTTCTCCGACACGTCCTCTTGATTCTACCACATCACCATCTCCGCCCACCGCTTCTCCGCTCGTCCCAGATTGGCAAGATTACTCCAGCGTCGGTAGCAATCCGTTGACACCTCGAGTTGAGCCCCAAGCTCCAGAGGATGGCTCGTATCAGGAAACTATCCCAGCATCATTATATGAAGATTACGAGGAACAGCCAGCCGTTTTTCCTCGCAAGCACTCCTCTTTTCTGGCAGAGTCAGACATTACCCTTCTTTCTACCTCACCACCATCCGCTTT